>CM066634.1:15000-615000 GCA_033884665.1 Argynnis bischoffii washingtonia
GTATTCTTTTCTCGTAGAAACATATTAGATTTTTTTTTAAACTAAACTAAAACACGATCCGGTCACCGGACCGCGAGCCACAGCCGATGTTATAAATACTGTTATGAACCTGCAAGAATAAAACGTGATATTCATATAGTTATATAAAAAAAAAAAAAACGATTTATTAATTCATATTTTATATAAAAATCTGTAGTATACTTAGTTAAATATAAATCTTACAAATACATATTATTTCATTATATAGATAACTTTACATAATTGTCAGTATATTTAGCGAAAAGGATAAATTTACAACAAATAACACACAAAATATTGCTGTTAACAGTTGTAAAATATATATATATATATATATATATATATATATATATATATATATATATATATATATATATATATATAAATTATATATAATAAGGAGTCAAACTTTCCTGACACATATTATGAGTAGTTTGCAAAATAAAGTTATATTAATATAATTTGATAAATATTAGTACCCAACTTAAGTACTTAAAGATAAATCTATATATTTTTTACTAATATACACATTTTGTTCCTATAAATCAACTATATGTACTTATATAATAATATAGAAAAAATTGAAAGTAATAATACAAAACCTATATAGTTATTATTTCCATTACAAATTAGTTTTCTCCCGAAGCAGACATAAACCTAACAGGTGTAAGAACTAATTACCAAGTTCTGCAATGTAATTTTACAAGCTGTACATTAACTACTACATTATAAGAATTAACTTTCATTAAAACTATTATAATGTGTAAATCATACAAAATCCTATATTTTAAATTATTATTTAAATATTCTTTTTATAAGTAGCAATTCAATAATTTATAATTTACTTGAGCCTGACATAGTTTTGGCGTAGTCCTTTTACTGTATTAAACAAATAAATTATTTTGAGCTTTCTACTAATTTTTCAATTAAGTATAGTTTTATTAAGAGGATTGTAAAGCTGTATATTTTCATACAAAAATAGACAACATTTTTTCCCCACTAACATAGTCTAATTTTCATAATTTTTGGAAATGTTGTAGATATAATGAAAATCTAGGTCTGTACGTTTTTATTTTAAAGAAATATTGAGTAAAAAAGAAGTTCTGTATCTGTATTTTTGACTTTATAACTTACTAAAAAAAAAAAAAAAAAGAAAAATGTACAGACCTAGATTAAGGTATATATATCTCATTATGTAAATGTTTAGGGGGGTGAAAACGTTATCGCCCGAAACAATATTTTAAACAGGAAATGTAGGTAATAGCCTCTTAAGATTTGCAACTCTCTCTTTCGCACCATAAGGGTTGGCAAAGCGAGCGGTATGAAACAGATAGCATTTTTCTAAAAACCTACTCGCGCCGCGTATCGACACTTCACAATCCTCTTAAGAGTAACTGTTTATGTCAGTTGTTAGATTTTACCATACTAAGGCGTGTATTTAAGTACCTAGTTGAATATAATTTATTTCAGCCCATATGAAATCGCTAGCAAACCAAAGAAAATAATTCTTTAACATACTTTGTAACATAACAGTAAATTCATATTTCACATATATTATACAGATTCAATTAATAACAGACTACAAATACTCGACAAATAATGCAAATACATACTCATATTATGATTAGTATGTGTAAAGTATTTAAAAGTGCTTCTAATAAATTCTATTTGAATAAAGTTCAATTCCATATCTTTTTTTTAATAAATAAATACAGATTTAAACTTGTATTTCGTGATCACAGGTGGCATTTTGCACAAGTGGCAACTTGCGCCAAAACTTGTAGACAACTTACTAACGATAAAATTTCTATTCAGCTTAGAATAATATACTATTTATAATCATTATTCAAACTTAAAAATGTAATTCTTTCCTAAGCAACATTATTTATTATTATTTATACTTAAATATTTAAAGTTACAAAGTGCACTATATTTTAAAATAAAACATAATACTATTTTCTATCAATTTGTGCCATTTAATATAATTGCTTATTTACTTCGGCTACTCGCCGCTAGAGGGCACACTGACCCAACATTGTGAAGATTTCTTATAAAACTGTATAATTGATATTTATCATAATCAATAAATGCTACTTAATTAATTTGTAATAGGACACAGGTTGTACATAAAATAATTCAAAAAAACTGAGGCAAGTCTCCTGTATTCAAGGCACTTCTGTCGTACGATGTTCTGTCGGAGACACGTTGGCTGAATATGATGGTCCTGAAAAGTAACAATTTTAAATTCATTAATATTAAGTCTAATGGCAGTTATATTATTTCCTTAATGATCGTTTTCAGAATTAAGACAGTAGTCACAAAGGAAAATTAGTTCAATTGTATGTTAATAGATGGTGTTATATATTATCCATAATTGATTTGTAAAATTATTAAAATATTATATAAAATGAAAAATAATTCTTAATTAAAAAAAGTTATATTCTAGTATTCATTTCTGTATTTTACTAATAAATACTGTGTATTCATAGATGGGGTTTTTATTATTTTGAGATATACGAGATAATATTACTACAAATGAAGGAATTGAAATTTGTTTTATATTTTAGTATATAAAAAAAAAATGGATAAATCTTAGATAAGTGTCATCTACTTAGAAAACAAAAATAGCTCAAAGGATTTGGTCCAAATTAAAGGTCCAGTCCAATATCTTAACAGAAATAACGAAGTATACATTATACTTTTGTAAAAATTATACACAGATTTAATAAATAGTAATTTATAATATTATAAATGTGAAAGTTTGTGAGTATGGATGTTTGTTACTCTTTCATGCCAGTCCGGATGAATGGATCTGGATGAAATTTGGCACAGAAGTACATTATATTCTGGAATAACACATTTTTAAATAAAACAACATAACACTATTTTAAAAAAATCCTATCAATTTGTGCTATCTAGTATAATTGTTTATTTACTTCCGCTACTCGCCGCTAGAGGGCACACTAACCCAACATTGTGAAGATTTCTTATAAAACTGTACAATTGCTATTATCAATCAATACTCCTTATCTTAATTAATTTGTAATAGGACACAGGTTGTACCTTAAATAATAATTTAAAAAAAACTGAGGCAAGTATTCAAGACACTTTTGTTGGACAATGTTCTGTCGAGACACGTTGGCTGAACATGATGGTCCTGAAAAGCAAATATTAAATGCATAAATATTATGTCTAATGGCAAGTATATTATATCTCTAATGATTGTTTTTGGAATAATGACAGCAATTACAAAAAAAATTGTTCAATTATATGTTAGACGGCATTATATACTATCCATAATTGATGTGTAAAATTATTAATATATAATATGAGAAATAGTTCTTTCATATTTCATAATTTTACTGATTAGTAGAAAATCAGACATCAAATAGTATTCATAGATAGCGTTTTTAATATTTTAAGATATACAAGATTATATTACCACAAATGAAGGAATTGAATTTGTTTTATACTTTACCATATAAAAAATGGATAGTTTTCAGATCAGCGCCACCTATTACCTATTAACGAAAACGAATATAGCTCAAAGAATTCCGTTTAAATTATAGCTCTAGTCCAATAACTTCACAGTAACAACAAAGTATATATTATACTTTTGTAAAAATTATACACAGATAAATTAAATAAATAGTAATTTAATATGAGTCAAAATTAGTTTGACTTGAGGAATTCTCTTTGACACTAAAATACCTTTTTCTAAACTAAATATCTCTATGGCTACTGCAAATATATTATAAATATATCAATACTAGTCCAATCCAAAAAATATTATAACTTTCTACTTTAATTTCATTTCCTTAAAATTTTTACTAACTATTAAAGATTATTAATATCTTGCTGTTACAAAATGTTCTTTCTGTTTCTTCAGATCCCTTTTCTTGCTTATCATATTTGTTAGAAATAATGCGGTCATTCACCTGCAGGAGATGAAATCTTCTTTTTATCATCTCTAATTGTCGCTGCTTTTTATTTCTGACAAAAGCTCTTGTACATCAATTTCAACTGTATAAATAAAAAGTACACAATATTATCTATTTCTGCCGCCAAGCAACAATGATTGCATTGTTGTGTTCCGGTTTGAAGGATAAGGTAGCCAGCGCAATTACAGGCAAGAAGCATATCATCTTAGTCCTCACAGTGACAACACACCTGTGTTTCTGCATTTTTAGTACTTAAAACCTAATTGCATGAACTGTAGGTGTTATGGGTGACAGGTACTGCTTTCCATCAGGTGGTCTGTCTGCTCGTTTGTCACTGAATCTCATAAAAAAAAAAAAATATATATTTTCACTTTATTTTGATGTGATTGTACATATATTTATGTTTATATATCATATTTGACTTTTTGCTATGCATGAATATAAAGCTTTAAGTATAATTAATCATTAAATAAGTTGCTTGTAAAAGTTCTTTGAGTATATTTTGAGGTTAAAAAAAAAAACAATTTAAAAAACTATAAAAATTACGACAGAAAATTAGGGCACAAGTGTAGTATATGGGACGCGGCCCCTGGAGAAGTGAGTGGTATTTCTGGATAGGGGAGGTGATAGGAAGTTCAAATATATAAAAAATATTTTGAGGAAAGGAGAGTCAAAAGTTATGGAGACTTAAAAGTTAGAATATTTCCATACATTTCTATACCTAAATAAGTCATTACAAAAGATAAACATACCTTTAACGAATTGTAAACATTCCTTTTTATGTAAAATCCATATTTACATAACAATTAAGGCTTTATATTATTAATATTTTGATAATTTCACTAAAAACAACAATCTAAACAAAATAATCTTAAATTTTGACAAAACTGTCAATGTCTGTTTAATATACCGCTTCAGGACAACAGATTATCACTTAATAATTAGTTAAGCGTTATGCATATTAAAAGTGAAAATTGTGATCAGATTACTAAGATTTTAAAATAGAAATATGTTATTGTTTTTCAATTCATGTATGCATTTACGAGTTTTTATTTGATTTACGTAAAATATTTTAAAGCATTATTTGACTTTATTCTCTGTGAACACTTTTCAGTATTTTTGACGGGTAGTTACAAAATACCGCGAAGTTCGATAGTTTATGTGAATACGAACTGTACTCATTAAAGGCATTAAGGTTTTCATATTTTTTGCTCTTTTTCATAGTTAATAGTTTTGTTAATTTTCGTATATGTTTTAAAAAAAAACTAGAAGTTTTTTGTTTTAATAATATTACTATAGTTTTGAGACTTCTAAGTGTTAACCCTTCGAGGACCGCATACACGCCGGCGTGTACAATAACAATTGAATTCTCGGAATATTGCACGAATTTCTTCTGAAATTATCCTGGAGAGAATACGTGTACTCATGCAGTTTATAAACGTAAGTAGACTGTTTTTTTATTTAAGTGTATTATTTATTTTCGATTAAGTGACACTCCGACTTGGATAACTTGATACAATAATTTCATAACTACGTACCATGTACGATGGTACACTACAATCGTACGGAGATTGTACGACAATTTCCATTATTATGATGATTACGCGGCGCTGTACTGTTAAGATTATTTCTACAGAAAAACTACTTTCTGATAACACAAAGAATAAATTTTATATTGGACTAGCGACTCACGCTCGCTTCGCTCGCGTTCGTCCTTAGGTACGTTTTCACGGTTAGCTATGTTTATACATAAATAGTAGCTTGCTGCTCCTAAGATATTCGTGTAAATTACATAGCGATTTACCCTCGCTTCGCTCGAATGCGGATTTTGTTCACAATTTCATGGGTTTTAATATTTTTTTCGCAGAACCCTGATTCTTTTTCTAAAAAAAAAGTAGCCTGAGTTACTCCTTATAACAGCAGCTATCTGCCAGTGAAAGTCCTGTCAAAATCGGTCCAGCCGTTTCGGAGATTAGCCGGAACAAACAAACAGACAGACAGACAAAAATTGTAAAAAATGTTGTTTTGGTATTTGTACCGTGTATATATCCATAAGCATTTAGTAAAAAGCGGTTATTTTAATATTACAAACAGACACTCCAATTTTATTTATCTGTAGATTTGAAACATAAAAAAATTGAATTTGTCTTCAGTACTTTATGCCCAATGGCTTATAATTTGTGTTATAAATTATGCAATGTAATTTCTCTAAGTGTGGAAGATCAGTTTCTATTAACATTAATGAAACTGAAGCGTAATTATTGTAACTTTGAACTATCAAATATATTTGGTGTCAGCCTGTTTATCGTATCAAATAGGTATATTTGTAACCTGGCTAAATATTACGTCTGATACTAGATCCGCCCCGCTCAGGTCTGTGCAATACGTCGGAATTAATTTGATTTTTTTTTTCAATTAAAAAAAACAGAAGTTTAAAAGATTTAAATTATGAAGCATTTGCAACATATTATTGTCACGTTTCATATGATTTTTTTATGTATTATTAGTTATAGCTAGAGATGTGACTTGGAGGGGAATAAAACTGAAAAAGAAACCACGTTTTTATTTCAGCTTAAATAATAAGGAAACTGAATAAAATTATTGCTACTAATTTTTAGTACTATTTAATATTGAAATATATATAAAATAAAACGATTAATACAAAATGATTACCTATTGTCTCAAAACTAATACTATACAAAATAAGTTATTATTTAAATGTTTACTTTGAACAATAAGAGTACTAAAAACGAATTATCAACACAGATGTCTATTGTCTAGTATCATCTATCATTTTACTAGAGCTGAATAAAATTAAACAATAATCACAAGAAATAAAATGACCTTTTCTTTTGGTCTCAAAATTAAAATAAAAAAGAAAACTTATTTTTAGTTTAAAAATAAAAAAAACTAATACACATTATTACCACATATGTGGCAATTAACATTTAACTAACAACAAATTTTATCCAACAAACAAAAGATCAAACAACACATATCATATCTTTTTCACTTAAAAAAAAGAAAGTAAGTAATATAATCGATTCCTTAAAAATCGGTTTGTAATATTTAGAGAAAAGATTATTAAAAATCGATTACAAAAAAAAATTAAACGATTAATATAAAAATTGATTATTTTTTTGTCACATCCCGGATGGGTACTATTATTGGTTGACAATACGACTGTACCATATTTTTCAATATTTTAAAGATCGACTCGCATGAGCTCGATTAAAATCGCTGCCATATTTTCAATCGATTCGTATGCTATGCATAACGATTAAAAATTTTTATTCCCACCAGAATATCGGCCATCCAAAATTGACAATACGACTGTACGACGTTTTTCGATATTTTAAAGATCGACTCGCATGAGCTCGATTAAAATCGCGAGAATATTTTCAATCGATTCGTATGCTATGCATTACGATTAAAAAAATCTATTCCCACCAGAATATCGGCCATCCATATACAGATAATGGAACTTTTTGTTGGTGCGTTTAATGATATTGCAAATTTTTTGAAAACTAACGCTGTTACTTAATCTGAGACTGTTGCTGATGACGGAATAAAATTTCATTTTACTCCAGCATATTCACCTGATTTCGGAGGTCTGTGGGAAGCAGGCGTCAAATCCACAAAATATCATTTAGTAAGAGTACTGGGCAAATGTAATCTTACATATGAGGAGCTATATACTGTACTAGCACAAATTGAAGCTGTGTTAAACTCCCGACCATTGACATATCTATCCACGGATCCTGCGGATTTGATACCATTGACCCAGGACATTTTCTTATTGGTCGATCATTTTCGTCCCTTCCGACACCCAACTACAAGGATGAAAATTTTCATAGGCTGAATCGTTACCAGAGAATAGTACAATTGCGCCAACATTTCTGGAAGCGGTGGAGTAAAGAGTACATCTCTGAACTTCAAACAAAAATGAAATGGCAAAAATCTGAAGCCCAATTAAAATTAAATAGCCTCGTTCTCGTAAAAGATGATAATCTACCACCACTCAAATGGAGACTTGGTCGCATAACGAACGTTCATCCAGGAACTGATGGTGTAATTAGAGTGGCTGATATCAATTTTTCTTTCAGGTTTTCAGCAAAATCTGCCCTCTACCGCAACCTGAAGATTGTTGAAAGTTCTACTTTCAACGCCTGGGGGCATGTGTATAAAACTATATTATAATTAATATTACAAATTAAATGTTATCATAGCGCCTATTAATATTTAAAGGCAATGTTAAGTTTTTATATCTTTCTACCGCAAATTATTTTTCGTGCTACCGACCTTCTCTCTATGTAAATTATTCTCGAAATTAATCATTACGTGTCTGCATTTAACCTTTCTTTTTACACCTTAAATCTGTTAATTCAAAGACATGAGGTTTACTAAACAGACTCAATAACTAAACTTGGCCCGACCCGGAACCCAGGGCCTCTGAATGTGCAGTACTTACTAGCCACTACACCACCGAAGCAGTTATAATATTAAATATTCATATGTTAAAGCACTGCTGGCTGGCACCGACTTCGAAAGTATCCTGGTTAGGTGCCTATAGTAAATGAAAACTCCGGTTCAGTTATTTTTATTTTTAAGTCTTTTGATGTCAGTTTATTTTTTATTTTTTAGTGTGTAAAAGTCGTTTTTTTTTTAGTTTTTAATATTCACTCTTGTATGACGTTCATTGTTCGACCTCCGCAACAGGGTAGCGTTTTAAAGCTGTTGAAATACAGATTTTTTTTCCAATTGAGTTTAATTTACTTTAGATCTATGAAATTCACTTTTTCCAAGTTCATACTTAGCGGCCTTGGGTATCTATGTGACACGTACAAATGCTGTAGAGTACATACGTATATCTACTATCGATATATATAATAAAAATTATACTGTGTTGTCAAGAAATAGGTCTGTTCGTGTACGAGTCAGACTAACATTTTTTGGTTTACTTTGTTTATTTCCGTTTATAATGAATGGGCGATAAAATTAAACAATAATTACATTCAGTCGTTTATTTATTCTTATTCTTACACATCTCTCGCGACGAGTGCTTTGTGCGGCGTCGCGTCGTTCTCCGCGCGAAGCCGACGCGGGGCTGACGCGGGTACGGCGCGGGACTGACGCGGGTCCGGCGCGGGACTGAAGCGGGGTCGGTGCGGGACTAACGCGGGACCAACACGGGACCGAATTTCATGCGTTTATTGTAATCTCTATAATCTCCACCATATTAAACTAAATGTCCATTCTAAACCTACATCACACACTTCAAGAGCTGACGTAAGTTTTGTCCAATACATTCAAGTGATAATAGAAAAATTATAATGACATTAATTTATTTAAGAATCAAGTAAAAAAATAAACGAAATATTTCTTTAACATAAGTAATTGTAAATTCTGACAACGTTGAGCGCCATGTGTGGTGCTCTTATCTGTTATTTGAATTTAACGCTCGGCCGCCATGTCTCGTACTAAAGAGCACTAGCATTTGATTCTTATTAATAAAGAAGATGTTTGATAAACAAAGTACTGGTCTTCGACCACGATTGGATTAACGTCACTTCACAGCGCCATCTTGCGGCCTTCGATCGAGATTTCAACGGCACGCCGCGTGCCGCCCTTCATGCGTTTCTGATCCAGGAATTTTTTCATCTGCTTCTCGTACCGCGTCATCTTCTTCTTGCTCATCTGCAGTCAAGTAGGAAATTAAATTTATTGAAAATGTCTTTCGATAATACAAATACATCAGGGTTCCCAACAAAAATAAAGAAAAATAAATTTAATTATGTCAACGAACGGAGCAAAATGTATCGATTTGTTAAACGTGCGTGTGGTGTGTGTGTGTGCTGCGTGTGTGTGTGTGACTCACGCGCGACATGTCGACCTCGCAGGTGGACTTGGGGCGCACGACGTAGTCCTTGCTGCTGGGCGCCGGCACGCGCGCGCGCGCCACCCAGCCCGGCTCGCCCGGCCGCAGCGTGCGCTCGGGCGCGCCGCCCACGCCCGACGCGCCCGCGCCGCCGCCGCCGCCGCCCGCGCCCTCGCGCCGCCGCGCGCCCGCCATCGCCTCGTCGCGCGCCTGCCGCTCCTCGCGCGTCATCGCTGTGAACGTGCACTAGACACCATCAACGTTAACTCCGAGACCGAGTTATTTATTTATTTTATTTATTTATTTATTTATTCATTACAAAATACAAAAATCATTTTTACAGAACTAAGACACTCGTACTAAGTGAACTTGTATTACGAGCGTCTTGCCTTCCATTTTGAACAATAATTAACACCAACATAAAAAATATCACAGTATTATGAGTAAGATAGCATGCATTTTTTTTAATTAATACTATTAAGAATAAATAAAACTATTAACAATGATGATATGCGTATAAATAAAATGTTTGTGGTGAATGTGAAGGTGTGCGTGTGTGTGTGTGTGTGTGTGTGTGTGTGCGTGTGTGTGTGTGTGCGTGTGTGCGTGTGTGTGTGTGTGTGTGGGTGGGTGTTATGTAAGGATATGTCCATTAATTGTGTAACCATGGGTGTGAGTATGTATGAAATATTACGAATTATGTTAAGTATTTCAACAGGTCCTCAGTTTCATCATAGGTAAGACTCTTAAGCCATGAAGTTATAATGGTTTTTGCTCTGGGACGGGATGTGCGACTGATATTAAATACTTTATTTATTTTATTATATAAGTGAGCTCCCATTATACAACTTTGTCTTCTAGCCAGGGCAGATCTGGATTTCTTCACTACACTAACATTTCTTGCAGTACGCTTTTGCGGTTGTTGGCTGTCAGGGAAAGTTGTTGCATGACATCGTAGAGACAGGTTTAGAATGTAGAGCTGTCTGACTGTTAAAACAGAGCATTCCTTGTAGACAAGACTAGTTGGATACGTAAATTTCTTACGAATTATACGTTTAAGAATGGCTCTTTGTGCCCTTTCTAAAAGAAGCAGGTGTGTTCCATGCGTACCACCCCAAGTACAGATGGCGTAGGATAGTAGTGGTTGAATTAATCCAAAGTAAGTGGTCATTAGTGTTTCTTTATCTGCAACGGATACAATTTTCTTAAAGACATACATCATCTTTCTCACTCTTTGTACTAGAACATGGATGTGCTTCTTCCAGGTAAGTAAGTTGTCTAAAGTTACTCCTAGATATTTAATCTCTGAGACACGAGCAATATTTGGACATAGGCAGTCAGGTTGGTGATTCAGACCGTTGTGCAATTTTAAGTGAAATCGATCTGGTGGCTGGTCACTTTTACAAGCAGAGAAGGTGATAAAGTTAGTTTTTATTAAATTCATTGTTAGCAAGTTCTCTGTAAGCCATTCTTTTACAATACTGACCGCGAGTTCAGCATGAAGGCGTGCACTTTCCCAGTCCTTTCCGTAAGAAAGTAAAACTGTGTCATCTGCGTATGTTACAATTTTTGTGTTAGGTAATGACAAATTACAGAGAGTATTTATATAGATCAGGAAAAGCGTAGGGCCGAGCACGCTTCCCTGCGGAACACCGTAGCTTATCGACTCATCTTTGCTAACATTTGAACCAATTTTCACTTTTTGCGTACGATGTGATAGGTAATCTTTGAATAGATTCAATACATTGCCTCGAACGCCAACACTCTCCAACCTTCCCAAGAGAATAGGAATAGAAACTGTATCGAAGGCTTTTTTAAGATCAATGAAGATTGCTATGGTTTTATTTTTAGCTTCTATGTTATCAACTATATTGTTCACTAAGGTGATTATGGCATCTTCCGTGGAAATTCCCTTTCTAAAGCCGAACTGTTTTTCAGAAATGATGTTATACTTATCAAGATAATTTTTTAGACGTTTGTTAATGAGCTTTTCAAGTATTTTAGATAGGATAGTTAGTACAGAAATAGGTCTATAATTGGAGATTTTGTCCTTATCACCGTTTTTGTATATTGGATGAATTATAGCTTTCTTAAATGCTTGTGGAAATATACCCTGTGTGAAAGATATGTTAAAAATATGTTTTAAACACGGAATAATTAAGTGCCTGATAGACTTTATAACACTGACAGGAATACCATCCCAACCAGTAGCACAGTTATTCTTAAGCCCTGATATTACAGCGTCCAATTCCTGCTCGTCTGTATCAAACAAAACCATCGAGTTACAAGGTTGGACAGAGTTAGCGCTTTGGAGCAAGGATATGTTTGAATTTTTACTCTTCTCCAAAAGAGGAATAGCCAGTTCGCTACCTATTTTTGCAAAGTATTCATTGATGTGGTTGACAGATGCTTGGGGATTTGAGGTGAGTGTTAAAAGCTCATTGGGAGGAATACTTTGTGGCTGTAGATGAGTGATATCTTTGAGCACATTCCAAGTCTTTCGTGAGTTACCCTTAGCTTCCAAAAGTCTATTTTTATCATATTGTATCTTAAGTTTTCTTAACAAATTGTTACAAAAGTTGCGATATCTCGTGTATGCAAGTTTAGCGATCATACTGTCTGGATACAGTCTGGCTCTTTTATGTAATCTGTCGCGGTTACGGATGCATCTCAGAAGTCCTGGTGTGATCCAAGGTTTTATTATATATTTCTTATTTGAAATTTTTTTCAGTTTGGTATTTTTGTCTATTGCATCAGAAATAATACGAATTAGTGTGTTAGTCGCTGTGTTTACATTAGTGTCAGCCAGTATCGATGAGAAATCAAATTTATTGAGTTGTTCTATAACAGCTTCGATATTAGTGCATTTCACATCAGATCTTCGATATGGTGGTTTAGAAAATTTTTGTTCTATACCCAATAACGTAGGTGAGTGATCAGTTATCTAAACAAATGTTTTATTCTTAGCCTAAAGTTAGCCTATAAGCCCCGATCGATTCAATTAACTGTAAAAATATATCTTCAGCTGTTATGAAATTAAAAAAAGTAGTAAACAGAGTTGATGAGTAAATGACATCACTGGTTGTAATTGTCATACAAAATCTATAGAAGAACTGCTATATATACATTATTAATTGTTTTGTCATGATTGGTGAGTAATATTACCCTTATAGAAAATAATAATATTGTTAATTTTAAAACCTAAAAAAAAAATACTAAATATTGCAGAGATATATAATAATTAATATAGGACCTTTAAAGTCCGTAGAGAGGTTGAATATAGGGCGCGCCCACTCGGAGATGAGCCGGCCGGCGCGCTCCTTGTTGGCCTTGGTCTCCTTCGGGTGCTTGTAGAGGTACATGACGGCCTTGCCGATGCCGGACTGCTTGAGCAGCGACTTGTCGATGGCGGGGAAGTCCTGCAGCAGCTTGAGCACGCTCTCGCGGATGAGCAGGCATGGCAGCGCGCGGTTGGGCATCGGCGCCAGCCAGTCGCACAATACGTTGAGCACGTTGTGCTCGAGGAAGGCCAGCTGCAGGTCGCGCTTGATGAGCTGCGACATGGCGCGCTTCAGCAGCGACACCTTGCGCACGGCGGGCTGGTTGCGCCGGTTGAGCTCGCGGTCGGCGTCGGCGGCCGCGCGCATCTGTTGCAGCAGCGCCGCGATCAGGTCGTCGTTGTCGTTGATGATGTCGATGTCGCGCCGCCGCCGCCGCCCGCGCCGCTCCTCGCGCTTGCGCGCCAGCATCGCCTCGAAGTCCGACAGACCGCCCGTCCCGCCCTCCGCCCCCGCCTCGCGCTCCGGCCCCTCGTCCGACGACTCCGCGCCGCCGTCCGCGTCCGGGCCGCCCTCCGCCCCCGTGCCGCCCTCTGCCCCCGTCCCCGCGCCGCTCTCCGCGTCCGCCGCCGCGCCGCCCTCGCCCGCCTCGCCCTCGTCGTCCGACTGCAGGCGCACCACGCGCCGCCTCTTGGCGTCTCTGCGCGACGGCGAGCCGGAGCCCGAGCGCGAACGCGAACGCGAGCGAGACCTGAAACGATTTGGCATTTTATTTCAAATTTTGTTCAAATTTCACATTTCAAAATATTTTATTAAGCATTAAATCATTACGATTGTTTACTAATAAACAATTTTGTAAGTTAAAAACTTTTGCAGATATTCTTCATAGATGAGCTGTTTTCTTAATATGCAAAACTCTGAAAGCTATGATTATACACTACGAGGGGTGATCAAAAAGTAATGATAATTGATTATTTCGGGTCCACATAAAAATCATTTGAATACGAACTGTCGAAGAAATATTATCGAAATGGAGAAATACGAAATTAGAGCAGTCATCAAGTATCTCCTTAAAAAAAAAAGGCTACCAAAGTTATACACAGTGACTTAGAGGAAACATAGGAGGACTCTGCTACTCCATATTCCACAATTGCACGCTGGGCCAAGGAGTTTAAGATGGGCAAAACATTCACCGATGATGAACATCGTGAAGGACGACCATACACGTCCCTCACTGAAGATAACGTAAAAAAATCGAAGAGATTGTGTCGGCAGATCGAAGAGCAACAATAAGGCGTATAGCTGAGGTCACAGGGATCTTATAATCAGCATTCAAAAAATCTTTCTGAAAAAATTGCATATGAATAAAAACTTTTTTAAAAAAAAAACCGACTTCCAGGCACTGAAAAGTCAAAAATAACTAAACGGGGGTTTTCATTTAAAATAGATACTTAATCAGATTTTCTCGAAGTCGGTGTGCTTTGATTTGTATTGGCTGGCACCGACTTCGAAAAAATCTGATTAAGTATCTATTTTAAATGAAAACCCCCGTTTAGTTATTTTTGACTTTTCAGTGCCTGGAAGTCGGTTTTTTTTTTTTTTTTTTAAGTTTTTATTTTTCCATTTTTAGTGTAGACGTATCATCAATACAAATTAATCAAGCCCAAACACCAGGTAATTGCTGTAAATCGTTCAGGAGTTCCCTCGACTATCTTTCGGGTCCATCATCAGATCGACTCCAGACCTTCATTAAATAGTAGTGCTTTAAAATACCTAATGAAAATATTAACAAACGCACTAGTCGCCGCTACAATTTTCGAAAGTTCCCCTCGATTTCTCTGGGATCCCATCATCAGATCCTGGTTTCCTTATCATGGTACCACTCTCGGGATATCTCCTTTCCAACAAAAAAAGAATTATCAAAATCGGTTCATAAACGACGAAAAAATGCCCGAACAAACATAAAAAAAAAATATATATACGGTCGAATTGAGAACCTCCTCCTTTTTTTAGAAGTCGGTTAAAAAGGTCTTTGCTTATTGGGTATCGATAATGTTTACCGACGAGCAAAATAAAAAACGAGTCAACACTTTGAAGGTGTATCTCGAAAAGTTCCAAGCAGATCAGTATTTTTTTGTCACGTTTCCTAACCAAGCCAATAGACCAAACAACAATCAATGACATGGAAGCGAGCCTCCTTACCGACACCGAAGAAATTCAATGTGTCAAGTTCGGCAGGAAAGTTATGGCGTCCTTTTTTTGGGACACTGAAAGAATTATTATGGTGGTACATTTGAAAAAGAAAGCCGCTATTCAGGCTCTTACTACGCAAATCAAATAAGAAGATTGCGGGGGGCCATTAAGAAGAAAAGACGTGGCAAACTGCGAGCTGGAGTATCGTTTCACCAAGATAACGCTTCGGCTACAAAGCCAAAGTTGCGATGGCTGCCATTCACGAAATGGGATTCGAGTTGCTCGAAATCCCCTATTTGCCTTTTCTCGTCTCAAGGAACATCTCCGAGGTAAGAAATTTGATGATGATAGCGAGTGATGGCCGCTATTGAGGCGTTTTAAGAGAGTCATTATTTTTTTAAATGTAATCACCGCGTTTTAATTTCATTATCGTTATTTTGATCATCCATAGTACAGTATAGTGACCGCACACTATACCGCAACGATTTTTAATAAACAACGTAATATAATATAATATAACGTAGAATAATTTGTACTATCCACTATGTTTATTGTTACCTTGATTTAGATTTAGCAGAACCAGATCGAGATCTAGAGCGGGAACGCGAGCGGGAGCGCGACTTCGACCTGGAGTGTGACCGGGACTTGGACCGCGAGCGAGAGCCGGACCGCGAACGCGAGCGACTTCCTCTTCCCGCTGGAATAGTGATTGATGAGATGTGCCCATCATTTGAAATCATAATAATTCAATCAGTCAATTAACAAATGATACTTGTAGTCCTTATCACGTAAAACTATATAAAAAAACTTACCAGACTTTGCCCTTGAGCCGGAACGCGATCGCGAACGACTAGCACGTGATCCTAAAACACAGGATTATAAATTTATATAACAACATATATAAATACATAACTAACATTTTGATTGTTTGTAAATCATCAATGCGACTGACCTGCCGCTGAGTGTGGTCTATCGCCATCCTCATCAACGTCCATTTTTTCAGGGGATTTGCTTCCATCTCTATTTACGGGAGATTTACTATTAGACCTTTTTGGCGATCTGCTTTTAGACCTTGATTTCGCTGGTGATGTTTTATCTGCTGCAGATTTGGGAGATCGACTTTTAGACCTAGATTTTGTAGATGATGGTGATTTCACGGCAGATCCACTCCTCGAGCGCGATTTTCTCGGTGAGCCGCTGCCGGACCTGGATCTAGCGGAGCCACTTCTAGACCTTGATTTTCTAGGAGATTTACTTTTAGATTTTGATTTTCTTGAAGACGCACTTCTAGACCGAGACCGGGAATTTCTAACAGATCCACTTCGAGATCTTGATTTTCTGGATCCTGATCTAGATCGGGATCTTGATCTAGATTTATTCGGTGAACCGCTACGAGAACGTGACTTTGCTGGAGAACCACTGCGAGAGCGCGATTTAGCGACACTTCCTGATCTAGACCTATCTCTGGATGCAGCTGACCCGCTTCTAGACCTTGATCTAGATCTAGACTTGCGAGATCCACTGTGCGATCGTGCAGACTTAGCAGAACCACTTCTCGAGCGAGGGGACTTTGGGGATCCACTTCTAGACCTCGACCCGCTTCGCGACCGCGCAGACTTAGGAGAGCCTGAGCGCGACGACGCCCGCGAGCCACTTCTAGACCGTGACGAGGATTTGGACCCGGAACGCGACCGCGAACGTGACGGGCTCCGTGATCGTGAGCCGGATTTAGATCGTACTGACCCATCATGGGACATTTTAGAGTCTGATGCTTCCTATTATAGATAAAATATTAAAGAGAACAATAATAGTCAGGTATATTTGTATATAAAAGCAAGAAATAACAGTTATTATTAAATATTAAGCAAAACAAACTGAAATTAAAGAGAATAATAAGATGAATTAAAGTTAGAACAATCTTAAAAGAATCAAAATACATATTATGTTATTTTAATTAATTTATTTATCATACAAAGACGAATCACTTACAGATCTGCTGCGAGACCGAGAGCGCCGGCCATCTATAATAAAAAAAAAAAAAAAAACTAGTCTATTTACATTACAGTTTTATCATTATAAAACCAAAGTTACTACACAATAAATAAAGATGATGTTATTCAATTATGATAAAAACTTGCTTTTTTTTTATATTTCTTTAGTCACAGAAACCTAAAATAACAACTATTCTAAGCAATAAAATATAATTTAGAATTTGTATTCTTGTTATAGCTGTACACAAATATAATCATATAAACAAACTAAACTGTAAACTTTTTTTTGGTTTGTTAAATATACAAGAAGAGAATATAACAGTATCTATAGTTGTAACTTAATACACAAGTTTATTACAATTGGTAGACTTTGTGAAAGAATGTTTCCATTGAATGGGATATAAGTTTTATACAAATTAGACTTGCAACAAATATTCCACAATTAGTTGGTATTCGGCCTGTGTTACTACTTTAATCTTAATCAGCCAAATACTAAATATCTAGAAACTACTCAGCTGAACACAGAATATTTAAATTATATATTTATATATTTATAATTGGTAAAATGAAGATATTGATTTATTTAAGAATAATATATTTTTCATATAATTATTAAAGTAGTCATGGGTATATATTTAGCTTCTGTATTACAAAAATTAACAAAAAAAAACTATAAAATAAATGTCTATACATTTGCATTATCGTAATTAATACTTAGAAGTTGAAGATTATGATGCAAAAAGACAAATTGTTCTGCATTTTTAAGCAGAAATTTACTCCTTTTCTTCTTGTAGACAATTCCAGCTTCAGAGAAAAGACTTTCTGAATAAATATTGCTTCCTACCACCAAACAAGAAATAAACACATCGATACAAGTTTTCCCGCCACACACTGACTGAATAGTTTTGCTTATATTTGGCTAATCGGCTAGGAAGCCCACAGAATATTTGGTATTTGGCATATGACTGAATATACTATTTGTTGCAAGTCTAAGATAAATACGTGGATAGTAACTTACTGCAACATTTTTATGTTCTTTCATAATTATTTTTAATTACTAAGAGAAATTAAAGTAATTTTGTATGATAATGAATGAAAGTTAACATAGCTCATTTGGTAATATAATATGAAATAATTAGGATGACCTCCTATTTGCTTTTGCTTACTGCAAGAAAGAAATAGCTGTATTTTATATCTTTTTATGAATAAACCCAATCATAAAATATAATATAATAACTGTCATACTCTTATTAGTATTCATAGATCTATTATTGTTACTTTTCTCTATGTATCTGCTTAAATATTTCAAGCCTACCCATGTACATAACCAAATGTTGAATTACAAACACACATTAATGTTTATAGGAATACCGAAAATCAATGCAATAGCAAACTTTTATTCTTAATACTTAAAAAGGTTTAAATTTTTACATTACAGCTGTAAAACTGCTATTTTTTGTCTTAAGAGTGTGTAAATTATAAAATGTTGAAAGTTTAGTAATATTTATATTATTTTAGAGTAATTATCTTTGTTTTAGAGGTTATTATGACAAAAAATTATATCTTACCCGTATCGACATCCATTTTTACAGTTTTAGAATTTTCACGTTATTATGACTTCTATTAAACCGAACTGACTTAGGCAAAAGAAAATCAAATGTATCAAATCATTAATAATACTTGCACAAAATCATTCTAAGAATAATATTAACTGTTATCTAAAATGTTAATTACAAGAATATTTCACACAATTCAATGTTCAATGTTGAGCCACAGTTGGGTACAACTCCACAGATACAGAATGTTTATTGTTTTCACAAAAATTTGCTATTTGACATAAACCTACGAACCAGTTCTACTAAATTCGATAAAAAATAGATTTGAAAAAATCTTTTTGCATTAGATAGGTAGCCCGTTTATTGAGGGAGGCTATAGGCTAATTTTATCGTGTACCATCATGCAACTAGTAGTAACCTACTACGCAAGGGAGCAGTATTCATAAATGTCAACAAATCAGGCAGACCTCCATACAAAACTGATATTTTTATCAAAAGTTTGAACGTGGCTGAAGGCGCGAGTAGGTATTGCTAATTATAATATTATATTTAGTGCATAGCTGAAAGTTGAAGTTAATGAACATAATGTAATTCTGAGATTTTTTATTTGTCAAAGTCATTCTTTGTCAGCGTTGTCATCAGTCAGATTTCAGTATAGTTGTCAAAAATCAAAACAATGGTTTGCAATGTATAGTTTTAGTTGTATTTCGTAATAAGTAGTTACAATAGGATCATATAAGTTATGTATTAATAATGGATGAAGAAAATAAATTACCCTTAAAACGTGTCGAACTGTCGCTGTCGAAGTTTAATGAAGTGGCTATACCACACCATTTGGATCTACTTCGTCAACACAAAACGAACATAATAAAGGTAGCAAACATTCTATTTATTTGTTAGTGACAAAAATAGTAACAACGTTATTCGTATCAGTAAAAAAAATTAACGAAATAAGAAACAAGCGCGCAATAGTCTCAGTCCTTGACGTCATAAAGGTCTATAAATAACGTATTTCTAGCAAGGTTGAGAACTTTTTCTAAAATTCTAAGACTATGATTCGTTTACAACATAATTTTTATGTAAATATTGTTAAAAGTATATATTGAAGAATTGATTCAAAAATCAGTAATAAAGAGAAGTTTTTCTATTATATTATTTTTTACTAGTGAATTATTCTGTAACAAGCGGCAATCTCAAAGAAGTTTCTTCTATTATGTTCATGACAAACTGAAGCTCAAATGTTGATTTTCATGTTTCTTCAAAAATGAATTTCTAACATTCATCTCCTATGCATCCCTTTGAATTGTAGTATTTTCAAAAATCAAATCTATATTGCACATCATTTTTCATGTTTCTAGAACCTATAGTTTAGGCTATGCATTATCTCTCTCTGGTTCTTATTAGCAGCACTGGATTCTCAAATAGTTCAGCTGTATTGAACATCATACTTATAAAAATATTTTTCTTTTATTTCTAAAGATAGACTTTTTCACTGTCATAGTGATATGAGCATGCAAATTGGATATATAGTTATTACTTATTGGTTTAGGAGATATTGTAAAATGAAAATAAATCCCAACTTGCATCTCTTCAATTGCATTTAAAAATATCTAAAGATGATATATGATATGATGAATAACATAATAATAAATAATTTAGCCTTATTTGTCATTTTTTAGAACCCTGGCCATAATTGACCTCACAGCCAAGTGTGGATTAACACTTTAGATATCCTTTGAAAATTAATATCTTATGATAATATACTTAGTTTATGTAAATTGAATAACCGTACCATTCCACATATTGTAGTATGAGGAAACAGGACAATATGCCCGTATGCGCACAGAGCAAGCACACGCGCGGCGCGTAGCGTCGCAGCTGCGTGCCCTGCTGGGCGAGCTTGAGGCGCTAAGGCGGCAGGTGCGCTCGCAAGATGTGACTAGCTTTGACCGACTGACGCAGCGGTCTCGTGACCTCACTCTACGAGCTATCATGGATTACTTAGGTACTATATATCTTTTGCTTTATATATCCTTTCATACTTTTTTGGTTTTGTTTCTATCGGATTGTTATAAATACACTTGTTACCTAGTGTTATATTATTATTCATATATCCTAGCTGTCTAATACCAAATACAAGAACTATGGATAAATTGCTATGATCAAATCAAAACCTTAAATTAATAAAAAAAATAAATAAAAATCTTTTTATATTGTAAATCCATACTAATATTATAAATGTAAAAGTGTGTTTGTTTATGTCCTTTCACGTCGAAACAGAGTGACGGATTGGCGTGATTTTTTGTGTGGAGATAGTTTGAGAGCTGGAGAATGACATAGGCTACTTTTATAAAACACTTTATAAATTAATAAATGTGTGTTTTGGCATTTTTGCGGAATTCATCCCATAACGGGGGCATTGGCGTATCTAGGGTTAATTTTCAAGGGGGGCCTGGGTCTCTACAAAAAAAAAAATCGTACTATGGCAGATCGGAAGCTACTGAGCCCAAAATTTTGAAAACATCCAAAAAAAATGATTTTTTTATTGGGGGGACCGGGGGTTGTATTATGCAACCTATCTTATTAGAGTTTTTTTTTGTACTTTTAGCGCGAGCGAAACCGCAGGTTCTGCTAGTTGCCATATATATTGTAATATAATAAATAGTACAGTAAATAGAAATAATATAAAAAAAATTAGACCATATTTTTTTATTAATAAAACAATAATTATAAATTATAATACATGAAAAGTTTATTATTTATATGTTGTGTTAATAGCTTCTACAGAAACTTTCAATAGGAAGTATATAAAAAATATGTACCTATGTGGTGGTTGTAGGTGTGATAGAGCGCAGTTGTATAGCGCTGGTAAGGGAGTCGCAGGCGCGGACACAGCGCGGGGGTGAGAAGTGTTACTAGGACTTGATTCGTTTCATGCTTAATTAACTAAATTAATTTCTTTTTCTTTGCATAAGTTGTAAGTTTTCCTAAAGATAATAGAAATATCCGAGAGAAAAATCAAACTAACTGACATGGGAAAACCATAGCGCATTATATAACAAATATTTACACTATCTCTAAATCACCATTTTTAGAAATAACCGTAAATGCATGTGTGTAAATGTATTTAAATATAATTTAAAAAATACTACATCATTTGAAATGATTACATAATATGTAAGGTGAATGTTCTAATTGATGTTGCGATCTAACCGAAAACGTTCCATATTGTAATAAAATAATAGATAATACTTAGTCAATTTAAAGCGCTGTGCAGACGTAAAGATGCAATTCTGAGACTGGATTTTTAGCAAGTGGCAATTCGCAACAAACATAATTTATTATCTAGTTGAAAGTTTTGTTTATCAATTATGAGTAACAATCCTACTAATATTATAAATGCAAAAGTTTGTGAGGATGTATGGACGTCTGGATATGGATGTTTTTTACTTTTTCATGCATAAACTACTGAATGGATTTTAATGAAAGTTTGCAATAATTATATACCTCATACATCAGAATAATACACGGCTGCTTTTAATCCCGGGAAAAATTACGGTTGCCGTGGGATAGATATGTTCTTGTTTTTCACTAGATTAACTTCTTATTGATATAACTTCTTATTAAAAGTATGTAATTTAAATTAACCTTATTATAGTCTTACATAGTTTCTGCCACGCGCTACTGCAAAAGTTTTTATCGTTGGGAAATGTATTGACGCATACCACGTTTTTATGCTACTATTCCCAATGTTGCCATAGGGCTTGTTTACTATTTTAACTATCTTTAGAGATTAAAGGAAATTTACTATTAAACTTAGTAAATACAAATACAGTAAGTGTTAACATGAGGAGTTCTATCAGATTCGTCGCCTGTGAGTATGAGTCGCGCGGCGGCGCGCGACGAGGCGGCGGCGGGCAGCGCGCTCTCCACGGAGTCGGTGGGCGTGCTCGAGCTCGGCGACGATCAGATACAGCTGCAGGTCGACGAGCAGGTGGGCTCTCGTGCTTTAATGAAATTGTAGTAAACGTATGAACTAAGTTAAAATACGTTTGTTTTGATGTGTATAATTCGTTTATTGTAAGACTGTCATTAAGTCGAGTTTTCTACTCTAGTCTGAAATTTTAGTGAACCAATTGACTTGACGTAGTGCATGTACATATGGATTATTGACTTATATTTTGTAAATGAGTTCAAAGGAGAATGAAAGCATTCCATACATGTCTGGGCCCACATGTTAACTTAATCAAAGTGGCCTTATTTAAAACATGATATAATTACAAGACTTCACTGAAAATTCGGTTAAATTTGGCTATCCAGGAACCAAGATATATGGAAATAAAAAATTTAGTAAAAGTGAGGTTATGGCTCAAAATGGTAGTTTTCTATAATAGATTACTTTCTAGTTATTTTAAATGATGGGTGTTTACCCTCCGTGATTTATTTGTATACACATACAAGCTGTATTCATAAGTTTTCAATTGCATTTTTCTGTTTACTTTTCAACTGTCGTCATTCCATAATAGTTGAAAATGGTACCTATTTGTTTTAAATAAACGATTATTATGATTATAATTGTGATTGAAGATGATAATTAGGTACCTACTTAGAATAAATATGCCATAATTTATTCTTACCATCCATTAAGTAAAGGCAAAAAGGGAGATATGAAATAAAAATAAAACACCAATGCATCATGTCTACAAAATGTTTTTATTCGCCTTCAATAATAAATAAAATATTGTCTAAGAACTGTGCAGGGGGTAAAATATTCTCTTGGTATCTTGCCCAACTAAGATACCATATAATTCACATTACATGAGCGCAGCAGCCTACTGTTCTCTTACCAACAATACAATTACAACAGTATTCTACTATTGAATCTGTCGTCGATCCAAAATCCTATCGATAGGCGTAATCGGTAGTCCAAAATAGTAAGCCAGGTAAAACAAAATAGCAGTCCGTTGTACAGTCCGTTAGAAAGCCAAAATTATTAGAAATTAGACAATAAACAATAAACGTAGCGCACTCCGAGCGAAAAAACGAACGAGTAACAAATGTTTATTTTGAATTTTGACACACCTGTCAGTGTTGTGACTGGTGTAAAAAACAATAATCTTGAAACACGACATATAATTGATTGTGAAAACTATTTGGGTGTTTATACTATCTTTTTCCATCTTAGTTCTTTTTTAAAATGTAATAAATCTACCTCAAAAATATTACGCGTGATATGAGACTATATTTGCTTAAACTATTCCACATTTTACCAATTTTTAAAAATCTCGATTATTAGAAAATCGAATATGGTATTTATCGATTCTATATTTTCAAAACAAAAATGTTATTTTCTCGTTTTCTAGATAGAAAAATGCTGCGATATTTTGTAATTTCAATCACAAAAATACAACATACATATTTCAACTAGTTAACTGTTGGGCCCAGAACTTTCCTTCTCCTTTGAATAGCTAATTTCATTTAAAAAGCAAAAATTGTAATCTTGTTGTATGTATATTGTATTCAGCCCTTTTTACCGTCCCACTGCTGGGCACAGGCCTCCCTTCAATACGAGGGGAATCAGGCCATAGTCCACCACGCTGGCCAAGTGCGGATTGGCGGACTTCACATGTCTTTCGAAAATTTGCTAGGTTTTTTCAGACATGCAGGTTTTCTCACGATGTTTTCCTTCACCGTAAGGCAAGTGGTAATCATGTTAAAAATGATTCGCACATGAAAATATCAGAGGTGCGAGACCCGGGATTTCAACCCGCTTCACTCGGTTTCCCAAGCGAGCGTGTTACCACTGAGCTACCACTGCCTCAATCTTGTTGGGATTTGCAAAAAAGTACTGAAGAATTAGTGTAGTTAGTGCTCGAGCGAGGCGTGCATGACCCACTAAGCGGTAATATAGGCTGTTTGCCTATGGGCAGTATGGTATGCCATACCTATGCAGCATTTACATAAGTACTACAATACAAAGTATCAGTAATGTGAACAATGGTGTCGGCCCGCAGGAGCTGGCGCTGCGCGAGCGCGAGGCGGCGCTGCGCGGCTGGCGCGAGCTGCAGGCCGAGCTGCGCGCGCTGCACGACGCCTGGCAGCACGTGCAGGCCGCCGCGCTCGCGCACGCGCAGCACGTACGCGCCCACAGCTTGTGACTTGTTGCATAGTTTAGCCTCTGCGGTGTCACGATTCTAAATCTTTGTTACGATACTGCGGTGCGACATCGTGCCGCCCGGCGAAATGTATCTGTTTTGTTGCAGTTCCTGCGCTGTTAGGGCTCGTATACAAATAATAAATAATTTTGTCAAAGTCAATCTAACTTTCAAATCTTGACTTGTCAATTTAACTTAGGGAATGATATATTTACATTTAATTAAAATTTCCATCAAATCGAGTCCACATACATGATGTTGTCGGATGCCATGATGTTGGAAAATGCACACATCTTTTTATAATCCTTCCAATGGTTTCGTTTTGGATTACTATAATTATTAATTACTTTCTAACTTCAAAGGCTAACAAAAAATTAGCTGACGTTAAAATCACTTTTAATGTAATTATTTATTTACCTTTTTGATTGAAATTAAAAGGGATCGTTATTCACTATTCATTTAAGCTATTCGAAGCGGAATGATTAAAAACGGTTCTCAACGGTAAAAGTATCGTGTGATAATACTAACGTACACAAAATAACATGCATGAGTTCCTCCTTGCTTAGATTTGTCCAAAAATAAGAATATTATATAATATAGATAAATAACTTGATCACAGTATAAAAATTCATACGGTAAGCGAAAAATAGCAATTTTAAAAGATAAATCAGCGCGACATGTCGCAGGTGACGGCCGTGTCCGCCAGCGCGGAGGCGGCGGCCGACGACGTGCGCGGCGCGCGCCGCCATCTGCTCGCGGCCGAGCGGTGAGTTATTCTTACTAGTTTTGTAATAATTGCCCTCTTTATTTACATGTATCTACGTAATACAAACATTTTTAAGGTTTCGTAGCCAAAAGGCAAAAATGTAATTCTTATGGTTCCGTAATATCCGTCTGTTCGTATGTCACAGCCGGTTTACTGGAAGACTATAGAAGCTATATAGCTGAAAGATCGGTAGATGTCTCATGTTAACCGCTAGACGATCCGTTAGACAAAAATGTCGGTGTTGTTACTTGTGGGACACTCAAAAGGAACGAACTTCCCGTAGCGGTCCGCTCTCGGCTCATACAATTGTAGCATAAATATCGAGTAACGTATATTGATCATGTTAAAGCTCATCGAAGAAAGGCCTGCACAGAGTGCATATACATTTCTTACAACATACTCCTGAACACGTACCCTCGTCTGGTACTTGTGATGATATCTGCTGCTCTTAGTAAATAATAAAAAGTGTCGAGACGGTGGAAATATTCCACTAGTTCCCGCCCAGTTCTCATTCGCCAAGTGTCTAAGTGTGCCGACTGCCGACTGCCGCCTGCCGAGTGACGTGCGATAATGAATTTCGTTCCAATAATGAAAGGAAAAAAATATAAATCGAGTGTTGGTTCGACTTGCACACCGATACTCCTCGATATGTATTTTTTCACGGCATAAATGTTTTTTGTATTTCATAGTATTACTACGAGAAGCAAAGTTAACTTTGTTTCTGATAGTAATATTATAAATTCGGACATATCTTAGTCTTCAATAAAATGAATATTTTAGATGTGAAAACATTTTATTATACTTTTAGCGTAACAAATAAGTATGTTGAAATATGATATACGAAACAGGAAGAATAATTTCACACTAAGGAACCGCGGTGAGTCGGACTCGCTTTTGTCTGATTTTTATTTATTTATTTTTTATCCGGGAAACAAACAGTACAAAGTAATATAATTAAAAAAAAAACCTAAAATATTAATCATTGACCAATAAAGTTTCCACAATTAAATAATACATAGAATAATGCGAGCAAGTTATGTTTATCTAAATACTGTTTGTCTTCCAAATAAATAAATAAGTTAATTACAAATAAAAAAAAAATACAAAATTATATCATATAAAAAGAAAATAATTAATGATTATAGTAGAAATTTATATAGTTTTACCTATAGTAAGAAGTCGATAGTAATATATTTAGCGATTCGAGTCCTGCTCTGAACGGTCGTAACTCGTGAGGTGTCGCGCGCAGGCTGCGCGTGGGGCTGTACGGCGCGGGCGGCGCGGCGGCGGGCGCGCTGGCGGGCGGCCCGCTGGGCCTGCTGCTGGGCGCCAAGGCCGGCGCCGCCGCCGCGCTGGCGGGCTCCGCGCTCGGCTACCTGGCCGCGCGCCTGCTGGGCCGCCGCCGCGCCGACGCGCTCGACGCGGCCGCCGCGCCCGACGCGACCGCCGCGACCGCCGCGCCCGACGCGACCGCCGCGACCGCCGCGACCGACCCGCCCGACGGGAAGAAGGAGCGCTGACCCCGTGTGCGAATACGACTTCCTTTCTGGTAATTAAAACAATCTCATCTATACTAATATTATAAAGCTGAAGAGTTTGTTTGTTTGTTTGGTTGAACGCGCTAATCTCAGAAACTACTGGTTGGAATTCAAAAATTCTTTGTGTTTTGGATAGTCCATTTATCGAGGAAGGCTTTAGACTATATAACATTACGCTACGACCAGTAGGTGCGGAGCATAAATGAATGAAAAATGTTGTAAAAACGGGAAAAAATGGTTTCTTTTGAGAGCTCTCGTTGCGTGCGCTGCGTAAACGGTTTAAGTTAAGCAAAAATCGTGTATGACAGAATTGTTTCCCTTTAAAAGTTCTAAAAAAAAGTCCGCGATAGCAATGTCTATCTTTTAAGGTTCACTCAATATAACCCTTTTTATGGTAATCAAATTTGTTCTAAAATTGTGTTTTTATAAACATGATATTAATCCTTATCTAAATAAATACGATATTCATCACAAGCATTTAATTTTGAAGAAAATTTCCCTTGACATCATTAGATTTCAATGAATATCTTAGGAGATATCATAGTTTTAAAATATACATATTGAACTTTACGCGGACTATGGATGAGCGCGCGCTCAGCCCGATGCTAGGCGAGAGCGGGGCGGTCGTGAGCGGGGAGAAAAGAAGCGGAAGCGCCAGCGTTCACGGGACACTTTGACACACACCTTCCGTTTTATTCATATTTAATTTTACTTTTATTTAGATAACAATATTAGCATCGACCTTGACCTATATTTATTGATTTTGTTTGATCTGTTCTATTTGTGTCTGTTTTATCGTTTTATTTTGATAAACTCACTTACAAAATGTCATTTTATTACAGCGTGTGCGCCACATATCGACAGCAATAACAGTTTTATTAGAACTCGGTCCTGCACAACGCTCCTGATTGATGTAGTTTTTCTCAATTTGCTCTCGACACCTGTAACATATTTTTTAACAAGTACGAAGTAGATATACCATTTGCGCTGTAGCATGGTGCGGGTGACAGTTTCAGTAACGTTTCGTTTCACTCTTGAAAGTTGCCGCGATTTACAAATTATGACTTAGTACATATTTCATTTGTACCACATTCGTAATATATTAAATCATTAATTACTGTAGTAAATTAAATTAAACCCAACCAGAATGTTCTAGTCTACAAATAAAATCTAATGGAAAGAAAAATTAAGCAAAGTGCTATGCGTATAACGTAACGCCATAGACGTATTTAGTGATGGGATGTACTGCTACGATGGATAGTCGATGTTTTTTCATAATAAAAAACGTATATTGGGCGTAGTTCAATTATTATTGTATAAAGTCTATAATTATATTAATGAAACAACAGAACATATATAAAAAAATTGATCATAGAGCAAAATATTGTTACGAAAAAATCATAAACCCGATTTTGATTACTTTATATAAGTACAAAGATATTATTATGTAACCATAAAATATATATATTGACCAGTTTATGCACGTAGTTACACCACATGAGTAAATAAACGGAACAGAGACAAAGCTTCAAACAACCGCGCGAATCGGTTGCACTACTACAAGCACGCGGGGCGTGTGTGCGTGACCACTGGCCGCTTGTCGCGTACGCGGCGACTGGCGAGACTGGAAAAAAACCGGTTTACGTTGGCACAGCCAGTTGACTCAGGGTCAGTGCGACGCACGTTGTTTGTTTTGTTAGTTGCAAGTTTGAAGATTTTAATGTAAAAACGTGGTATTTTATTATTTATAATGATTGTTTATTGTACTATGTGTATGAATAATACTAGAAAAAAAATAAAGATAAATCGTACTTTAACTATCCCAAGGAGTACAATAGGTAAGTAAATATTTGATTATTATTTTGTTACAACCCTACCAAAATAGGTAACAATTTTGCACGTTTTAAGAAGCTTAGTCTCTGTTCTGTTTATCTACTCATGTGGTTACACTGCACAACTGAATAACACACTAATTTTCATAACACTTTTATAAATGATAAAAATGAATTGCATAACGTCACATCCCTAGTCATGTGGTACTGACAGATGTCAACGTCATATAGGCAACTGTCACCCGCACCAAGCTACAGCGCAAATAGTATAGTATAATTTGACATGTACATAAAATATATCTGTAAATTATTTATTTAAGGCGTATGTAATTTAGTAATTACATAAGTGTATATATATATATATATATATGTAGATTATCAAAATGTGTCAAATGTATGTATTTGTAGAGTACTAAGTACCAACTACAGCGCTGTGATAGAACGTAGCCTTGCGCGTCGCGACATCCTTGTCGTAGCAAACTTTTCAAAAAATATGTAAAAAAAGGATTATACATTTATGTTATTTCATAAATCGCATCTGTTAGAGAGAGTATGATTTTAAGGTGTTTGCTTCTTTGCGAACATGTTTCTTATTTTATCCTAGATGTTCTGTTTTTATGTAGGTATAAGACAATAAGTCGTGGGTATTAGGAATCGACAAAAAATAAACTTATGAGTTGCTCTGAAATAGAAAGATTTATTTCTAGCATAAATTTATAACAACAAACAACCTTTATACTCTACATTATAAATTAGTATCTTACCTGAAATAAAAAGAAACGACATTTAAAGTTATATCTTTGTTTGTCGATTCCTTTTGATAAATTAAATTATATTAAAGATTTATCACTTTACAATTAATTTTTTTTATATCATGACACGCATCTGTTTGACAGCGCCACAATTCAAATTTAATTATAAAGAGATTAGAATAAAATCATTAAAGAGATCTTGTTTCTTTACGTAGGTAGGGTAGACCGGGGACAAATGAAACAATTTTACTTAAACCGTGTGTAGTGAAGTATCTATAATATCCACAACCCCTATATTTATATGATTGAAAGGGTCGTTATCTAGCTCCTAAATTAAACATAATCTGTAACTCTATTTCGAATAGTTAACCTACAATCACCTTATAAAGAAGACCGGGAACAGTGGTTCTATTGACCCCACCCCAACAACGGTTGAAACAGTATGTAGGATTAATTGAAACACTGAAATTTTTTGAGGAAATACTAAAGGTTTTTATTCAGTCTTAACAATATACCTTACAACTACATTATTTATTGAGATCTTGACAAGTCCGTCAACGTAACATTATTATTTCGAAAATTATAAATGCTAAAACATCTTCAATATAAATAACTCAAAATATCTTTTATTTATATAAGTTTAGTGGTCTAATTTGTACTATTGAATACTATTTCAAATAATTGACATACTTAGTATCTTATTATGCTGTAATAGCAATACACGGGGAAGAAAAAAAGGTAATCAAGTTTCATACAAAATAGCTCGTTCCAATCATGACAATGTTTCAATTATAACAATCAATTATTGACCCGTATAATATTTTTGACTCTTCTTGTGAAATTTAATTTCAGAGAAGATCAATCAACTTAGGTAATATTTGGCACTTAAAAATATTTTTTTTTTGGAAATTAATACCCTAAAACTAGTCAACAGTAGGTAAGTGTTTATAAAAACTAATCTCCATTAAAGATTACAAAGTAAAAAATAATCGGTTTCTAAAAATACAAACTTACTTAATTTATAAAAAAAGACTATCCTCTAGTATCTTCCTACTAACTAATCAGTTGGTGGGCAGAAGCAGTCTCACAGTTTTCATAGAAGGAACTAGTGCCATCAAGATTCCCAAAAATCAATGAACTTAGCTAATACTTGGCACCTGAAACTAAATTATTTTTTTCGGTATTTATACCCTAAAACTAGTCAAAAATAGGTTTTTTTGACTAGTTTTTTTTGATTAGTTTTTTGTTTATAAAAAAACTAATCTCCATTAAAGATTACAAAGTAAAAAATATACCGTTGCTAAAAACACAAACTTACTTAATATATAACAAAAAACTATCCTCTAGTATAAGTAGTTAGTGGGGAGAATCAGTCTCACAGTTTTCAGGAAAGGAACTAATGCCATCATGAGTTACTCAATATTGAAGTTTCGCAAAGATTTTTTAAATTCAAAAACAATTACACGCCTACTATTAGATTTAATAGTAGGCTGGTCAATTTTTTTCACTACTTGGAGCCGAGCAATTTCAGAAATATCATCGTTTACGGGCCACTTAAATTTGTAATAATCAATCTTTTTAGCGAATCTTACAATGTATCTGCTCAGTTATTGATTGAATCTGTCCTACATATTGGTGTGCAAGATTTTTCATGGATAATATATTGACTATTGCCCAATCTCCTATCTGAAGATGAGGCTCTTCCTCATTTTCTGATGCAGACGATTCATAACTTGATAAATCAAATTGAAGTTCATCTGTAACATCATATGTAGACTCAGGAGATTGTGGAATTTCCGTGTCAGTGTCTTCTGAGCTAGAAGTTTTTGGGGTTCTTTTTGATGATTTCTTTTTATTCTTGGTAGTTATATTCGTCTTCCTTTTTTTTCCAAATACATGTTTTGTCTTTATCTTGCTTGCATTTCTTTTTCTGTTCCTCTCTTCGGTTTGTATTCTAATGTTTTCTTTCTCTGTAGTATCTGTGTAAACAGTAGATTTCCTTTTTGCTGTGTTTCTTGCAGTTTTCCTGGGTGGTGCTTTAGGAAATGGTCTGATGTATTCTGACAAAAATTTACTTGTTGAAGGTTTATTGTTGTAGTTGGTAACATCAAGAGGATCAAGTTCTACAGCAAAACTTGATTGTGAAGTCATGGAAAGGCTTGTTGAAGAAAAAGATTGTGCTGTTATTCCTACAGCAGACTCTGGTTTTTGTGGCGTCTTCAAGCTGGTAAGTTCATGCAGTATTTCCAACATAGGCATGACAGAGGAACTTGGCTGTGGAGTCACTGAGCGTATCGGGGAAGATAGAACAGTGGCTTCAAGTCCTGCGGCAGATTCTAGCTGTTGTGGTGTTATTGGGATGGTAAGTTCATGCTGAATTTCCGAAACAAGTATGACTGAAGAACTTGGCTGTGAAGTTACTGAGCGTCTCGGAGAAGATGGAGCAGCAACTTTAAGTATAGCAGCTGGCTCTGGCTGTTCTTCTTCCGATACAGGTATGACAGGGGAACTTGGCTGAAGATTTACTGAGCATCTCAGAGAAGATAGAGGAACGACTTCAATTCCTGCTGCAGAATTTGGTCGTGGAGCACTCGAGCTTGTCTGAGTGAATCGCACTCGAGATTCAGCTGCAGCAGAAGAGAGTGGCTTTGAAATCTCTAAACCCTGCATATTCGGATTTGGTCTGTCCGTGACATAAGCGGGTGCAAAATCCAAATCACTGAATACTTGACTATTATATGGACAAATTCCAGTAACTCGAAATCCAGCTTGAATGTTACTTAGCGTCATAGCTCGGGGAAACGCAATGGTGACTATGCTTGGAATGTCGTATATAGTCATTGTTTTTCCAGGATTTGCCCTCATCCACCCGTCGCATGCCGTATTCACGGCTTTTTTGAAAGGTCCATATACAGTGCGATCCAATGGCTGCAACTTATGGCTACAGTGTGGAGGGAAAGAAAGCATGACGATGCCATTGTCACGGCAATAGTCAATGCATTTGATTGACACGTGTGAAGCATGATTGTCCAGTAGCAATAAAACTTTATGATCTAAAGAACAATTTGTGTGTCTTTGAAAATGTTGTAGAAATACAAGAAAATCTTCTTGCATCCAGCCAGATTTATTTGCGGTACCGATACTACCAACAGGACCATTTCTCAAAAAATGGTGTTGATAATGAACTCGTGGAAACGTGAACATTGGTGGAAGAGCATTGCCAATCGCGTTAGCTGCTACAGTGACTGTTACCAAAGTTCCACGTTCGGCCGATGTCAGTGCACCCACTTGTCGAGTTCCTCTCTTGGCCACAATTCGATTCGGTATCTGTACTGTTGTTATTCCGGTTTCATCTACATTGTATATATCCTTGTGTTCAAAATTGTCACGATCAAGAACCATCGCCAAATTATCAAAAAATTCATCCACATTATTTTTATTAAAGCTCGTCGCTCGTGCCAAGCTTGTCGCTTGAGCACACCTGACAGACAATTCTGGATGGCGGTCAAAAAATCCACGGAACCACTCTACTCCGGCAATCTCATTTTTGTCCCATGAAGCAGGCCTTCGAAGTTTGTAGCGAACTATCAAATGATATGCAAGTTTTCTCATGTCCTTAGCGGTTAGCCCAAAGTAAATATCAGCAGACTTGATTGCATACGTGACAATCTCATTTTCTTGAGCAGGTGTAAATATTTTTTTTGCCGAATTATAACCCATTGCTATATCTTCGACAGGAGTATTTTCAGGCGCGCTTTCTCTCTTTTTTTTATATCGTGCTAATGAGACGTGATCTAAATCGAACATTTTTGCAGCCTTCCTCAATGATTTACCAGATAGCAGTTCATCATATGCTTGCTGATATGCAAATATATTCTTGGAACTTCTATCTGTAACGTGTTTTCGTTTTCTCGGCATTTCTAGAAAAGAAGAATGAAAAAAAAAATACATTAAACCTAATGTCGCGGGCTTAATTTTAGGGTCGTCGGAGTTATTGAGTTGCTTATTAGATGTAATTTTATAATAGCGATTGTGAGTTAAAAGCGATTTAAATGGTTATATTTTCATCGTCTATACTTAAAAAAAATCGGTACGTCAAACTTACAAACAAATTATTCACACTCTAGAAAACAAAATCTTACTTCTGTGCAGTTGGGTGAAAATGCGAAAAATGACGATGAAACGACGGGACAATTGAAACGTTTCAAACGTCCAAGACAAGTTGTTTCAAACGTACCCATCTCACATCTTCTACTTTAATACTCAATATTAGACTTACTACTGACTTTAACATTAATCAACAGTGATAAAAATACTCTTAAATAACTAAACAAGACTCCAAAATAAGAAAAACTGTCAAATAATAAGATTTAAATAGGCAAATAACAAAAATCAAAACATAATGAATACTTACTTTTTGGCGCAAAATTCGTTGAAGCGTCCTGTACACGACTGTGTCGCTCGCTGGCTCGAGCCGCACTAAACCACGAAACCGCACATGGTCGACGAAGAAACGAATGATGCGTCACACACGGTAGGTATCATGGTTTTCGAGAAATTGACGTTGTTGCAATCATGAACTGTTTTAATTGTCCCCGGTCTACCCTACACACGATATGTATACGAGTATTTAATATTTACGTTTTAACCTGGATATTGTACAAGGTTTCTAGTCGAAGATAAAATTATTCATTAAATATTATAATTGAGTAGTTTTACTATCTTTAACAGGAACACAATGGTTATAAATAAGAAATATTTTTTAAACAAATACGAAAATAAATGTTATATGTATAATTGATGCGACAAATAAAGTTGTGTACACACAAAATTTACATTTTGTATAGGTGGCAGTGGGCAGCGGGAGGTTAGAGAATTTGACAATATTTTGTTCAGTATAGTGAAGATTATTTCGTATTATAAGTATGTTTTTACATACACATTGAAGAGGGCGGGCGATTCAAGAAGAGGTTCTTTACACGTGACACCATCGTTGACATGCTAGCTGTGCCACTAATTGGCGGCGAAGAGTATCTACCTGCTTAGTCACAGAACTAACTTCTACAAATAATCCCACTACTTTGTCTGTCCATTTTGTAATGTGTTTAATTTAGCTTCGAAAAGAGTCACAAGAGAAATGTAATCATCGCCAATATCTGGAAACTGTTAACTTTAAGGAAATTGAAAAATTATGAATATTGTTTTAAATTGCATACTCGTATTGATAACATTTTTTTAAATTCATCATCCATGTCTTTTAACATTTTGTGATCATGCTGAAATTTTTAACAAGGGACTTGCGTCATCATTACATTTTTGCGAGTTATTTTGAACGAATTGTAATTCCTAGTATTGAGGTGTACCTCAATGTACTCGTCGGCACAATGTGAATGATATCATAGTTTATTAATTTTTATATATAAAATATATAGGCTAACATTATGACAATATATTGTACAAAAATATATTTTTAAAAATTTTTAAATTGCTTTATTTTGTTGCCCTAATCTTCTCCTTTCTACTCTAGTATCTACATATCTACTTAAAGCCCAAATTATACAAGCAGTGATCCTGATCCCAGTGGAAAAAGTGATTAAGATCAAAATAAATCCGCGAGAACATCCAAAAAGATAGTTTTATTTAAAACTAGCAGAACTCGCGGCTTCGTTTGCGCTAAAACTACAAAAAAAAACTAAAAAGGTTGGTTTTATACAAACTTACATGCCCTATTTTACCCCTTTATGGGATAATTTCGAAAAATGCTAATATGAAAACGTATTTATTTAATTATATTGAAGAGCATAAATACTAAGTTTTGAAGTGATTCTGATTATAAATAAGTTATTGGGCTGTATTTTAACGTGTTTTTATGTTAAAAAGTAGCATCACTCTCCAGTCCTCTATCTCCACACAAAAAATTACGCCAATCCTTTACTATTTTTTTGATGTGAAAGAAAGACAAATAAATAAATAAACAGCCTGCTGTGCCCGCGAGAAAGTATAATAACAGGTTCAAAGTTATTAAATAAATACATAGCTAGATAATGAAAAACTAAAATAAGCAAAATTTATTTTCGGGACGTTTAACGAGGAGCTTCCAATGAATTCCAAAAAATAGTTTTTAAACTATTCAAACAAAACAATTTGCTATACCTACAATAATTCTGATGGTACATAATAAGTGTGTGTAAGTTGTGTGATATTGGTTTAAAACGTTCTGAAATTCGAAAAATAACATTTTTAGTCTGTGGAAAAGCTCAAACAGATATTTAATAATCTGTGCATGAAAAATATGGCCGATTTGATTTGCGATGTCGATGTCGGTGGAAGTAAAGCGTTATTTGTGATATCTTAGTTATTTAGTTAGTAGATAATCATAAAATAATTATAAAGTGTTATTAAGTGAAAGCTTTTATTGTTAGTCTATATGAAGTTGAAAACTGTCATATATCATATATGTGTAACGTCCTCAGTTGTGAAGAGTTGATGAGTTAGTGATAATTTGGGATTCTGGTACGAGGTGCGATGTCTTTTCCACCTCGACCGCCTCTCGTGCCTTACGGGATACCACCGGGAGTTGTCACTATGCCTATGGCTACACATGTATGTATCACAGCTCTTGTAAAACAATATTTTACATTTAACCTCTTACTAAATCATATTGCGGCTTATAGCCGTGATAAACGTTAGACTATTTAAAAAATATTTATATTTAAGTACTTCAGCATTTTATTTCTACCAATTCAACAAAAAACATCAGTAATGAAGTAGATACAAAAGATACAAAAATAGATACAAAAATAGAGGTAATGTACAGTCAGTTTTTGTAATTGTTTTGTAATTACAATAACGGTTACTAAGATAAACAAATAACTTATATACTAAATTGATACAAAGCTTTGCACATTATTTAATAAATAATACAAATTAAACTAATGTGACAAAATTCTCAAATTTAAATTAGTTGTACTATATCATAATAATGTTTTATGTAGGTAATGGTAGGTGCATATGGAGGTGGTACTGTAGGCACCGGGCGTTCTGCACTATTGCCTGCCCCTGCACAGCCCACACCCGGAGGCAAGACGGCACAGAGGACACAATCACGACCTGCTAATGGAGCCAAAGATACAGATGGAACTCCAGTTACTGTTTTTATAGGTAAATAATTATGAATAAAATTAATTACTTTAATTGTATGTGTAGACAACAGCAATGAGCAATTTTGATATTGCATAGGTTAAATTAAGATTATTTAGATAGGTGTTTTATTTCTTAATATGAAAAAATATCTTAGGTTAGAATTAACAATTGAAATGATATTTTTACAGGGAATATATCAAGCCGTGCTCCAGATGCTATGATTCGTGCAGTGCTCGGTACCTGTGGGCCTGTAGTCAGTTGGAAGCGAGTCAGTACATTTGGCTTTTGTGAGTTTGCGGGTCCCGAGGCAGCACTCCGTTGTGTTAGGCTTTTACATGAACGCCCATTAGCAGATAAAAAATTATTAGCCCGCACTGATGGAAAGATGCAGGCACTTGTTGATTCATATAAAAGTAAGTTTTTTTATGACTTATATGTGAAATACATCGTATATATTTTTAACCAATACAATACTGACTTTCAAAAAAACACTAAAAAGTAAAAAATCGTGTTTTGATTTGGTTGGTTGGTTGAAAAAGGTGTGCTTCGATTTGTATCGGCTGGCACCAACTTTGAAAATATCTGATTAGGTATTTATAGGAAATGAAAACTATCAATCAGTTAATTTTTACTTTTTAGTGTTTTTTTTATTATTTTTTTAAGTTTTTATTTTATTATTTTTAGTGTAGACCTAGTAGTAGCAAATTAAGAAGAAAGTATTTTTATAAAATATTCATTTCTGCCATTTAAGTTTGATGCCAATTTTATATAAATTTTGACAAACTAAAGTTCGCTTTTATTAGTAACACTATAAATCAAGCTCTAAAATACAATTCTAACATATAGGCCTTGACAAATTAAACAAAATAAGCCAAAACTCATAAGTATAGGGTTCGAAGCGGGAGTGTAATGATACAACCATTAGGTTCAATTACACTTTAATTCTGCACCAATATAATAGGATAGCTTAAATACTAACTTAAAGTAGGCTAAATGAAATCACTATGTGACTATAAAACGTATACACTATAAAAGTATCTAGTATTAGCCATTGAAGTATTCCACCTATCTTCTACCTTCTGGCTTTACTTTTTACTAATTTTATATATCATTGATCCTCTGTTCTGGTAATGTGAATGTCATAGATTGATTTCCTTACGGAGCAGCAGTATTAAAGTATGCATCTTACCATAGTGACAAATAAAATTATCCACGAAATTGAATTATTTAAAGGTTAGGCAGTTTGGATGATAAAACCTAATGATCTGTTTATATTCATCCATTTATAACGTCCCACTGCTGGGCACGGGCCTCCCTTCAATACCAGGCCAAGTGCGGATTGGCGTACTTCACATGTCTTTCGAAAACTTGCTAGGTTTTCTCGGACATGCAGATTTCCTCACGATGTTTTACTTCGCCGTAAGGCAAGTGGTAATCAAGTTAGAAATAATTCGCACTTGAAAATATAAGAGGTGCGAAACCCGGGATTTGAACCCGCTTCACTCGGTTTCCCAAGCGAGCGCGTTACCACTGGGCTACCACTGCCTACTACCAATGATCTGTTTGCTTTACTTATAATATAATCGAAAAGGCCTTACCTATAAGATTAGGTTGAATCGAATATCACACCTAGATTCTGTGCTACTTTGACTCCAGAGACAATAGGACCTGCTATGTTATAATCGAACGACGGTATTGGAGCTTTATTTTGCTTTAAATGTTGTGACATTTTATTTTTATATAAAATAATAAAGGGTCTAAAATAGATCCCTGTGGAATACTAGTGGTGACTAGAGATGGAAATGATGGAAATGTGTATTTTCTTATTGCATACAGCTAGATATATAAGGTAGTCCGAAAAGTTCGCGGTCTTTTTGTTGTAAAAATAATAAAGATTTTTTAACCGACTTCCAAAAAAAGGAGGAGGTTCTCAATTCGACCGTATATATTTTTATTTTTTTTTATTTTTATTTTTATGTTTGTTCGCGGATTTTTTCGTCGTTTATGAACCGATTTTAATAATTCTTTTTTTGTTGGAAAGGAGATATCCCAAGAGTGGTCCCATGATAAGGAAACCAGGATCTGATAATGGGATCCCAGAGAAATCGGGGGGAACTTTCGAAAATTGTAGCGGCGAACGCACTAGCGTTTGATAACATTTTCATTAGGTATTTTAAAGCACTACTATTTAATGAAGGTCTGGAGTCGATCTAATGATAGACCCGAAAGATAGTCGAGGGAACTCCTCAACGATTTACAGCAATTACCTGGTGTTTGGACTTGATTAATTTGTATTGATAATGCGTCTACACTAAAAATGGAAAAATAAAAACTAAAAAAAAACCGACTTCCATGCACTGAAAAGTAAAAAATAACTAAACGGGGGTTTTCATTTAGAACAGATATTTAATCAGATTTTTTCGAAGTCGGTGCCAGCCAATACAAATCAAAGCACACCGACTTCGAAAATATCTGATTAAGTATCTATTCTAAATGAAAACCCCCGTTTAGTTATTTTTTACTTTTCAGTGCCTGGAAGTCGGTTTTTATTTTTTTTTAAAGTTTTTATTTTAATTACATGAAATGTTTATTGAATGAAATAATGTCCATTTAATTCGACAATTGTTCGCCATTTTTCTGGCAGAACCATTATTCCGTCGCTATAAAATTTTTGGGGTGTCTGAGCGAAAAGTTGATTTAAATGATTTATACAGTCTGTCCTTGAATGTATTTTAACTCCGTTTGAAGAGTTTAGTGAAGAGCAGAATAAATGATAAACGAAGGTGCTATATCTGAACTGTTTAGAGGATGCAATTTAAAACTCATAATATGCAATGCCTTACCAGTCCCACCATACACACAACATGACTTTGTTTGGTGGGAGGCCAGGCTATGAGATTATTTGCGATGGCTCACCGCTCGCTTAGACCAAGATCGTTTTCGAAAATTGTTATCGTAGGTGATCCACTTCTCATCTCTTGTTACCAATCTTTTCTAAAACGGATCGATTTCATTTCGCTTGAGCAATCATTGTTTCGCATATGGAAATCCTGTTAACCAAGTTTTTGTCATTCAAATCGTGTATCCATGATTATCATTTTTTTTCAATAAATGGTCTAAGAGCCAGAATCAGATATTTTCGAAGGCAAGTCAACAAAGCACACCGACTACGAAAAGTCTGATTGTATATATCTGTAAACCCCTGTTTGGTTATTTTTTAGTTTTTAGTGTCTGGAAGTCGGTTTTTTTTAAAGTTTTTTTTACTTCAAGATGCATTATTATACTGCCCGGCTTATCCAGCGGTGTTTGACCAAATTTCATCTATGATATATTCATGTGTTATATAGTGAGATGTGTGTGTGTGTGTGTGTCGCAGCGGAGCAGCGCTCGCGCATGGCGGAGGGCGGCGAGGGGGGCGCGGGGGGCGCGGGCGGCGCGGGGGGCGCGGGGGGCGAGGCGGAGGGCGGCGAGGCGTGGCTGGACGCGGCGCAGCGCGCGCTGGACGAGGCGGCGGAGCGGCGCCTGCAGCAGCTCTACCGCGACTACCAGGACGACATCAACAACTACGAGATACTGCAGAAAGGTACACCCACTACGCCACTACACCACTACACACCGCCACAACACAGTCCGTCCTATACATATGTATACATCTACCTTATTAATTAAATTTAAAAAACGAATAGTTTCTTCTAAAGCTTAATTAAAGTTTCTTTTTATTATTTTTATTAATTGTTATTATTGGCTGTAGGGATTTGGCAGCTGTTCAAATTTCAACTATTTTATTGAAGAAGCTTACAAAATTAATTTTTGATGAGATTATATTTTAAATAAATAATAATATGTAATTGTTTACATATATGTTTTGTAGTATGCGCGGAAGCACAAGTGCACTATCTATTCCTTTTCACTCTTAAAGTAAGGTGGGACGATACTTCACATACATATACTATGTACAATGTAGGTACATACACTATTATACGAGTGATGAGAGTTAATGCGCAGGAGCGACGGCTTTACGTGGTGTCCGAAGCACGGGGGTGTAACATCGTCAGCTTCCCAACTCCGGGCTGCTACTGTAAACTTCTAAACGGAAAAATTTACGAAATAAACTGGGCCCGACTCGAGACTTGAATTCTGATCCTCAGCAGACTTTAGTAACAGTAGGAGTTTAGTACTTAAACGTACAAGTAACTAGTAGACTGACTCGCAACGTTTGCTTGGCACAGAGGAAGCGATCTCGAAGACGGCGCGCGTGCTGGAGGAGGCCGACATCTCTGAGGAGAAGCGGGACGTCATACACCGTGAGATCGGCAAGTTTCGCGAGAGCATGAAGGTAAAGCACGGAGAGAAGGACCACTCTCCCCCTCCTCCCCCCATTCCCCCATCCCCTTCCCTCCCCCTCTCCGTTCACCGGCGACGCACGGCCCCCGCCCGCAAGGATAGATATGTCTCTATTGTTAGTTTCTTATGAATATGTATTATGATTTTATTTGTTGACTTGTGCAATGGGTTTAATTTGAAGTATAAATATTTTTTAATTAAACGTATTCCTGGTTCGAAATTAAAAGATGACGAATTTTTTTTTAATGTTAATCGGAATATTTTGTTATGGTTTGGGTCAAACGAAATGTTTTAAAATATGTAAAACAGTTAGAATATGTCAGATGTGTCACAAGAATGTACATTAATATTATTTACGAGTCATTTCGTGAGTATCGTTTCCTTAGATGCAGATAATATTATGCTATTTATGAATGGTGCCTTTTTTAATTCGCTTTCATTTTAAAACTAGGTATTTGAATATTGAAAGTATAGTACAAACGAGTCCGTAGCGAGAGGAATGTATCGATGTGAATGAATGCGATAGTGTGTAGTAGTGGAGGGGCGCGCGGGGCCGCGGGGTATGGCGGGCGGGGCGTGCGCGCTAAGCCTGGCTTTGCGGTAGGTGCGGCGCGCGGCGGGCGCGGGCGAGCCGGGTGAGTGCGTCTCCGCCGCCGCGCCTCCTCGTCGCACCTCCCCCACGCTCCCCCGCCGGCCGACGCCGATCACGCCTCATCCGTGAAAATATAATCCATACACTGTAATACAAATATTTTTACGGATTTTGACGTATCTCCATACAAAATACCACCATCGGTGATATTATATTGCAGTACATCGATGCATTTTAGATGCTACTACCGTTAGTTGTTTGAGGTCGAATTGTTCAAGGTCACACACACGGTATTCGTCAGCGGGGGAGTTTTCTTAAACATAAAAAAAAATATTAAAAGTTTTAGTTAATTAAATATTTAAATAACAGTGCGACAACGAAGCGTTTCCATTTCAGAGGCGGCGGAGTTTATTATTTTTACATTGAACTGTTTGCATTTCAAACAAAAGTTTTCATTTTTTTTTTATTTACAATATTCTTATTTTATAATATTTAAACCATAACACTTGATTCCTAAGTTAAAACTAACTGCTTTACCACCGAATGTTTCATTTACTGTACTTATTACAATTGATAACATATAATAGAGCCTGCAACCCACTCGCACTCACGGCGTCCGTAACTGAAGCATTCCCTTCGCACTCGTGGTCGCGTCTCCGCGCCACAGTATGGGCGCTATATTGACTTCAGTCTCATCCAACGTTGACACACACTCATTAGGAACACCATTATACTTAAGATTTTTATATATATACATTATTATGTATTCATTTGTGAATTTGGTACGCGACTGGTCGAAATTCATCTCACTGTCATGTCTTATAATTATTTTTAATCTCGGAGGTATTTAAATATCATGAAAATATCGCGTTATTTACGTACTAACACACTTTTTTTTAAGTTTTCTTTAGAAAGACTTCAAATATAAAAGTTTTTTTTTGAATTTTGAATGCGTTTCGACCGGCGCTGCCGTCAGTCGCGAGCTCATATTGTGAGTTGTGAGCGAGCGACTCGCCCCGACCGAGCCCTACCGTGCCTGCGTCCTGCTCCCGAGCGAATACGTACACTTACATACATATGTTTCGTTTTTGGATAAATTAATTGGAGGATGTTATGGTACATACCGTATGGACCAATTCGTGATAAACACATGGGTGTCGGAGGTGAGGGAGCGCTCGGGCGGGCGCCGCAGGAGCCGCCGCCGCCGCCAGCCGCCGCCGCCGCCGCCGCCAGCCGCCGCCAGCCGCCGCACACGCGTATGACCTTGGTTTCGTTCCCCGCGCCCGCCGCTGCACTCGTCGCCCGCCGCGCCCGCCGCCGCCGCAGCGCCGGGAATCGAACGCCGGCCGACGGGCGGCGAGGACGCACGAATGCAGCGGCCGGGATGCGGTATTTTTTTTATTAAATAGTGTCGACTCGATGCAACCCGCGATTGCTACTACACTGTCGACGTGTGTATTGCGATGTCGACACTAGTCTACACGATTTCGTTTTTCCTATAGCTGTGCTCGTGACTTGTTATTTGTATTTGTTCGTACTTTTGCGGTACGCTCTTGTTCGCAATCAGTTCGTTTGTATTTCATTTTCCGGAATCTTATCCTTTCTCTACGATTAATTAATTGGTAACGTTTAGATGGTGGATATAGTCTAGTTGAGTTTCGAGCGAGAGTGTAGTCGTGAATAGTAAGTAATGAAGCAGGGCTACGAGGTAAGAGGTCACGTATGATTGTGTGTTGCATTGCGCAGGAGGAAGCCGATGTGGTGGTCCGTCGCAAGCGCGACGACAAGCCCGAGCGGGAGCGGGAGAAAGAGAAAGAGAAAGATAAGGACAGGGACAAGGAGAGGGAGCGAGAGAGAGAGCGGGACAGAGAGCGCGAGCGCGATCGAGACCGCGAGCGGGACAGGGACAAGGACAGACGGCGGAGAAGTCATTCCAGGTGCGCTATACTACCGACAATGTATTATGAAAGCTTTAAGGTGTTCGTTACGACGTGTAATTAAGTTTCTTTGCCTTCCCGCAGGAGCAAGGATCGACGCGAGGAGCGGGAGAAGGAACGGGAACGGGAACGAGAGGAGCGCGAGAGGGAAAGGGAGCGAGAGCGCGAGCGCGAGAGGGAGAGGGAGCGCGAGAGGGAGAGGTGAGCTTTTGTCGGTTTAGGCTTAGGATCATGTCAATACAAAGATTTCAATATTTTTGAATTTTACTTATTGATTTAAAAAAAATTATTTTTATCAATTATATTATAGAAATCGTACAATCGACATATATTATATTACAGTAGATGTCTGAGTTAGTCGTAGAAGTAAAGTAATGACGAACTTCATAGGAATCGCTAACAATAGCAAAACTCCCACTTTTTTCTGCGAGACGCATGTTGTCGGGACACGGCGATGTGACGTAAGTTTGAACACCGATCTATTTTTGGATTTAACCGTAGTATTAATTATGTGTAGAGTTGAGATTTAGATTTTAGATGTATGAGTGACATACACCGTGACGTAAGCGAGCTCTCGCGCGTGTCCGCAGGGAGGCGCGCGAGCGTGAGCGGGAGCGCGAGGCGCGCGAGCGGGAGCGCGAGCGCGAGCGGGAGAGGTGAGCCATACATTATTATCACATCATTTCCTACCAACATTGTTTCTAATCGCATTTTTATATTTGATAATCTTTTCATGATATGACATTTGAAAAGAAAATATATACCTAGTAGAGAATATATGCGTTTTTGTTTATTTTCGAAGTGAAAACTTCTATAGGCAGGTTTGGATGGGGAGTAAGTTCATGTAAGTCGTCATCGACATGGTCACGTGACGTGTTGACGCTAACACTTAAGAATGCCGATAGATGTCAAAACTAGATAAATGTTTTAATAAACAGTTTTAATTTACAAATTTTAATTTAAGATCAAACAATTAATTTGAATATCCAAAAATAACAACTGGTTGTTTATAGTTTTAATTGTAGTAAAAGTTATATAATTGTAAAAAAATATCCAGCTCCAAAAACTAAAATGAACTAAAAATGTCATACTAACATTTTTTTGTAAATATCATACAAATGCGGATACTTTAAACGCCCACCATTGTGGCGCTTGGCGTGACGTCATAGTCGATATTAACTCATTGAATTCGTGGTGTATAGAAAACAAAATGACATTAAATACAGATAAATGTTTCTACATTAAATTTAGTCGTAAAAAATTCCGTTTTAATGATTACATTTACAAAATTAATAATACAGCTCTCACAGAAGTCCATGAAATCAGAGATTTAGGTGTAATCATAGACTCTAAGTTAAGTTTTCGTCCTCATATCGATTTCGTTATAGCTAAAGCTTCAAAGCTGTCTGGATTTGTAGTGCGTACCTACTATGAAAAGATTTGACGATCCAAGTTTATCAATTTTAGTCTACAACAGTTTAATCCGTAGCATCTTGGAATATTGCAGTTCAGTATGGAATCCAGGATACAAAGTGCATTCAGACCGGATCGAGCGGGTACAAAAACGTTTTCTGTATCATCTAACATATTTAAAAAGAAACTGTAAAGATATTCATTCGTATAAATCTCGTATAGAACATTTTAATATGTTGCCATTAAAAGAGCGAAGAAAAATAGCAGATTAAACTCTTGTGTAAATTAGTTAAAGGTTTAATTGATACCCCTGAATTACTGGAACGCTTGCATTTTTCAATACCCCACCAACAAACTCGATTGCATAATCGCAAAACCTTCTTTTTACCAGTAACAAAAACCAACTTAGATCAACATAGTCCTATTTATAGAATGGTATCCGTAGCAAACACCCTAACAAATGATATAGATATTTTCAGTGACTCTGTGCCTTTGTTAAAGAAAAAGCTGTTTAAATATTACTTTCGTAGCATAAAACAAAAGTAGATAAGTCGGATTGTACTATATTTATGTTATATTATATTATATTGTTATGTTATATTATAATACATTAATAATTAGATTTAATTTAATTTCGCCTTATTAAATAGTTTATATTTTTATAATTAATACTTAGTTCTGTTCATATATGCACGTGATGTTCACATCTTAGAAGACATCATTTGTCTGATTGTATACTTTTGAATAATAATAATTAAGCTTGTTTATTTCATTTGTATGTCGGTTTTGTGAACTTATAAATAAATAAATAAACTAATGGACAAGTCTAGATAGAGAACAGCGCTCTATTATAATAGACTTTGAAGTCACATTCGGCCTGACCAATGGCGTTGCGTTTATACTACTTTGAATTTCACACCTATTTTTGCACTTTTTAATAATTATTTTGTTAATCACAAAGAAATTACATTAAAAAATATTGATATAGGCTTAATTCAGAAGCAATAAAGGTTATAAAAATAAATATTCCACCTTTATTTAAATCACACGCATATTCCCTATGTAATATCTTAATATATTTTATTACTTCGATTAAAAGTATTTTCTAATAAATAATTATTAATAATAATCTATCTCTTAATGCCCCCGCTGCCGGGCACAAGCTTCCCTTCAATGCTGTCCTTCACGTGTCTTTCGAAAACTTATAGATTCTCATAGGCATGTAGGTTTCCCTAAGATGTTTTATTCATCGGAGGGCAATTGGTTCAATTATGTTGAAAACGATGCGAGATTCGCTTTACTTGGTTATCCGAGCGAGCACGTGACCACTGGACTGCCACTGCCTAATCTCATAACACCTTCTCACTCCCTACGGCATCTACTTTTAATAGCTTACCTGTTGTTAATGTAATCGTGTCTGTTGTTGATATTCAAAAAAATACATTTGTGTAAAACATTGCATTTCACAACAGGTGTTTCTTTAGTGTTCTTTATTGTATAGCAGTAGCCTTAGGAGTCTGTTATCGCGTCGCGTGAATTGAGTAATTCTATCGATAAAGCTATAATATGAGCTCAGTCTTGCCGCGATCTTATGATTACAACTGCGCTTTTCTTATTCTTATTGTTACGATACTAGTATACAGTGAAATCATGTTTGAATAAATTCATTACGTCTGTAAAAATCAAAGGGAAATGTTTAAAATTAAAATTATTCGTGTATATAAAATATGAAATAATTGAACATGACTAAAAAAACTGTGTTGGCGTTACACCCCTACATCCGCACGCGCCACGAGATAGCGGAGGCCGCGCGCGTCGCGGGGCTCGGGTATGGGTTGTTGGCTTTAGTTAGTTCGAGTTATTCTTTATTACTGCCGTGTAGTATTACATTAGTACATTCTATGTATGATAGTTAAAAGTATATCAAGAAAAACATTATATACGAACAACCTTTTATTTGCGCGTCGGTTAATTGGATGATGACAGATGTTGCAGTGTTGTAACAGATGTGTTTCGACTTGGAAGTATTGAAATGATGATATTGTTTGTATGGTGACAGAGAGCGCGAGCGCGAGCGCGACCGCGACCGTGAGCGCTCCCGCGAGCGCGAGCGCGACCGCTCGCGGGAGCGCTCGCGCACGCGCGGCGACGGCGACGCGCGCCGCGACAAGGAGCTGGAGGAGGAGGCGCGCGACAAGAAGCGCCTCGAGAAGAAGGCGCGCGAGAAGGAGGCCGCCTACCAGGAGAGGTGAGCGCATCGTATTAAATCTATACTAATATTATAAAGCTAAAGAGTTTGTTTCTTTGTTTGTACGTTTGTTTGTTTGGTTGAACGCATTAATCTCAGGAATTACTGATCCGATTTAAAAAATTCTTTTTGCATTTGATAGCCCGTTACCTGAGGAAGGTTATAGGCTATATATCATCCCAGAAAAGTGTACGGATCCCTTGGGATAGGTTTGTTTTTGTCTAGGGACGATCCCGAAGCGAAGCGAGGGTGAGTCGCTAGTATTAAAATAATATCTTGAAGCAGTCGACGGTAATATAATTTCATATATACAATATTATACAATAGCGAAGAACGTTAAGAAACGGATCAGTAGTTTTAGAGGTTACGTCCTACATATTTTACAAATTTGTTTTTTTATAATATTAATTCTTAATTATATATATTATTATTATTATATATTATTATTATATATATTATTATTATATAATATATCATTATTATTTTAGACTATTGATTTAATAATAAAAATAAAATTGAAATAAGTCATTTTCATTAGATTAGGTGTATTTTTGAATTAATATTAGTAGTTTACGGGCTGAGACGAAAACCCCTACAGTCTTTGGTTGATAATATTATTTACTGATAGAAATTATTAATTAATAAATAAATGATAGTCCAAGATAAACCTAATTGTATATTAACCGTAGTTTTAATGATAGAATGATATTGATAGAACGACCCGTGAGCGCGTATGACGACGACTACGACTGCGACCATTCATTGAAATAAATATAACCTCTACTAATATGGCGTAATGTGCTTATTCGACAAATATTGTATACTGGCCCGTACAAGTAGTAACAAAGTTATATAATATAAATTCATTAATATTCGACTTAAAATGTGTAATTTTTTATTAAAATAATATGGTCTACATATATGTATATTATTTTATTACATTAGTAATAATAACTGATGTGAGTTCAGATTGCGCAACTGGGAGAGTCGCGAGCGTCGCAAGGCGAAGGAGTACGAGCGCGAGCGCGAGCGCGAGCGCTGCCGCGAGGAGGAGCGCGAGCGCGAGGCGAAGCGGCTCAAGCAGTTCCTGGAGGACTACGAGGACGAGCGCGACGACCACAAGTACTACCGCGGCAAGGAGCTGCAGCGGCGGCTGGGCGCGCGCGTGCGCGAGGCGGAGGCGGACGCGGCCGAGCGCGCGCGCGAGCAGGCCGAGCTGGCGGCGCTGCGGCGCAGCATCTTCGGCGCGCGCGCGGCCGACGACCCCGCGGCGGCCGCGGCCTTCGCGCGCGCGGCGGCGGCGCGCGAGGCGCAGTACCGCCCGCGCCTGCTGGTGGACGCGTCGCTGCGGCGCGAGCAGCAGCGCGCGCACGAGGCGGCGCGCGCGCGCGAGCGCGAGCGCGACCGCCGCGCCGCGCGCGAGCGCCTGCGCCTGGAGCGCGAGCGCTACCTGCGCGCGCAGGCCTCGCGCGAGCTGCCCACCGAGGCCGAGCCCATCGACTCCGACGACAGGTCACCGATACATACTTTTATTCTATTTTTTTTTTGAAACATTACCTGTGTTTTCTATTTTCGGTTAATGGACACTAAATGTCTATATATAGTATTATATGTGTCGTTTTGTTATTAAATAAAAAAATATATTTTATTATATAAATATATTTTATTTTATGTATATATCTTTATAAATAAAAAAATATATTGTTAATTAAAAAAAAATAATAGTAATTAATAAAGCGCTCATTAATCGAACTTAGGAAATTTATATATAATTATTGAAAAATCAGTAATATCAGGTAATGGTTTGGTAACCGCGCTAGTTTCTGTCGTTTTATAGTAATGAATAACGTGATATGTGTACTGCCTGCAGCGGCGGCGCGGAGGCGGCGGAGGCGTCGGAGGGCGGGTCGGGGTCGCCGGCCGCGTCGCTGACGCCGCCGCGCCGCCCGCACGCGCACCACCACGCCGCCGCGCACGCGCACGTTAGTATGCTGTATACATATATGTACACTCTTACGAACACATTCATTTTTAATTTTAACTGAATGTCAATATGGTGAGTCCACGAGGAATGTACCACCTGCTCCGAAGGCAGTCCTGCTGAGAAAGGCCGGCGAAAAACTTCACAATTCTTATCTTACTTGAGATTCGACTAATATTAATTCCACAAATTTACATTAAAATGCAAAGATTATATACTCGCTATGAGAGCTAATTTGTATTATTTAATAACAATACTTTTTTTGGTGACACTTCATAATATTCGATTCAAATGTGTGTTGTATACAATACGTATGTGTTGCATTGCAGAGCGACGGCGGCAGCACGCCGCCGCGCCCGCCCTCGGACGAGCGGTACCATGTGAGTCGCTAGTTGTCATTATTTTATTTATTGTATTTTTTATTTTTATTTTTATTAGGGTAACAAACAGTGTTTACAAATGTTTATACAGTAGTTTATATATATGTAACATAGATCAATAAAGTTTCCACTGATACATGACTCATATCAAACGGTGAAGTTGATAGTTACTAAGAAAAAAAAATACATATTAAACTTAACAAAAACAAAAATTAACTAAGACTAAGTAATAAAACATAAAAAATATAAAATTAATCTACAAAAAAAACCTGCTAAATAGATAAAAGAATATTACATAAGTTCTCTAATCAATTTTTTACACTTCATGATGGAAAATGTGTCAATATCTATATCATTAAAATGTTCATTGCAATTTTTGCATGCACGTAACATAAAGGTATTGTTAATATATTTAGTTTTTTTACATGAAATAAAAAATAAAGATTTAGTTCTCGTATTGATCCTGGGACATCTAAAAATAATATTACCTAATAAATAAGGGGAATCGATAATATTTTTCAAAATCTTCAATAAAAACAAAGTGTCTTTCTCCATTCGACGATTTTCAAGTGTAGTCATATTCAGTTTACTTGGATCAAGATGTGAAAATTTATATTGTAAATGTTTTAAAAATTTAATTTGTACTTTTACTATCTCCATTATATGTGTTACATACAAAGGATTCCAAATAATTGAACCATATTCAAGTGTGGATCTTACATAAGAATTATAAAGAAGCATCATAGTCTAAACATTTTTAAAATCCCTTCCAGTTCTCAAAATAAACCCAAGCATACGAAGGGATTTTGCTGTAATATAAGTAATATGAGATTTGAAACTCAATTTATTATCGATTATGATACCAAGGTCTCGCGCCTCGTTCACTCGATTAATAGTGTCTTTATTTATAAGATGACAAGTACTTAGAATATTTGGCTTTCTAGGAAAAGTAATAAATATATACTTTTTAACATTTACATGTAGTGAGTTAACGCAGCAGTAATTATATAGCTCATTCAAATCATGTTGTAATAGCATACAGTCATGAGGTTGTGTTATAGGTCGAAAGATTTTCATGTCATCAGCATATAGGAGAAACTTAGAATATTTGAAAACATTTACTACGTCATTTAAAAATATGTTAAACAAAAGAGGCTCTATTATGTCCATTGTATCTACGAAACGGAAACGGTTACATTACATTGTGTGCTTTAATATCATGCCATCCACAAAATGTTATATTCATTTTTTATTAATTTTAAAAAGTAAGAAACGATACGTTAGCGATCGTCCATGTTATTGGTATAGTTCATAGGTTATTTGTTATTTCGTCTGTGATTTTGTTCGAATAGCTTATAGAGACGGTTACAATAGGTATATGTACTGACTGACAACAACTGCGTCCTTTAATAAACATAGTATATGTGATTTCCATATAGTTTGCATATAAGATTAAAGTTTAATCTTGCCATAGGCGAGCGCGGTCGCAGGCGGCGCGGGCGCCAGCGCCGGCAGCTCGCCCATCAGCATCAGCTTCCGCAAGCACAGCCCGCAGCACGACGCGCCCAAGCGTACGTACACCCTACACCCTACACCCTACACCCTACACTGCACTCCACATTACACCCTTTTTTTGTTTTCGCTGGGGAAACCCATCATGGGGAGGGTCCCCCCGGCCGTCAATGGGTAGGGTACTGCGGGGTACTGTGGGTTTTAGTGAGACTCCTACTCACTAAAACCTACAGCGGAACCCGTCGCCGCAATGCAATGGGGCGTTGCAGGATCGCTTGCGCATACACTACAACACCCTGCGGACAGCGCGCACCCCGCGGGCCTACCTCGCCAACACTAAACTCTGCACCTTTAACCTTACACTTTACGCTATGCGCCCTGTGCCCGCAGCGGAGCGGCGCGGCGTGCACGCGGCCTTCGCGGAGGACGAGGAGGCGCCGCCGCACGCGCAGCCGCAGCACGCGCGCGACCGTGAGTACCCCCTGGCTTAGTCCACGTATTACCATGGCTTTATAAATTATACCGTATGCACTGTTAAGTTTCATCAATATCTGTTTAGTAGTTTTAGGTAATTTTTAGTAATTACATATTAAAACATTTTTTTTTGCTTTTATTGAGCATTATTATCCAAACTTAAGTTTTTTTGTGAATGTACTAGATGAAAGGCTATATTTTTCTAGATCAATATAATTTTTGAATGTGTAAAAATTTTCGCTCATCAGAAGTATGAGACTCGAGTTTGAACTTTTCAAACATAAGTAAAAGAAATGATTTTCCAGTCGAGAGCGCTACAAATTATCACAGATAGTTGTTGTTATTATGGCTTACTATTTTGACTGTGCTTAGCTTTTATAATTTTAAATAAAACATTATTTTAGAAACGGTTTTAAAGTGTAATCCATGCGATTTATCTTACTATTTAATATTTTGAATTAATGTAGAGCGGGAAAGAAAGTTATTAAGATTTATGTGATTTTAATTAATCAAATTAATAACTCAAATACGATTTTAACTTATTTTCATTCAATAGAATGTAATCTTTAATTTCTGAGGCAAATGATTTACAGGTAAAGACAAAAAAGATAAAGAGAAAAAGAAGAGCGAGAGCAGCGACAAGGAGAAGGGCGAGAAGGCAGAGAAAGGGGAGAAAGAGAAGGGAGAGAAGGACAGCAAGTGCGCGGAGGAGAAACGCAAGCACATCAAGAGCCTCATCGATAAGATCCCCACACAGAAGGAGCAGCTGTTCCAGTACCAGCTCGACACAGACCAGGTATGCTATGTATTTATGTATTAGTTGGGGAATGTATTTATGCATACCACCGGTATACATGCAGGTGGTTATGTAGGGTCCTGTCCGGAGCACAGAACCCTATGCCCCTTACATTAGGAACTCTTATTATTTATCGGACAAGGATTTTGTATCTGTATGTTATTTTTTACCGGTTTCAAAGAAGTTGGAAGGATATATGTTCTCTTGTGTAATTGATTTTTATGATTTTTGTTTTCTATATATATATATATATATATATATATATATATATATATATATATATATATATATATATATATATATATATATATATATATATATATATATATACGTATGGATCATTTTTGCTGTAGATCTCATAAATATTTGAAGAAAACAATAATATTATTAAGAATGAAATTTTCTTTCAATTTCTTTGAAGTTGATGTAATTTTTTGTTTAATATTTGATCTATGAAAATCGAATTTAGTTTGTTTAAATGGGCTTTCCCGATTATTCCTATTTTAAACTCGATTGCGAATGACGAATGCGGTGTATGTCGGTCGTAACAGATCGACAACACGCTGATGGAGAAGAAGATCCGTCCGTGGATCAACAAGAAGATAATCGAGTACATCGGCGAGCCGGAGCCCACGCTGGTGGACTTCATCTGCAGCAAGGTGGTGGCGGGCTCCGCGCCGCAGGGCATCCTCGACGACGTGCAGATGGTGCTGGACGAGGAGGCCGAGGTCTTCGTCGTCAAGATGTGGCGCCTGCTCATCTACGAGCTGGAGGCCAAGCGCGCCGGCCTGCACAAGTGAAGCCCTCCCCCTCCCCGCCCCCCACATGTACATAGACACGCGACCCGAGCGACAGAGAGAGAGAGAGAATGTGTGCGAGAGTGACAGCGAGAGAGAGCGAGTGAGAGGTGACAATCTAGTGTAATAATAAAAATATTGTCAATGATGTGTTGTTTCCTTCATCTCCTTCACCATAGACACAGTGATGTGTGAGTTGACAAGTGATTGTGTAAATTTCATTAGGTATATTATATTATGTATTTAATGTACCTCTTGTGTTGATTTGAGTATTTAATTGATATGATAATAATTATAAACGTCACCTCGCCGCGCCGCGCCGCGCACCTCGTGTCCATGTTTATTTATTGTCAGACGATATTCTCATATATTTTGTCATCCGTTTTTGTCATTTACTAAGTGGATAATTGATTGTTATCCTATTAGTCGACGGTCGCCATGGCCGGCGCACGAGTCCTTCTCGCCATAGTACTACTGGTGACATTTTATACTTATGTTTATAGCATTAAATATGATTTCTATTTGTTTAGACTTTAGAGTATAAATATCATAAGGTTCGAAGCGGTTTTGTCTTCAACGTTTTCTACTAGTTTAAATTTGTATATTGCTACTGTAATATAGTAATGGTATATTTAAGAACTTTTTATTGTCTGTATATGAATGTACATAAATATGTATGTTTACTTGGAACTTTGAAATAAACGACTGTTTTTAATTTGTTTGCTTGTGAATGACGTGATATCAGGAAATACTTAATTTTGGAGGTTCTTGTATAAGGTACCTTATAAAATTAGTGACATCGCAGGAACAAAGAGACAGACAGACATAAAAATTGTATAAAATGTTGTTTTGGTATATGTACCGTATATACATCCATATGCATTTAGTAAAAAGCGATTATTTTAATAATACAAACAGACACTCCAATTTTATTTATCTGTAGGTATTGATTAATAGAAATGCCTGCAAGAAAAGTATAGGAAATGTAAACTGAGCAACCGCGGCCTCATATCTGTTGAAGATGATCACGTCGCTGACTAATTAATAAATATGATTATTTTTAAAGAATAATTTGTACCATTTTACCATTGAGATAAGGCGAATGTTACTAATTTTTTTTAGAAACGACACGAACACACGACACGACGACACGAAGCAAATAAGTAAATAGCCCTATGTTACATTGTGTTGCCAGAGAGGTTTGGTCAAAAGTTACGTTTTCATCCATGAAAAGTTACATTTTTAAAGTAAAAGTTACGTAGTGGTCATTTGTACCCGACTTCTAAAAAAAAAAAAAAAAAAAAAAAAAAAAACAAACAGGAAGTTCTGCACCCGACCATATTTTTTTATATATTTCTTCGCGAATTTGTTCGTCGTGTATTAACCAATTTTGATAATTCGTTGCCATCCATAAAAAATTACATTTTTAAAGTAAAAGTTACGTAGTGGTCATTTGTACCCGACTTCTAAAAAAAAAAAAAAAAAAAAACAAACAGGAAGTTCTGCACCCGACCATATTTTTTTATATATTTCTTCGCGAATTTGTTCGTCGTGTATTAACCAATTTTGATAATTCGTTGCCATCCATAAAAAATTACATTTTTAAAGTAAAAGTTACGTAGTGGTCATTTGTAACCGACTTCTAAAAAAAAAAAAAAACAGTCCTTTATTAATCGATTTTGATAATTCGTTACCATCCATGAAAAGTTACATTTTTAAAATAAATGGTACGCGAGGGGGTCAAAAGTTACGAAAAATGTAAGAAATGTAACCTTCTGGCAACGCTGCCTATGTATAGACTAAGTTTATCAATTAAAAAGTAAATTGTGATAGTACAAATAGCGAAAGACAAAGTAAAAATTCGTTGATTTTTTACTAATTGAAAAAAAAGAGATGAAAAAAGGTATTTTATGAAAACATAACATGAATTAAAATAAAATTTATAGGTCACTAACATTATTCGTCGCGCGGCTCGGGGACGGCGCGGTGCCTGAGTGAGTACTGTAGTAATTAAGTACATATGTATGTTTGTATGTAGGGGCCAGAGGGTAATCTCTGAAACTACTGATGCGATTTACCGACGTAAAAAATAGGTTTACTGGCAAAAATCAAATTTTCTTTTTAGGTTTTTTTTTTTAATTATTTTTATTTATTTGACGTATGAATCATTAAAATCGGTTTATATTATATTCGGCCTTATAATAATTACGAGAGAACACAGGAGCGGAAATATATTAATACTAATATTATAAAGAGGTAAAGTTTGTGAGAATGTGATGAAAGTTAATATTTTTTCTTGTTACTAATAGTTTTTAAATATTCATTATAGATCAATCGAAATGCGTTTATTTTTAAGAGAAGATAAAATATTGAAAACCTGAAGTTTTATGATTTTAAAATGTTATATACCTATATATGGAATAGAAATCCGTAAAATGTCCCCGATGCCCAGCTACTCCCTAGAAATGGGGGGACGCAAAGCGTTGAAAAATAGTTTTTTTAATTTCCGCCTTACTGTGACGTTCTATCTAAAAATGTTTCCTACAAAAGTTGTAGGTCTAGTAAAAATCTACAACTTTTATAGATAACACTTTATAAATTAACCTCAAAGTTTTTGAGATATTTGCAAAAAACTTGGTTTTTTATTTTTGATTTCTAGAATAAATATTTTGATTTTCATGAAACTAAGGGAATGTAATCTTCGAAATATATATAATAAATAAAAAAATTGAAATTGAAATGTTTAGCCATTTCCGAGAAAAGTATGTTTTACGGTCTCGAGAGGCTGAAAATCACCCCCAACTTGAAGTGGACGTTGACATTTAAAAAAAGTTTCGTTCAATTTTCAGATAGGGCTCATTCCTTTTGTTTTAAAATCTACTTTTTGAAAAAATAAAAACATTGTATGGTCGCCCTGTAAAAACACTTAAAAATTGAAAACATTGGAGAAATCGATAATTTTTACTGTATAAACTATTTTCTTTTAAATTATCATTGAAAAAGTGTACTTTTTTGACCAAATTTTTACAAACTTTGATTACACCAATGTATTTTTCGGGAAAAAAGAAAAAAAATAGTACCCTTAAGTTTTTAATTTGACGATTATGATTTGATGATCGCCGTAAACATTCCAACTTTGCAATTTTACGAGTCGTGAAAAAATAAAAAAAATTGAAATTCACGTAAAGTATACTGTTGTCTTTTGTAGTTTTTCCCGTAGAATCTATTTATGAAATTTTTATTATATTTTTTATTATATATTTAATATTTTATTAATGTTTGATCGATTTTAGAGTCAAAATTGTTTTTTTTTTGAAAAATTAGATTTTAAGGTAATTTCAGAAAGAAATTAAATTCATTCACTGTGACAACAGTGACGACTGCTAGTCAGCTGTTAGTTTTAGGCTCATGCCTTTCGGGGCCCCCGTGGGAATGGGGGCCCTGGGCCCGGGCCCCGAGTACCCCTATGGTAAAGACGGCACTGGAATCAATGAAGGAAATTCATTAAATATTTTAACAAGTAATCTAGGGCAGATTTCTTCTCTTCTTGCTTCCTTCAGTTCCCCTACGAAATGTTTCAGAATTAATTAAATAATTTTATTATATTTCAGAATGAAATTCTACGTTAGTAACAACAAGTAAGTGTATTCATATACTTACCTACATTTTAAGAAATATTGTTTATTAGAAGCATAAGGAAATAAGCTAAATTCCATATATTTTTTTCTAGAAAACCGTTATTATTGTGTAGTTACTAATTACCAAACTATAAATCTACTGGTATCTTGCAAATTCCTTTAACTTTTAACACTTTAAGATAACTACATATAAACTTGTCAGAAAAACTATCATTTGGTAAAAATTAGAATGAAAATCGGCTTTCTTTCTATTTTGGAAAGCGTGACTTAAAAATGGCTAATTTAGTGCAATGTCGTGTCGACGAACTTCATATATATATGACAGTGTATATAGTGATAAACAAAAAGTATTTTTAAAACAAGGTTTTAGTAAAAGAACCTTGAGAACTTCTGTCTTTCCAGCTTTCTGGCTTTATTGTAATATCATAAAGTAAACAAAGATGTTATTCTTTGTCGGCATTGTGAACCATAGAAAAATAGATGTAAAAACAAAGCAAGTATTATGAAATATTATAGATATTTAAATTGTAATGATATTAAAAAATATGACAAGCGAGAGTAGTACAGTAGAGCTTCACTCGCAGCCGAGCACGGACTTCTTGCAGCAGTTGCAACACCTCGGCAACAGTAGCGTCGGCGGGCGCGTGCGCTCGTAGGGGCGGCGAGCCGCCAGCGCGTGCGCTGGCAGGTACCAGCGGCCCGCGCTGTTGTACTTGGGGCCCTCCGGCAGCAGCACGTGGCGGTGACAGAGGCGGCCCTGTCGTACACGTGCCTTGTTATTGTTTATATCGGACTATTACAAAGGTGAAAGTTGTATGTGTGTGTGTGTGTGTGTGTGTGTGTGTGTGTTTGTTATACCTTCACGCTGAAACTTTTTTTTAATGTTGGGAAATGCATTTACGCATATCACCTGTATACATACAGATGATTATGTAGGACTCACCGGCTAGAAAAGACTACTACCCCGTCTTATTGGGGCGTCGTAGGATCGCTTACGCGCTTTAACCACGACGCCCCGATGGCATTTCTGCCAAAGGATACCACATAATCAAGAGGTTGCTCCCAACGCTCCACACTGCTGTCAGATAAGTACCAGGAGTAACCGGTATGGTACATCACCTACCATAGTGGGCAACCTCGAATTGTGTTTCTTGGCTTCACGCCTGGCTTGATTGCCAGTCACTAATGAGCTCCCTCACTACGACAAGGTAAACGAAGCGAGGGAACAATCACATATAAAATTGGAAATGGGGAAGTTATGCTGTTGAACAGAGATTGGGATTAATCTTAAACAAACATATAGAACAAATCCCGACATAAATCATAGAATACATTTGAGTAGTGCCTTCACAGTAGTTTGAGCTATTTAATAGTGGTAAATACAAAGCAATAATATAATAATAAATCTAATAAATAAATATGTTATTGGGACAATAACACACAACACCATCTAGTTCCATGGTAAGCTGCGAGGCTTGTTTTATGGATACCAGATAGTTGATACACTACACATATATAACTTTATATACATGCATATATTAAATATAAACATGCATGACTGGAGTACAAACATCCGTATTCATCACACAAATGGATGCCCCCAGCGGGACTCTAATCCGCGACTGCTGGCACAGTAAGTAGGGTCACTAAAAACTGAGCCAAACGTCGTCGCCCAAGAATGTTTCGTACTTCGGAGATAAACGTTCATAGAATTGTAACTTAGTTGACTTTCACAATCTATGCTATCAATTTCGAATGAAAAAACTGAAAAAAATGTTGAAAAGAATATATTAATATACTAGCGATTTATCCTCGCTTCGCTCGGGAGCGTCCCTAGGTACGTTTTAATTTTTTTGAGAGGAACCCTAATTCTTTTTCTAAAATAAAAGCCGAAGTTACTTCTTAAAACATCAGCTATCGACCAGTAAGAGTCCCGTTTAAATTAGTCCAGCCGTTTCGGAGATTACCCGGATCAAACAGACAGACACACAGACTGTCGAACAGACAGACAAAATTTAAAAATTATGTTTTTCTTATAAGTACTGTATATAATTTCATATGCATTTAGTAAAAATTTGTGACATTACAAACAGACACATTAATTTTATTTATCTGCATAGATTGAATTCTCTCCAGCTCTTCTCAGCAGAGCTCAAATTGCATTCTGAACCGGAAATTGGTTTTATTTCACTTAAACTGTACTCTAATTGAATAAAACATTAAGAAAATGTCCTAAAGTGCTTATACTTTATGTCAGATGAAAGTTCGAGTGGAACACGATTTTTTGATACAGCGCAAAGTGGATTAGCTTTATCTTAAAATTGGCGAAAAGCTGACCTCATTTTACCATTAGGAACTTTTTCCTCCAACACCAGAGGTGTAATGTTATTCTATACTTTTGTTTAAGTCAAAGCGTTTTTATTTGAAGACTTCTATAAATAACTGAAATACGATTAATGAAGCTATCTTCATATATTTATAACCATCTTACAATCCCATATAATAATATATTTTTTAATAAATTATAATATTATAATTAATAATTATTATAATTTTAAATTTATAATTAATTAAAAAAAATATAATTATTAATATTATAATTTTCAATGAATTATAATATTATTATTTTTTTTTATTTTCCATTTGTAAATTCAACGTGGAATAGAAGACTAGACTAGACTACTCTCTTTCTAGAGAGTGGTCAATTTCATAAGAGTATTGCTTAGCCCATTCTCGACGTCTGTGAGTCAAATAGAACTATAATTAGGTTTAGTTCCCGACCTGAAACAGCGACTCTCGAGCGACTGGAAATGGCGCAGATTTGTTGCATATCATAATAACGTTAACAAATTGCGGCCAAGTTCCAACAGCGCGTGGTCATCCACTACGTACCGGCATTTACAGATGTGTCGCACTTGGAGGAAGGCCAAAATGAAAGATTCCATATGCAAAATAAATTATAAAAAACGGATATTTTTCTTTTAGTTACCTTCTAAAGTATATAACAGTTGAATTTTATAGTATGCAATAGTTATTTCTTTTGTGTGTGACAGAAGCGCGGCCTTAATTTTTGTGAGTGAAAGCTATATCACTATATCCAAGTATATAGGTTATGTTTAATGGCGTACCACGCGCGTTAAACTGCCGATAGAAAACCAGAAAGCATGTAATTTGAGTATAACTTCTATATACAACAGAAAAAATTGTTATGTGAATAAAGAGTATAATTACATAAGTTATCTCGTACCTTAACCCTTTGCTTGTGTATCCGCACGCCCCTGCCCGCCGCCATGTCCAACAAGTCGACGTTTGGAAGCTCACCGACATTGTCATCGCTCCATACTTTAGACTTTATCATTTCCTGTTTCTGTTCTTTTAATTTATTTTCCTTAGTTTCGTTCGCATGAAGTTGTCGTAGCTGAGCTTTCGGAGTTGGAACGTTAACTTTCGTACTTAAGTATTCTTTAAATAATTTCTTATTCTTTTCAACGAATTGTTTGAATTTATCAATTTTCTTTTTGTTAACTAATTTAGAGGCAGTAGTTGGTCTATATTTGTGCTGTATGTTCTGTACGATGCCGGGAGAAGGTTTGTGGAGTGGCAACATCACTCCGTTAAGATTCTGAATCACACTTTGATTATGTACAGGAGGTATGAAATTAAGTCCGGGTGATAATTTTCGTAATCTCGGAGTCTTGTATGTGACTATCTTGGAAATACTTTTACTACTTTTTAATTTTTCATTGTTAGCAGTTTTTTTATTAAGAAAGTCATAATATTCATAGGATTGGTCGTTAGTTCTTCTGAAAGTTTTCACGTTATTTTTAACGTTTACAATTTTGTTATCAAATACGACTGGAACAGTTTTAATAGTAACGTCTAGTAGTTTATTGGTGGGAGTGAGCTTGTTCTCTGTCGTGAGGTCCTTATAGTCATCATTGTTGCGTTTGAGATCTTTCTTTATTACTTCAACAAAGTTATTGGTCTTTTGCGTAGCGTTGGGGCGCAGTGAAGCACCTGTAATTTTATTGTAACAATAACCATAGAGTATGTAACCCCTTTTATTAACAATGTCAATAACTTCAAGAATAGTTAAAAATTTCGTTACAATTTTATTTTCAAATTATGAGTTTCGAGTGAAGTTTGTTTTATAGGTATACCTACTCAATAAATGACTTGATATAATACCTATATTTAAAATAACATATTTTGTAACATCTTTACTCCACTTTGTAACATTTATTGCATTAAAATACCTGCGTCGGGGCGAGTGACTGAAGCGAGTTCCACTTCACAAAGGACGACGGAAGCGGCGAGGCAAATGTAAACGTTCATATTGCATGATTTTAAAATATAAAAACAGCTTTCGAGAAAATAACTCGGTGAATAATAAAAATTTATAGCTAGAGAATAGAGTGCGCGATAAAACGCAGCGAAACGAGCCCTTGCGCAATATCCGCCGAAGTGTAACTGCCGCCGCGCCGCGGACGCTCATTTGTTGCCACATTTGTCAACTTGCTACCCATTCTTATTTATATATACTACTGGCGACTCACCCTCACTTCGCTTTGGGTTCGTCCCTAGACAAAAACAAATCTATCCCACGGGAACCGTGCATTTTTCCGGGATTATATATAGCCTATAGCCTTCATCAGTTCACGGGCTTCACGGGCTATCGAGTACAAAAAGAATTTTTCAAATCGGATTAGTACTTCCTGAGATTAGCGCGTTCAAGCAAACAAACAAACAAACTCTTCAGCTTTATAATATTAAGTATAGATAGCGACTTACCCTCTTGTCCCTTGTTTCGCTCGGCACGTCCCTAGGTGACGTGAATGGGTAATAAGCAACAAACACTTCAGATTTATTACTGATAGTCACAGACAGACACAGCTTCCATCTGTACGTATTTTGTACACAACGCACTTCCGAAATTTTTAAATATTCTATAGGCTGTATTTAGAATTCTCTTGAAATTTCAATCACAGTAAATAAACATACTAAAAATGAAATGCCGTTTGTTGGTAAGCGCTTCATTTGAGAACCGCTGGAGTGATTTGACTGTTTTTTGCAAAATATTTATAATAATCACAGTAAGGTTTGTTAAAAAAATGGAAAAATCAAGAAATATGGGAAAAACTGAAAAAGCTTTTTTCTATACGATTTTTGTAACCTCAAGGATCATAAATTTATTAAAATTGGTTCAGGACAATGTCTGTCGGTTTAGCTAGACTATAATAAAATAAGGTAGAGACCGCTGTATTTTGTCGGATGTTAAAAATAAACATATTATGTAATTACACTATTCGTTTATTGATAACATAACTAATACAAAAGCACACTCTGTAAACTTATAATTTATTTGCTTTTTATCGGCCGTAGTACCTGGAGCTATATATTTAGACTTGCGCCATTGGGCACAGCTCTACCTCAATTTGTATTTTATATGTACGGATACAATATATATTATACTATTGCGGAATCAACTGAATGTATCCGTTATATATGTACAAGTAGGTTTACTTTGAATTTGTGTAAGATTCCTAAAAAAAAAAAAAAACAGTTGAAAATGAAAATGAAAAATGATTTATTAATAAAAGAGTTTTTCAAATACATTAAGTCCGTTATTGGGACATCCTTTTAAGTAAATATATACCTGTGCCAGGATGTCCCGCTCTTCCGTAGAAAATTTCTTACATTTTACAACTCAAATAGTCTTATTTTAACCAAAACTTATAATAATAACAAAAATAGTTTGTGTATGTGTGTGTTTGTGTGTGTGTGTGTGTGTGTGTGTGTGTGTGTGTGTGTGTGTGTGTGTGTGTGCGCGCGTGTGTGTGTGTGTGTGCGTGTGAGTGTGTGTGTGTGTGTGTATGTGTGTGTGTGTGTTTGTGTGTGTATGTGTGTGTGTGTACATAATGTGTTGGAATGGATGTTTAGGTAATTACATCAAATAAAGCCTCTATTTCTTCATAATTTAGTTTTATAAGCCAGTCAGTTAGTACCTTTTTTAATTTGTAATTATTTAACAAATATATTCCTATCAGACTATTCACCTTTTTGTATATACAAGCTGATTTCTTAGCAAACTGATGACTAGCAAATTTAGATTTTACAATACCTGTTTCTCCTCTAATGTTTACTCTTCTTTTTGTCTTCGTGTTTATATCTATAGTTGCTGTTTTATGCCTCTGTAGTATTAGTTGTAATATGTATACCTTTCTCACACTTAATAAGTTGTTTATAGAGTATAGCTCTTTTGTAGGGAAACGATAAGGTTTACAGTACATAACTTTTAGTAAGGCCCGTTGACTACGCTCTAACTCAAGGAATTTAATTTTTGATGCTCCTCCCCATACTGGAATGCAGTACGACAAAATTGATTCAGCAAGAGCTGTATAAACTTGGGTAAGAACTTTATTTGTTGCAACATGTCTCAAGGTTTTAAAAATCCAAATAAGTTTTCTAATTCTGCTTGATAGTAGTTCCAGATGGGAGTGCCAAGATAGTCTATAATCAATAACTATGCCTAAATATTTGGTTGAATCTATTTTATCAATGGTAGGACACGTACAATTTATACTTTGGTCGTTACAGTGGTGTATTTGTAGATTTGATACTGTAGGCTGAGTTTTTTTATTTATTGAGAAACATATATAATTTGACTTATTTGTGTTTAGTGTCAGAACGTTAGATTTAAGCCAACTAGATATTTTTCCTAAGCCTATTGCTGCAGTACTATGAACTTCTTCCCATGTTTTGCCATGAAAAACTATAGCAGTGTCATCTGCATAAGAATAAATATGCCCATTATCTATTTTGAGGTCACATAGGTCATTTATATATATTAAAAACAAGGTAGGTCCTAAGACACTACCTTGTGGTACACCGAAGGTCACTTTGAGATCATTACTTCTATAGTCTCCTATTTTTACGCGCTGTGTCCTATCAATTAGATAGTCCTTTATTAGGTTAAGCTGATTTTCTCTAATACCAATATTTTCCAACTTTTTTATAAGGATGGGGATAGATACTGTGTCAAATGCCTTTTTTAGGTCCAGAAAGACAGTCAGACATTTATTTTTACTATCAAGATGATCGACAATACGCGAAGTTAAATCTAGAATGGCATCTTGCGTACATTTTCCTTGTCTAAAGCCATATTGCGATGCTGACAAAATATTAAATTTATTTAAGTATTGAATTAGTCTATTATTAATAAGTTTTTCCATTACTTTAGAGATACCCGTTAAGACTGAAATCGGCCTGTAGTTATTGATTTGAGCTCTATCCCCATTCTTATACACAGGAGTAATTATTGATTGCTTCATCAGCGAAGGGAATACACCTTTAGTAAAGCATAGATTTCCTAAATAAGTGAGAATAGGGACTATTAACTCTTTTGATTGTTTTAAAAATTTTGTTGGGATATTGTTAAAACCAGCAGCACTATCTGATTTTAAATTCATAAGGATAGAAGAGACCTCTTCGTGATCGGTATTTAAAATAACAAAGGATGACAACTGATAATTATGATTATGTATTGGTTCGCTATGATGTGATAATTGGTTATTAGTTTCAATTTCCTTGGCAAGATTTGGTCCAGCATTAACAAAAAAGCTGTTTACTAAGTTTATAGCTTTGACAGGACACGACTCAATGTCTAGTAACTCTATATTTGTTGTTTTAGTATGTTTTAAATTAGTTAAATTTTTAATATTGTTCCATAACACTTTAGAATTTTTAGCAAGTAATAGTTTCCTATCATATATCCGTTTTAATTTCTTAATTAAATTATTACAGAAGTTGCGATATCTTTTATATGCTATTTTAAGTATTTCATCGTCAGGATTAAATTTTAATTGTTTTTGCATTTTATTCCTATTTCGTATGCAACGTTTGATTGAGATAATTTAATTTGATTAAGATTGTTTTTTTAGTTCGTTAGTAGATGTAACAGTTGAACAAATATTTATTATATGACGACTAAGCTTTTAAAATTAGATTTTAACATTTAATGCCTAAATATAATTCTGCTTTCTATGTAATAAACTACCTTGCCACGTATCCAATCGCATCGAGTTTATATTTTTCAATTTAAAGTCTATTTGACATTCAGACAAAAATATTAATATCTATTAATTCATAAAATATCAATTTTCCTATATGACTAAGTTAGCGTTCCTGGTGTAATAGATAATCCAGTAGTAGATTCATCATCTGGCGCAGCTTCCGGGTCGCTGGTGTTGACTGGTGGAGGAGGAACCTCCTCATCATCAGCCACGACCTCGCCAGGGTCTCGCATGTACTGTCTCCGGGATGGCGGCAGCCGCAGTTCTGGTATAGGACCTTTGTCAAGATTGACAATTGCAACCTTTTCTACGCCCTCTTCTTGGATGAGACGTGGTTGGTTGTGTCGTCGATATTGGTGCTTGAGCTACAATTGTGAGAAAAAAAACATTGTTTCTTTACTGTTTGCTGCAGTTTTGCACCTAAGCATTTGACTTATTTCAACAGGATTTTAGTTACGTTTTCCTACTATTTGCCGCAAATACACAAAGAGCGTTTGGGGTTTACAAGTACAGGTACCTACATGTGTACGTCTGTATGTACATACAGCTGTGACGTATTAAATATTGAAGTTGATCTAATTGTGAACATATTTGCAGGTTTGGGGTTCTATCACATATAGCAACTACCAACTACCACAGCTGAGAATCATCGCTTTCTATTTATTTTGTTGGTACTCAATAAATAAATATAGTAATTACCTTCAAATATCTATATTTCACTGTTGATCTTAATTTATTTCTCTCTTTTTTATGATAACTTTCATCCTGATTCTTTTTAGGTTCAGGGACCAATTTCTGATCGTCCATATAATACAATAGGTCTTTGTTAGATACTACGTGCTCTGCTTTTATAGGCTGTTCTTTCTTTGAAGAAATATTAGACATTCTTATTTTTTGAATATTACTAAGTTTTGGTACATAAAAGTTTTGTCTTGATATTTCTTTATAATATCCTCGTTTTTGTTTCTTATTATGCTTTTCCTTTGATTTTTTTTTGCTGTGATGTCTTGTAAGTAACACTTCATCGTTTTCCTGTGATTTAGCAAGTTTAGAATTCGCTCTCATTTGTAATGTTTCCGTTTTGGTGTCGTTTTCTAAAGAATAGTCAGAGTTGTCTCGCATCAGTTGACGCCTCAAATTGCTTAAGAGTTCGTTTGAATCATCTATTTCATCTGGTTAAATATAAAAAGTTAGAAAAGTTGAACAGTGAAAATAAAAGTATCCAGTAACCAAAGTATTAAATTACCTTTCTCATTCGGAAAAGCCATAACACCGAAAATCACTACAACTAGATTTGCAACCAATAACATTATGCGCCATTGAATTTAGAGATTATTTGAAACATAACCTTTTAAAGAGAAATCAATATTACAATACATATGATTCTGAAAAAAGAGAAATGTTTTCTTAATTTATATAAAGTATAAACACACTTTTATTAATTTGAGAATAATAATAAAATAAAGGCCGTATCTCCATTAAGCCACTCGCACTGATGAGTGATCATGTTTTATGCAGAGGATACAGTACGTACAGTACGTAGTGTGCAATATTTTAAGCAAGTGAATTATGAAAATTAAATCGATTAATATATTTTAACTTCTCTCCCTCGGCTTCGTTGCGTCGCTCCTCGACGGCATCGGTTTATTTAATATTGATGTTTTTCATTTTGTTAATTCGTGTACAATTTGCGTACTTTTAATATGCCCCGCGCAAATACGTCGTGCGTCCAATAACGTATAAAGGCGGCGTCGCGAGCCGCGCGGACTCCAAACAAAGAACGGTCTGATTTCATTTTAATACAAAGCGATAAACAAACGATAAGCTGCAAATGTTCTGTATCCACGTGACTACCGCCGCGGTCCTGAATCGGCCTGTCGCGCCACGCGGTCCACCGGACATGAGGTTTATTGTATTCTATACTAACGATTTAGCCACGCTTCACTCGGGTGTATCCCTTGTTATGTTTTATAAAGATAAAAATAGATTGAGTGAGCGTGGCACATGTTATCGCAGACTTTTCTATAGACCTTTTGAGTTTTGTGTCATCTATCTCCTAAGGTTTAGCCAACGTTAGCCATGTGTATTTCGAAGAACGACTCGACAGAACCAGTTATTGCGTTTTCCCGTGGGAATGAAAGATTTTCTTGTAAAAGGTATCCTAAATTTTGACCCGAGTAATAAGTCTTACTACATAAGATTTAGTTAAAATCTGTTCAGTAGGTACATTTTGCCTGAAACACCCACAGAGATATACAGGCATACAAACAAAAAGACAAAATTTTTAACAACGATTGATTTGGGATTTATATTCTGTACACAATACGTAACAGTCATTATTTTCAAAAAATAATTCATGTACAGATTTCGTTATTATTATTTTATTATACATAGGTATATAGGGATGTACAGGTAAATAGAATATTGTTCGTTGGTAAGCATCACTTGAGAACGGCTCATTTTTACCCATAAATGAATCTAATATGAATTGATAGTATAGTAATGTTGGTTAATGAAGTGAAAAATAGGATGTAAAATTTTTATAATACATATTATGTATATTTTTTTTACATTTTTTGTCATCGGCTAACATATTTTTGTCTCAATAACTTTGGTATCTCATTCATATGGCCTTAAGTCATCAAGTCACTGACGTTGCCCCGGATTTCAGAAAAAAATCTAAGTGTGAGAATAAAAAGTAATTTTTAACGATTATGTTAACTCTCCTTTACTTGTAATTATTCAATGAATTGGAAACAATAGCTTCACAATCGGCTGTTTTATAGTTTTTCAATACGGCTTAAGAAAAAATTCTAAGCATCTTTTTCAATACTGAATGATTTTTCAAAACTGCCAAAATATGTACAACTATAAAGTGCCACAAACCTTTGAGTTAAGCATGGAAATTTTATTTTCAATCGACTTTAAAAAGAGGAGGCTCTCAATTCGGCTGTATAAAAAACATAAAAAATTATGTTTGTTATCTCAAAACTCAGTCATTTATTAACCGATTTGGACAATTTTAAGGGTGAAAAATAGCTAATGTAAATTTAACCTGCTTCTAATTGTCATATTCACTCGCTCGAAAATATTTGATTACGTATTAATAGGTCTATCTATACTAAATGAAAAGTACTACCAATCAGTTATTTTTTTTACTTTTTAGTGTTTTTTTGAAGTCGGTTTTTTTAAATATATTAATAGATACAGATTAATTTTCGTCAAGTACCTTCACAAATTTTTTTATCAATCCTAGATTGACAAATTCTTTTTGTCCTAAACTTCAGTATCCTATCTATGACATCTTTCCTTCTAAAGTCCCCGGTTCCATTAATGTTGATTGTTTGTTGATGTTTGTGTTTAGTCCATTACGAATTTTATGTAAGCACCTATATAAAAAGTAATAAAATGAAAATGTAGATTGGATTTTAATGAAACTTTACAATAACCCCTCGAGGACCGCATACACGCCGGCGTGTACGATAACAATTAAACTCTCGGAAATTCGCACGGATTTCTTAGAAATTATCCTGGAGAGACTACTATAGTTCATATTATATCAGAATAACAAATAGGCTACTTTTTATTCTGGAAAAAGTACTGTTCCCGTGGGATAGATTTGTTTTTGTTTGTGTAGAGGCGAATCCTAGCGAAGCGAGGGTGAGCCGCTAGTTCTTTAATATACTTCTATAATTCCCACATATCTAGTAGGTACTTCTGGAAGGAATTTTTTTTTAACGTTTGTTACCGAGATTTGAAAATATTGGAGGTATGATTACGGAGTGCACCCGTTTTACTGCTTTTGAGATTGGTCTATTCACTTTTGTTAGTATAATTTTATCACAATCATAGCAAAAGTTTTTTGGATGTAGTTTGTAGAACAATTCATTTCTTTTAAAATGTCTTCAAGAGAGTTTATCTCCTGAAATCGTTTTAAAGCAAATAAAAAATTTAACAAATTACTTTAACAAAACAATAAGGAATGGCAAATTAGATCCACAAACGATTTTGCTTCAAAACTTTTTATTCCGCAAGATTTTTTTATACTTAATGTCATAAAAATGTGTGTTCAATATTTTCATGATAAGAGGCTAGTCAGAAAACAAATTTGATATAAATTATCTTTGGATAATTTTCTATAATAATTAAATATTGCCACAAGAATATACAGTTAGTATTTGTATATTTACGAAAAGTTTTTCTAGTAGTATATTGATAAGTTATATTTCTCATTGAATTAAAAAAAAATGTGATGGACTAAAAGGAGATTTTGGAGGGCATAAATAAACGCGCAAACTGACATTTCTATCATTGGCAGGTTAAAGCATTCGGATCTTGAAAACAAAATTGATATCTCAAATCAATCAATATTATTATTGCGGTCGGATGGATCGCGCTCTTTTGTACGTTAAAAAATAAATGGGCGACATTTTTCTGTATCGTCCGCGTATTTCATTCAAACGATACAGCGCTGTCTCCTTTGGGACGTGAGGGGTGAGAGGGGGCGGGGGTCGCGATATAGGAGGGGATAAAAATTGCTTTACAAATGGACAACATTTGGGCACGGGCCCAGATAAATGGTGGGTGTTAGTTTTTGTGGATTAGTAAAGAAATATTGTATCTGTAATGTTTAAACGGTCTCAGTTTTAACTTTCAGTGAATAAATTGCATGATTAAATTTATTTATTGGCTACAAATAGGCTTCGAGCGCGCATTTATAAACGTTTGTCAGCTACTTTAGTTTAATTTTAGATATTTTATATGGGATTTGAAACAATAGGTCGCATGGCGGCGCGCCAACTCGCCTGCAATTAGCCTCTTACACGAAGAGCTTAACTTGAGTGATAAGGGTGCGTCTTGGAGAGACAACGTGCATTACGTCACATGAGAACTACTGCGGAGGTGACACCGGCTTCAAGACGAGTGTAGAAGATGGTATACTGTGAAATACCTGACAATCTTTTAAGTTCGAGAAGTAACACGAATTGTAAACAATAAACATGTTTATCCGATTTTCACTGTTACATGAGTTTATAAGTTTACTTAAGGTTATTGCATAGTAAATAGATATTTCCGATAAAAAGTATTTCAATAATATGGTGTTGAAAATATATATTAAATTATATTCACTCTGTGCTGGACTCAAATATCTTCAAAGCAAACAATCAAGCTCATGTTTCAAAAATCCTTACAACTTTTACGACAACATGGTCAATAGTTTTTCCAACTTAGTAACATAATGATACTAATTTGTACCTTTATTTTGCGGCCAACATTGCCTCGACGTCTATATTCGTGCTGAGATATGCCTTTACCTGGCTGGTCATTTTGAAATCCCATTTTTATGTAAACAAAAATAACACCAAAAACTGAAGCGGTAGAGACTAAAATTGACTGCGATGTGCTATCACAACTTAGTCGTTAGACATTTAAGTTTTTAGGGACCCGTAAATAAAGTCGGGGAACCCTTATAAATTGCTTAAGACGCGGCCTTTTTCTTAAGCCCATAATTCGAACAATTTCGCTTCGATTGGAATGAAAAGTTATGCGAGCTTTAAGGAAGCAAAAGGAAGTCCCGATCCCAATAGTCGAATGGTTTGCCGCTACACTGCACCATTTCATTTTATATTAAGCCCGTAAAATAAAGGATGTATGACATGGAGTTGGTTTGTGTTTGATTGAACAATCGCTATCAGGATCCAGCTGGGGAATGCGGCAAGCCGGCGGACGACGGCCGCGCGCCTCGTAGATATGACTACAAGTTATGTTACACATGAATACAAGTGCAATAGAAATGTGTATTTGATTTTATTTTATAAGTTTTGATTATTCCGCTATTTAATTTTGAAAATAATTTAAAATTTTGCTGAAATCAATCAATTTCCCTCTATTAACATTCATTAGAGTAACAGATCAAAAAATGAAGTTATTTTTTTCATTCTATCGTTACATTACCGACCAATCTATCATTTTATCTAGTACTTACTTCAATAGTGAAGTATATGCCTCTACTATTATTGTGACTTAGTAAATTTTTCTAAAATATTTTAATAAGACCTAATGTATAAAAAGTCGATAACTAAGATAAGGCTCATTTAAACAAATGTAATGGTACCTAATCCACGACCTCCATCACAGGAGAGGAGGATTCGAGTTAGATATATGTTTTTCATTACAATTGTAATTAATATTTAAAAGATTAGTTTTTAGCCGCTCCCGTATCATTTAGAACCTCTACTGCTACATCTTGTATCATAAACAAAACATAAAAACACATCACAAAACTTTCTAACAGGACTTTTTGAAGCGAACTCATTCTTTTTTGGAACTAAAAGGCCGTCCCATCTTGATCATCTATCTGTAGATGAAAGTTCTGTGGAAATCAGATCAGCCGTTCCGTAAATAGAATATTGATATTTTTTGTATTGATTTGTATTGAACCACAGATATATTCGAATATTATTTATATGAATGGATTTAATTAAATTACCCAAATTATGCAAAATCTATTGGTTTTCATTTAGTATGTATCTCAGGCACGTGCAGCGAGTCATATCAATGAGCTGAGCTGAGCTGAAGCAGGGCGGGCCGAGGACATTCTTGATTCTGTGCAGCGTAGAATTGTTAATTTAATCAAGTCATATTTACTTTAAAACAATCGTTTAAAATTGTCACTTTTAAATTATTACTACTTAGAGTTTTGTATTAGAAGTAGATTCATCAGAAATAAAATTAATTTTATTTTTCTAAATAAAATAAATTATACTATCGCACTCGTGTCACGAAGACTAAATTTGGCAATAGATATAATATAATCGATATAAAAACTAAGTCAATAATGCCCAGACCATACCGCTGGAAATAGGATCAAAACTTGAAGGTTTTCCGAAATTTCACCATATTTTTATCGTGTCCACGGCGCTGAGCTTTAGTAATTAGTGGAGAAGATTTAATGTGCATCATTGTTTATCCTACTAACAGGAAAACACAGTATTAAATCAACCATTTTAATCATAATAATTATCCTATTACATTCTTCAACCTTAGCATTCTCTTTTAGAATTAAGCAACAAAAGAAACAGTATAAGTCAAATATATCTAAACTATATCAACGTATTTTACAACAATTACATGAATTTACATGAAGTATTAGAACAATAACTTTATTACATTTATATACATATACTTTTTCTAACTCGGCACAAATAATATGATTTTATATAAAACACTTCAAACCTATAGTTTACCACTACCGTTTAACGTCCTCACCGGGCCAGCAGCTATTGCAAAGTGAAGTATATTTTTCGTACTGAAGCTTGAAGAAAATGCCAATTGTCAAGAAGTACTGCATTTACCGTCATTCTTTTGTATCAAAATTGCAGAGGGCACCTCACATTAGAGTTGCCACATGGAAAAACACCAGGGCGACAACATCCGGCCGTCCTGCACATGCATTCGTCCCTGAATGCATTATAGTTTGATGCAGGAGCTGAGAACCCAAAAATTAGTATTGCATTAATTTAAACTAAAAATATTTCTTTTAGGTGTAATCAGTGTTAGTTCCTGTAACACTAATTACCATCAACTAAAATTCTTATAGTGTTATATGAAACTTCTTGATATGGCGGCGCTTTTACAATGGTTTACTTAGCTAAATGATGTACATATCATTAGCCACCCATTACCATTTATCCGAAGCATCCTGTTCTGAGGACTTTCCACCATATCATCCTTCATTTCATATTTCATACACTACCTTCGAAGCGACTGCATTAAACAATATCTATGTAATCAGTGTTAGTTCGTGTAACACTAATTACCATCATTTAAAATTATTATAGTGTTATATGAAACTTCTTGATATGGCAGCGCTTTTACAATGGTTTACTTAGCTAAATGATGTACATATCATTAGCCACCCATTACCATTTATCCGAAGCATCCTGTTCTGAGGACTTTCCACCATATCATCCTTCATTTCATACTTCATACACTACCTTCGAAGCGACTGCATTAAACAATATCTATGTAATCAGTGTTAGTTCCTGTAACACTAAGTACCATCATTTAAAATTATTATAGTGTTATATGAAACTTCTTGATATGGCAGCGCTTTTACAATGGTTTACTTAGCTAAATGATGTACATATCATTAGCCACCCATTACCATTTATCCGAAGCATCCTGTTCTGAGGACTTTCCACCATATCATCCTTCATTTCATATTTCATACACTACCTTCGAAGCGACTGCATTAAACAATATCTATGTATTTTATCTGCATTTTGACAACATCCGGGCTTATTCATCCTTGATATTATTACTCCATGGTAAATGGTTCCATATTCTCAACACAAGTAATCCCGTAATAGCGCTTGAAACTTCTATCAGCTCCTCTCATATCCATTATTCTGTATCTAGAGATTCTATGATTTGAAAAATGACCTTTGTGCACAGGCATTAATTTTGTACTTTTACCATCATTGACAGACTGGAAATTTTCGTAACTACTAAACCTCTTGCTAAGCTTTATAAATTTTAGCCTCCTTTCATCTTACATCAAACGTTTGTTTCCGCTTTTCTGCTTTTATTTTTATGTTTTTTTTTTCAACTGTTTTTCTTAGAGTAGTAACATCAATCAAAGTCTGAATTGTCATCGTCAGCGATTTTATCATTATCCATTCGAATTCGATATCCAAAAAAAACCAAACCAAATATCTCACTTGGCTCTGCTGATGTGGTTTTATATATTCCCCCCTGCTATACCTTTTCAATATGTTCGTCCCATTTACTATTACCAGAATCCGCACCTAATGCCCATAAGGCTTCTAGAATAGTTTAATTATACCTTTCTACTAGTTTATTCGAACGAGGCATAGCTGTAGCATTAATATGGAGTCTCATATTTCTATTATTACAATAAAAATAGTTTAGATGTAAAAACCTGTACTTGCATCAGATAATATCCGTATTTTTAGATTGCTAAATACCTTAAATATTTATCTCACTCATTGATAACCATTTTATATTTTGTATTTTTAACTGTTGAAATGAACACAAACTTTACGAATGAATCTACTATGATTAATAGATTTTTTTGTCAATTCTAATAAAAGGTACTAACGTGATCTATATAAAGTGTATAAAATAGTCTAGCGTATTTTGGAATACGATACAATTTACCTGGTTTATTCTTTTTGAAGTGAAACATCTTTAGAATCATTGTAATTTGAAACTTGATGAAACAGAAATGCGACACGAGAAAGAGACAACCTCATAAATATATAGGCTTAAGCCAGCGAGAGGATGAGATGAAATACATTACACAGAAGTGAAAAATAATACTGAATAATATGTTATGTAATATATGTTACATAAAATATAAAATAACTCTTAAACTTGGTAAAACTAAACTTATATATATATACTGTGGGATGAATGTGCAACAATTAAATAAAAACTGTTATGACTAATTGTTGTTATGATTAATTATATACCGATTTGTTTAAATTTAATTGCGATATTTGCCAAACATTAATTATATATTTCTGTACAATTTTTTTTTTTAGTATCGGAAAACAGAACTTCAATCTAATTCTTTCGACTGTCTTATCTACCGTAAAATGGCCAACATCGTCATGATTTGTCCGGATTTTTTTTTTTGCCGAATACATAACTTTCGAACTACCAATTGTCGTCCATATTTAGTCGAACGGAACACTTTGTAACCTACAATTCATATTCCCGAAAATACGTTTGTTGTTCTCGGCCTCACCTGACTAAGATATCTCTAAAGTTATCAATATTCGAATCTAGAAATCTGACTGCTATAAATTTTTTTGCAACTTAACTTTTGAAATTTACATAATATTATCTACAGTTTGTACTCTATCATCGGTAACCGAATTTCGACTTAGCGCATCACCATGTTTCTTTTGTGCCTCTGTTCAGTGAATTACTTCAATGTACATTCCTGAATTTGTAATACCTTTTTACTAATACGTGGCAAAATTGTTTAGTTAATGCATAACATACACCGTTACAATCAGTTATAATTTTAAATTTATAACCAAATAAATAAAGTCTAAATTTCTGTAACCCGACTACTATTACAGCTAATAATTCAAATTTGAAGGGATATTTTATTTTCGTCGTTACTAGTTTGCTGGCTATAAAAAATACACGGATTACGGGGTGTTCCCTAGAATCTGTGCACTGAACCAAGATGACCGATTCCATCGCGTATAAACATGTTGGATCCTTTACAGTGATTTTCTTTGTCTAATTTAATTAATCTATGCATAAACGCTTTTCTTAAAATGCCTTATCTACTTGTATTGCTGTACTTCGATAGGGAGAATCATTATTTCGAATTATATACGTGTATATATTTCTTTTTTATATATAATTCATAGATTATATTCGGGGCTATTTTCATTTTATACGGTCTTTTCGACAAATAAGCTTACTTGAATTCAATTTAATTACTACTTCAACTGCGCTAGTTTCACCTAAAGTAGCTAGATCTTTTTTTAAAGTACATTTACTATATTCAGAGAAAATTCTATCAAGAACCAATTCATTCCGATTTTCTATAATATATTAGCTATTGCCGAAACATTACTACCGAACTGGTGAAAAATGTTAACAAATCACATGTGTTTAACTAAAATATTACTAAACTAAACTTGATAATAAATCAACTAAGTTGAACTTATTAACCTTGAAATTAACGTTGTCAACCTTAAAACTAGCAGATATAGCTTGAGAAACTTAGAACTAGGCTCTCTAGTAAAACCTACCAAACTAATAATTTAATCGTTTCGAAATTATACCATTAAATCAAATCGCATGTAAATTAATGAACAATCATTACTTATGTCAAAAAAACAATGCTTTATTTTCTATACAATTTAAATTTATTCCTATAAGCCTTTTGCTTTATCTTCTAATTATCTTAACTTATAAAAAAAAATACACTTAACTTATCACCGAGTGTACTGACAAATCTTCTATGACAAGATTTACCACACTGATAGCGAAAAAAAAAAGATTTCTTGAACTACCTCCATTACTAGATATAAATGCTACTAAAGTATCATTAGATTTAATTGTGTACTTAATGATTGTCGATTTAGAGACTTAGTTGAAAAACTAAAATAAAAATAAAATTAATAATGTCTTCAATTAAACCTGCTATAATTGTTCTTTAAAAACATAAGTAACTAAATATTTTCCCTTTTTATTGAAAATAAAACTCAAAAAGATAAACATTGATTAAGTAATGATTAGTATCAATTAATTATTTAAGTAAGACGAACATATTTCTTTTTATTTAAAATGTATCAAATACGCATCATGCAAATTATAATTTTTGCAATGAATCTACCTGTTTAGCATTATTTATTTTTTTCGCAATGCTCGATATTAAATCATACTATCAGACCAAACCAAGCGCTAAAAAGTTTGTTTCAACCACATTTAAATACATATCTATTTTATCAACGAATGGATCGAATTCTGGAATCGCTGACGATAAAATGACATTTTGACTCACAGTTGGTGATTTCTTACGTATCCTTTTATTTCATGTTCGTCGGCTTTGTCTACTTCTACTGCTACTGGACGGCATAATGTAGGCATAAGTTACTTCACACTTCTGATAACAGGAAAACACAGTATTAAATCAACCATTTTAATCATAATAATTATCCTATTACATTCTTCAACCTTAGCATTCTCTTTTAGAATTAAGCAACAAAAGAAACAGTATAAGTCAAATATATCTAAACTATATCAACGTATTTTACAACAATTACATGAATTTACATGAAGTATTAGAACAATAACTTTATTACATTTATATACATATACTTTTTCTAACTCGGCACAAATAATATGATTTTATATAAAACACTTCAAACCTATAGTTTACCACTACCGTTTAACGTCCTCACCGGGCCAGCAGCTATTGCAAAGTGAAGTATATTTTTCGTACTGAAGCTTGAAGAAAATGCCAATTGTCAAGAAGTACTGCATTTACCGTCATTCTTTTGTATCAAAATTGCAGAGGGCACCTCACATTAGAGTTGCCACATGGAAAAACACCAGGGCGACAACACTACTAATATTATAAACCTGTGTTTGTTACTTCTTCACGTTCTAAATTTTGTTAGTATATATTTTAAATTAACACATAAGGCTTTTAACGAGGTTACTATCAATCGAACAAAGCCGCAGATAACAACGAATTTAGTCTAAACATCTAATTATTGTTGCGGTAAGCTCTTCCTCCGGCTCTGTGTGCCGCAGCGTATCACGGCGCGTATGCAGCGCGTGTCTCACTGTTAATCAATAGGCAGTTACATATTGTGCCCTTATTACATAAATTAGTAGAGATGCGTTCAGAATGAGGCTATCGGGATGAAATACTAAACCACATAGACAATTGAGTACAGGTCATGGTAGGAATGATCTAGAACGTAAAAAAGGCGTATGATTCTTTACCGTATAATACACTAAAGACTTACCCCCGGTTCACTCGGTTGCATCCCTAGGTATCTGTGTATCATCAAAATTATACACGCACATAACACACGCATACAGATTGTCCGACAATACTTTCTTAGATTTATGCGAATATTTGACATTTTTCAAGTACATAACATTGGGTCTAAAAAATAACGTAGATGTTAGTATGTTAGTTAAAAAAACCCATATTAGCCGAGTTACATGATTCTAAAGTCGTAAACATTGTATGCGATTGTATCATTGTATTCTCTTTCTCTAACTTTGGAAAAATGGAGACTAGAAAAATGTGTAAAAAATACAGGTAGTGGAGCTTGCGAAACACCTAAAGTGTAAATTTATTTACAGAATATACGCGTAACATCTTTTAAGGTACTGGATATTTGGAGTTACGATCGCTAAAATGAAATTTGTTTTCCTTATTTTTGCAAGTAATAAAGTTTAATCGCGGGCGAAGACGCAGGTTCTGCTAGTGTTAAATAAACTACTTTTCGAATTTTTTCGCGGATTAATTTTGATATTTGATCCTCGACGTTTCGAATCTTTTACAGCAATCTTGGTCACGAGAGCGTCGTCCGAAATCCGAAAAGATTTATGTAGAAATTTTATTTAGCGGTCAGATCGCTCGATTGATTGATTCTTCATGCTATTTTGGACTATTTTAAATAAAATTTAGTATAGTATTTTTAAGTATATAATGCCTTTGAGACGTCTAAAACCTTAGTCTCTCCCGTGACCATGATTGCTGTACAGCATTCGAAACGTCGGGAAACAAAAATCAATATAAATCCGCGAAATAATCCGAAAAGATAGTTTTATTAAAAATGTCAAATATTCGCGTAAATCTAAGAAAGTATCATTTTAGACCAAATGGAAAGAGAGTTTGGTTATTAATATAGAGAGAGCAGTTATCATTTTTTATATTTCCATGTTTAACTCTATTCACGTACCTATATACTCGTAGTTAAAAGTAGCTTGATCCTTTAGTAGCCCATCTGGTAGTCTATAGACGTGTACTCTCGTTTCAGTCGTATCTGTGATACTCTTTGATTAAATCGGTTTCGTGAATCGAGTTCTACGAATAGGAAATCAAAGGCATGTTAAATTTGAGTGTGCATGGCCGGATCTTTACTGCCGATCTAACTTTATTACAGCCTATTGAGGTAGCATATCGATGCGCGCCGTGCGGCCGCTGACCGCTATTGTCACTGAGCTTGTAATTCCGCTGGCTGATACTTTCAATTGGTATTAACTAAATTAAACTATACTTATAGAGTGTGTGATTCATATTTTTTTTACTCTATATTTCGTTACAGGTTCTTTAAAATTACATCTAAAAGGGTTTGTTAGCAGTTAGCGTAAGTTATTGCATAGATACGCTTGAGAGATATCCCACTTCAGTGAGCATTGGGAGGTATACCATGTGGGTTGTTGCTGGCACTTCTGATAGTGGAGATAACCCTGTGGTTGTTATAGAAGAGGGCGGGGAACAGGTAGGCCAGCCGTAGGGGCGTCGTGATTGAATGCAAGTGATAATGCGGCACCTCATTATAATGGAAAAGGTTCTGTTGGATTTTATTGCGTAGTAGTGGCTTTATTACAGCCAATCGAGGTGGCATATCGGTGCGCGCTGTCATTCAATAATAAAGTGGCTTGCATCAGATAATAGAATATTGAAAATAGTTACTATTAAGCCAGGGTAAGCTACTAGTAATAAAATAAAAGTTTAATATTAAAATAGACAAAAAATATGCAAGCTTTAAACATTTTCTTTAAAAGCTCCACAAGTTTATACACTAAATGAATACTAAATAAAAACCAGGTCATATGAGAATTAAGCAGAACACAAAACAACGTGTACGATGTTTATGAAAGCCGCCGCTCGAGAGAAATCATAATGTCGATAGTGTTCGCGCCGAGATCGGCGGTGAACTTCAAACACTCTACGAAGGTCACTGAGTATTGAGGCCGAGCTTGGTATAAACTAGAAGAGGAAAGTCTTTTGATTTCGCTTGCACATTTCCATAATAATAAACACCACCTCGTTACCGCGGAGGCTAATGCTGCTATAACGTTCCTAGTTATTATTGTATACTCTATTGACATTTTTTCCCTAGAAATTAATTCTGCGATTGTTACATTATGAAACAACAACAAGGTATTTGAATAAAAATTCGTATTTATTTTATGAGGAAAATAAGGACTTTATTATTTTCATCTAATTTCTATGTGATCTGTTTTAGTAAAAACAGGAAGAAAATGTCGCCATAGCTTTGATATATTACTTATAAAAAGGAATAGGTATATCTAAAATATAGGCTACAGAGAACATAAAAATACCAACATTTAAAGTATTCATGTTGCGAGGCTATACACCTTTCCATCGAACTAAAGACACTACGAAAGCTCATGTTTTTCTAAGCCTAAGCTTAAAAAAACATTATTTGTACAACTTATATTGATGAACGTTATTCCAGAAATTAAATGCTTCAGACCTGAAAAAAACTGGCGAATGAACACTATTTTTTTTACTTATCAAGAAAGTTGACGAATTTAGGTGCAGTGGCTCTAAATTTAATCCTTGAACAACTAGATCGGGGACACACATTTACATGATGAATAGAAGTATAAATATATGTATGTAGTCTGTGTCGATTCGACCCCGCGACCTTCGCGGAGTAACTAGAAGTGCAGCTTTGCGCATGAGTTCTAATATGAATAATAAAATCAAATCTCAGCAGAATGTCTTGTAACTGTATAAAATGTTAAATTTTACAGGTAAATAAAATGTTTATTATCCAATATCGCAAGTATCCTTTCTTTCCACGCGAGAGCGTAGCTGAAGTCATTTCCAATGAAATCCCTTATAAACTTGTAAAAAGAGTTATGTCAGGTCATATATTATTATCAGCAAAAAGGAACTGATAGCCAGAAAGGAAAGATTTCTAAAGATTTAAATTTAGAAAACCATTGAAATTACAAGTTTCGTTGTGTGTAAAATTATTTTTAATAAAACGCGTAAAATTACTATTTATTATATGAAAAAATCAGTCAAAAACACATTATTATATTTTTTTGCTATAAATATAAAGATAACTTTACTAAAAACTTAGATTTATCTCATTAAAGCGGCCCGTCAGTAGTTAATACATATCAATAAAGTCTATGCCTTAGCCTTCTCTTAGTTCGTAGCGATGAGGCGTAGAACCACGAGGCGTAGAGGCGCTTCGACAACGTTGATCATGCTTGAGAAATTAATTTGTATGTTAAACTAATAGATGTCAGTAATTATATGCAGTGGTAGCCCAGTGGCAACGCGCTCGCTTGGGAAACCGAGTGAAGCGGATTCAAATCCCGGGTCTCGCACCTCTGATATTTTCATGTGCGAATAATTTCTAACATGATTACCACTTGCCTTACGGTGAAGGAAAACATCGTGAGGAAACCTGCATGTCTGAGAAAACCTAGCAAGTTTTCGAAAAACATGTGAAGTCCACCAATCCGCACTTGGCCAGCGTGGTGGACTATGGCCTGATTCCCCTCGTATTGAAGGGAAGGGAAATTAAAAAGGGCTGACTACAATTATATGCTGTGCATTGCGTTACACTTTTGTAAAAATTTTAAAATAAAAGCTACTTTCAAAATGATATTTACCCAGTTTTATTTGTAAGGGCTGATCGAACATTTCATATCATCAATGTTTTAGTATATAATATAAATAATCATCAGATATCAATAAGCTGTAATGAAACTTGTTTATTTGATAAAAAATATATATTTAACTACCTTTATCGTAAATAATAGCTTCGATATATTGTCTTGTACACTTTATTTCAATATATAATATAGTGCTCAGCCGTATTTGCTATCTTAGACTAGTGTCACAAAGGTTTGGCCGAGATGATATTCGATAACGCCCTCTATCGTGCACTGTAGTAGCACAAATAGAAGCTCACCATAAATAGTAATCAAAACTAATGCAACATGATTCTAATTCGAGCGCGCCAGCAGACCGCAGTAGATCAGTGAATGGGGACATTTACCAAATTGCGCCCTGAACCTTCGTCAATAACAATAAATGATTTTCGTAACGAGGGCGGCGCGAGGGCGGGCAATGCACTTCTCATTACTACATTTTAACAAATTTACATTAATTATAAATAGAATTTAATATCCGTCTGTGGTGAAACAGCAACTCTCTTGAGGTCATAGGTGTATGACACGACACTGAAGTCCAAACAACCATTCAATTTTTTTTTGTCTGCCTTCCAAGGGGCTAAACCAATCTATACATATAATAGAAGCGGTACTTCACACCGGGGCAAAGACTGCTTTTATATAAATCGCAAGTCCGTCCCCACATGGAGTACTGCTCTCATCTCTGAGCACCGGCATACCAGCTTGGGCCTTTTGACTCGGTTCAAAGGAGAGCTGTGAGAATTGTCGACGATCCAGTACTCACAAGCGATATAGAGCCCCTAAGTCTAAGGAGAGATTTTGCGTCCCTCTGTGTGCTCTATCGTCTGTATAATGGGTTGTGATCCGAAGAATTGTTTGAAATGATGCCCACGGCCACTTTTTATCATCGCACCGCTCGCCATCGACAGAGAGTTCATGCCCACACACTGCATCCCAAATGGTCCCGTACAGTACGATTTCAGAGAAATTTCCTCCCACGGACCATCCCGCTGTGGAATGAACTCCCTGCCGACGTTTTCCCAGAGGGCTACAGTATGGAGTCCTTCAAAAGGGGAGTAAGTAGGTATTTAAAGGGTCGGCAACGCGCATGTGATGCCCTTGGTGTTGCAGGCGTCCATAGGCTACGGTAACCGCTTACCATCAGGCGGGCCGTATGCTTGATTGCCACCGTCGTAGTATAAAAAAAAAAGAATACTAAGTCGAATCTGTATCTTAAATATTTTTTGGAAAATCTTATTGAAATAGACTTTATTATCGATACAGAGACCGAATCTATAGTTTTTAGAATTCTTGTCTGTCTGTCTGTCTGTCTGTCTGTTACCGCATCACAGAAAAACCTCTGGAGGGATTTTGATGAAATTTCGTATGATGATAGCTGGATATTCAAGTCAACTTATAGGATACTTTTTTCCGCGAGAGATTATCTCATTCCCACGGGAATACACGTTATAACACTACCCAAAAAATATTTATGATAAGAATTTCTTGAAACTTGGTACTTAATTGTTAAAAATACTTGGTACTTGAAAATTAATGCTTTTCAATACAATTAAATCAATTCGTGTTTTAGCGTTTTTTGAAATTTATCCCATAAGGAGATAAAATAAGGGATGAAAATTTGTATAAAACCTACCTTTTAAAGTTTTTTGTTGTAGTTTTAGCGCAAGCGGAGCCGCGGGCTTTGCTACTTTGTTATATATTCCTACCAGTAGTAGATTTGGATGAGATTCACAGGGTTCTTATCGCGGGAAATAAAAAGGGTTTCCGTGAGAAACAAATACAAAAAGAATTTTTCAAATCGGATCAGCAGTTCCTGAGATTAGCGCGTTCAACCAAACAAACAAACAAACAAATTCTTCAGCTTTATAATATTAGTATAGATTGATTTTGCCTAGAATTTAATCCGTAGGCGCGGTGAGCTTCGAACGTGCCGTAAGACGAAGTTCGAGCCTCGCCAGAATGCGTGCTTACGTCACTGTCACTCTGCTCTGATCCATTGAAGCTCTAAGCGTTCATGGAGGAGCTTATTAGCTTAGATAAGCTACATACCAGTAATTCCAATCAAGCTCTATAGAGCTCATATCATAAACTACATTTGATAACACAACCAACGTATTAAATTCGTAAAATTCAAAGTTCAACTGTCTCATTCAATATAGCTTGTGTATTTTTAATGCTAGGTCTATAGATTCGTGCACAACTACGACGTGCATGCAGTGCTAATGAATGCAAACACATGGTTCACTTCGAGTGTTCGGTTTTGTTCGATTCAAGACGGTATCGTGACGTTGCAATTGTCATATTTATATCGGAGTTATCCCAATTAGTGTCGTCACAGAGCTTGGCTTTGTGTTGCTGGCATAGAAAGGAATTGTTGACACGTAATTCGTGACACTGATTTAAGTTAAAAAAAACCTGACGATTTCATGATTCTAGGTTAACGGAAAATATCCTATAGATTTTTATTCCTTTGTGAGTCATGCTTTTTATTCCGTCACGCATTCCTGAGAAAAAGGATCTTGACAGGCAGACGGACAGGTCTTCTTGTCTAGGTTAACAGTAAGTACACTATGTGTTATTTCAGGTCATAGTCTATGTACTAAATATTATTCAAATCGGCTCAGTTGTTTCACCGTGAAGAAGTTACAAATTCCCACAATTATAATAATAGTTAAATTCATTTATTCACCAAAGGAATTTTACATTTTCTTAAAGCAAGTATTTATTAAGAGTTTGAAAAGAAAATTCCTTAAATATATTATTAGAAATCTAGAATCTAGACCTTAAAAAAATCTTTTATTTTAAATTTTTAAAATATCAAGTCTTTGAACAGTCTATAAACTAGATGTGATACTAGCGCAAAAACGCTTATAGAATGCAGTTTTATCGATGAAATGTTTTAAATAATTTGAACTATACATTTTAAAAAATCACTGTTAGTTTAAAAATATAAAAGTGTAGGGATGCTGGGCCGGACCAATATAACTCGATTATACGTGAGGGTGCTCTGAGCATCGCAACATTTGCATCCAATCTCCACACCCTACTTTATCAAGGCGAGCCTCCGGGACACCGTTTAAGATGATTAAAAACATTTTAACCCTCCCCACTTGAGTTGATTGAGCCAATTTCAATACTGAGTGATTCCCGAGTCTCTGAGGCCGGAGAACGTTAATTGTTCTTATGTAAATTGATATCTCAGGAAAATATACGGAGAGCTGATATATAATATGAGATGGTACACTTGGGGTTGCTTTATAGTTTATAGGGTTCTATAAAAGTGCATTCGTGTCGTGGCTATGCTACCAAGTTACCTGGGTCTGTTTTTGTTACTAAAGTAAGAGGGTAAATTTTCAAAGCTAATTTTTTTTAAATAAGTTGCATATATTATATCTTTTTGTATATTTTCTACCAAAAAAACTCTCAAATTATAAAAAGAAAAAAAATTGACCAAAATATACTAGTCATTGTAATCATACAAGCCAGGCTGTCTTATATATAAATATATTTTGCGGTAGTAAAGAACCTAAGTTGTGTGAATTCAAGAAGAAAGAGAAAGATTAACACTTAATATTTTTTATATAAACTACCTGGTATCATGATCGGAATAGACGAAGAAACGCAACGATCGCTGTTAGTTAATTAAACGTATATTAATTGGAGTAGTGACCTGCATACGTATCGTTGGTCGCCCTGATATCAGTACCTAGCTTTTTATTTTAACTGATAATATCTATTAGTACTTACTACATGTAGCTGTGATTATACATAATTATATTGCACTAACGGCTTACCCTCGCTTCGCTCGGGTGCGTCTCTAGGCACGTTTAATTTTTTTTGAGCGAAACCCTACTTCTCTTTCTAAAATAAAAGTAGCCTAAGCTACTCCTTATAATATCAGCTATCAGTTAGTGAAAGTCCCGTTAAAATTAGTCTAGCCGTTTCGGAGATTAACCGGAACAAACAGACAAACAGACAAAAATTTTAAAATTGTGTTTTTCTTATAAGTATCGTATATAATTCCATATGCATTTAGTATAAAGCTGATATTTTGTCATTACAAACAGACACTTCAATTTTATTTATCTGCATAGATGTATAGATAAACCTCGTTACACATCTTTTAATTCTTTTTTGACTTACCCTATAGTTTTAATATAAAAATATATAAGTTTATTTTTTAGGATAAAATTATAATGATACAGTCAAAGATCTTTACTTTGCTTGATTATTAAAAAACTAATGAATTTTTCTTTGAACCTTTCTATATCTCTTACAGGGAACAAGATTATGGGGCTTTCTTACACCACTATCGTTTACATACCATTTTTAAGGTTCCGTACTCGAAGGGTGCCAGGACTGTATCTCATGAACCTTAATAGGCAGAGAGTTTAAATTTTACTGCTATAGCAACGAATAATAAAATAAATAATAATAATAATAATAATAAAAATATATCAAGAAACGTTTTTTGACGTTCGTAATCGATCATCGAATTTAATATACACATAGAGTAAAAGTTACATTAATATAAAAGTATATGTACAATGGAACAGAACCCTTCGTGTGCGAATTCGACTCGCACTTAACCGATTTTTTTCATTTTGAAATATATAATAACAAAACAAATCTTCTTTTTCAGCCTTGCTACTCGTAGATCCTGTTCCTCGATATTGTACTCAACAAAAGTATTTTTTGGCTTACACTATTAACGTTAATCCATATGGGTGATGATTGCTTAGTTAAAAGATAAAATTAATGTTCATTCAATACTTCTAGTACCTACAAATAATGATAAAATATCAAAAAGCTCTAAATAATACAAAAGTCTTTGATATGAAAACATACATTACTGTTAAATATTAATATGTTTAAAAGAAACAATTTTTTTTCACAAAATATTTTAAATCAAATTATATCAGCGTGATTAGTCAACATTTCATCTTCCCTTACTTAAAAAAAAGAAATCACCAGTTAATTAATAGCTGCACAAAAATCGTCCTCATCAAATTGAATATTACATAATAATGTTATAATATATTGAATACTAGCGACTCACGCTCGCTTCGCTCGCGTTCGTCCCTAGGTGCGTTTTTACGGTTAGCTATATTCATACATAAATAGTAGCTTGCTACTTCTAAGATATTTATTTACATTATATAGCGATTTACGTTATGTACGTACGTTATTGCGTACGCTGTACGCGGATTTTGTTCACAATTTCATGGGTTTTAATTTTTTTTCGCGGAACACTGATTCTTTTTCTAAAATAAAAGTAGCCTAAGTTACTCCTTATAACAGTAGCTATCTGCCAGTGAAAGTCTCGTCAAAATCGGTCGATCCGTTTCGGAGATTAGCCGGAACAAACAGACAGGCAGACAGACATAGAGACAGGCAGACAGACAGAAAGACAAAAATTGTAAAAAATGTTGTTTTGGTATATGTACCATGTATACATCCATATGCATTTAGTAAAAAGCGGTTATTTTAATATTCTGTTTGTAGACACTCCAATTTTATTTATCTGTATAGAAGATTACAATTGTGATAATATTACATAATATATTGAATATTACAATTGATATCGCGTAATGCGTATAGAAAACTAAAAAATTTGGGAATAACAATATTCCAGTTATGTAATAGCACTTAGATATTATGTAATTTTCATACATTTTTTAATTTTCTATTAACGCTAGCGACATTAGAATGTAATCACGTCAAAACAATGTACAGATACATATGTAGGTATGCACTTACTAAGGATGTTTATTGCTACTTAATTGTGTTATTATTTTATTACATTACTAGCAGAACCTGCGGCTTCGCTCGCGCTAAAACTACAAAAAAAAAATAGGTTTCAAACAAACTTTCATCCCCTATTTTATCCCCTCATGGGATGAATTTCGAAAAATGTTAAAACACGCGTATTTACTTAATTGTATTGAATAGCATTAATACCAAGTTATTCTGATCATGAATATTTTTTGGGTTGTATTATAACTTATTTTTCCGTGGGAATAAGATTATTTCCCGCGGAAAATGTAGCCTATGTCACTTTCCAGCCCTCCAACTATCTCCACGTAAAAAAATCACGTCAATCCGTCACTCCGTTTTGACGTGAAAGAAAGACAAACAAACAAACACACTTTCACGTTTATAATATAAAAGTATCTACCGGTGGTAGGACTCTGTCAAGCCTGAGGAGTCCGACTGGATGGGTACCACCCCCTTATCTATTTCTGCCGCCAAGCAACAATGATTGCATTGTTGTGTTCCGGTTTGAAGGATAAGGTAGCCAGCGCAATTACAGGCAAGAGGCATAACATCTTAGTCCTCACAGTGATAACGCACCGGCGGTTCTGCAGTTTTGTTACATAAAACCTAACGCATGTACCGTAGGTGTTATGGGCGACAGGTATCGCTTTCCATCAGGTGGACTGTCTGCTCGTTTATCACTGAATACCATTAAAAAAAAAAAAAAAAAGTATGGATATGGAAGTATGGATTATTAATATATTATTGGCTGACGAGTGTATCAATAATAGCGTTTCGGACCAATTCCTGTGAGACTTCCGCGCATCGTGACGTATGAGAGCATTCCCGTGTCGCGGCCGTCACGTGCGCTAGTCGCAGTCGTCACGTTGTCAATAAACAATAACACATTTCAATATAGTATAATTTATGTTTATATGCATACACTAAGTGGTGGGTGCGGTTTTGTTCGTGTGCAAAATGATTTAGATCAAAGTCACTAAGTATGATATTGCCTTTCTCGATCTCGATTATACACAGTAGTTTGGATTTACTAAACTTGGGTAAATAAAATTAAGTTCTTGGTTAACATTATAATATGTACATCAGAATATTTATAGTACTGACTTAACCTTGCTTCGGGCGGGTGCGTTCCCACGTAATTTTTTTGTCCTTATACATTTTTATAAGAATAAAAATAAGCTATAGAGCTCGGTCGTATTGTACTTATATAGTAAATAGTATTTTTCACAAATAAGTGTCAGAAATATTTTATATAAAAATCTACTCTGGTTTCAAACTCACTGTAAAAGCAACTATATTAGTTTCAGTAGTTCTTCTCAATATTTATACGGGCCTGCTCTTGGCTAGTAAAAAAGTTCAACATAATTAATCAGTTCACAGTTGACAAGATACTGCATGACGTATATATATACTTCATGCAGTATATATATATATATATATATATATATATATATATATATATATATATACCAGTATTAAGTAACTCTATTTTGACTTATACTTGACTTATACTTGACTGTATTCATTTACACATGATATAGTGAATAGACTCTAAGATGGCTTATATTTAAAAAAAAAAACTTGACTGGAATTTTTTGTTCAATTAACTTTTTACCTTTTTCCTTACTTACAACAAATGTCTAGTCTACAGCTGTTTTAAGCTGATGCAAAGAATTCTTTAGTGCTTAAAGTGCTTTTCAGCTTTAAATTAGTGAAACTTATTACTAAGGGATTAATACTGAAAAACTTACAGACGATAAAAAGTTATATCGTCGATGTTAGTTAATTCAAGGAAAAATATAAGAAAAATAAACTTATACTTAAGCGATTTGAGCCTTTTTTAAATGTTACACCACTAACTCGTTTAAATTAACTTCGTTTCCTAGATTATATTTTTCCTCATCCCTCTCTCAACTTGTAATATTAAGCAAAAAATTTAAATATTTAAACCAAATTAAGTTAAAGTAATACTCTGTGAATTTTAATAGATTATTTATTTGAAATAAATTGATTGTCCAAACCAATGTTTACTTCAAGTATAATTCTTGGTAATCACAGCTCGTAACGCCAAATGTAATAGAAATTGTCGACAAAAACTCGGTAGTAGAACTCGAACTTCTTCGAAACACCTACATCAAGATTAGCTCCAAGTTATAAAATGCCGGCTGAAAAGAAAAATAAATTATTATGAAGAGAGATTTTTCGAATCTCACTCAGAGACCTTACTTAAGAACTTATATAGTTATTTTCACGAAACCAAAGCTTAAATAACCGTTAAAAAGCTTTGCCTATCTGTCAGTTCGTAACCGCTTATCTCCGTAAATATTGTACCCGATTTTAGGTAACTTTTACTGACGGATAGATCATTTAAAAAAAAGATCAAACATTTTCAATACACGGAACAAAGAAGAAGAAGCAGAAAGAATATGACATAACACATGATAAGAAGATACATGGATTAATCGATTCTGATAGGATGTTTACTAATTCTATTTAAAAAACGGTTTTATCCCACGAAACCACTTTTATCCCAAGAAATAAAAAAAAAAAACCTTGCATATTAGTTTATAAAAAAACCGATTTGATCGATTAGAAAATAAAGGATTTATGTGAGAGCGATACAGATTATTTTTATTGTTTTAACAGACGAGCAAATCTGCAGGCTTAAGCTGTTTAATAAAAGCTTTTCTGTAGTGTATATCACGAAATTTTTGACGTAATCGAGTCAATACCGCTGCCTCGTCTTCATTGTGGCACCCCATATATGGTCATTAATTCGCCATTACCGCGGCCGGCGCCTCGATCACACGCGCACGAGTGTGTACTCGTCACGTCCACACTATCGTTTGTTCTGCTCTTGTGTGAACAACCTTGCTTACCTGACACGTAAATAGCTTTTATAATAAAATTACTCAAACTTTATTATTACCTACTCCTATTATTACGTATACGATACTCTTTTTGTTACACATTAAAATCTACCTAAATGTATTAAAATGAAATTATGAATGTTCGTATTTATGACCTTAAACTGCCACTTGTTTCCCTATGAATATCATTTAGATAAAGTGTTTAAACTGTTCGGTTAGCACCCATTCGAAACATAAACACCCCAAAATCCAATGAAAGAGAGTGTTACGCAACTCTAATTTATGGGGACCACCGAGCTTGCAGTGACCATCGACATCGCATCCCGCACCTGCACCGCGTCACTTGTGTGTTTCAGCATAACTTTCGTGTTGCGACGTCCGACTGCAATTTTTATGTTTAAGACTTTTATTAGTTCATTCATTGATCACACTTCGATCATTTTATCACATTTAGGATACTTAGTAAAAGTATTAGAAGTAAGATTTAGTATAATAAAATATTTTATAAGATAAAGTAACATTTCTTTTGCATCTTTTGGCTGTGACTTTTATTATAATAATTTAGAGCTTAATATTCCTATAAATCAATTGAATTAAGAAAAAATTGCCTGTACACATTACAACTGCTACGTTTGGAATATAAAGTTTTTACAAAACATTTAAATCATAACAGAATGTTACATATTCAATATATCTATACAGATAAATAAAACTGGAGTGTCTGTTTGTAATATTAAAATAACCACTTTTTATTAAATGCATATGGATGTATACACGGTACATATACCAAAACAACATTTTTTACAATTTTTGTCTGTCTGCCTATCTGTCTGTTTGTTCCGGCTAATCTCCGAAACGGCTGGACCAATTTCGACGTGACTTTTACTGGTAGATAGCTGCTGTTATAAGGAGTAACTTAGGCTACTTTTATTTTAGAAAAACAATCAGGGTTCCGCGAAAAAAAATTAAAACCCATGAAATTTAACTAAACAAAATCCGCGTACGGCGGACGCAATAACGTACGTACGTAACGTAAATCGCTATATAATTTAAATGAATATCTTAGAAGTAGCAAGCTACTATATATGTATAAACATAGCAAACCGTGAATTATATAGACACAAACTATGTATTCAAAGGAGGCTGTGATCTTTATATTTAGTAATGAAATATTTTCCGGATGGAGAAATTAGTTGAGATTTTATACATTATTTTTTAAATATTTCCGTTTTCCTGTTATTAACTTAATATATACTTTTATAATATAATTAAAATATCCGTACTCGCATTATGTTTCTCAGCGACCGTGGAAGCTCTAAGGCTTGTAGGTGACATTTCGCTGCTCAACAGAGCGGCGCTCTTCACTATTAGATATGAAATGTAAAAGGCAGTCCTCTAAATATGTACAAAAATATTTTTTTAGTGTTAACTTTTCATAAAAACACTCCTTATTTAAAAAGGTGGAGCACGTCATGAACGGAGGTAAGAGCGCTTGAAAAATATACATTGCTTAGGGTTCCGTCGAATATTTGAATATTTTAATTTGGTAAGCTCGAGCTGCTTCCAAAGGGGCAAGATGGCGGGCAATAGTTTTACCATTTACGGTTCGCTTAGGTGAGAGTCGTTAGGCGCGCCCGTAGAGCGTGAACGTTGCGCGTTCCCATTCTACTACTACGATCAGTAATGTAATATTACTTACTAATACTGTTATAATTATTCAACTTATACTAAAATATTATACATACTTGGGTAATCTTCACATCTTTTACAATGTCGTTTGGTAAAGTTAATGGGACATCTCTAAATTATTGGGGCAAGACAATTACCGCGTCACAAATCTATGAGCTTATTTTATTCAGGATTGTTAATTAAAGGGAGACATTAAAACTTTTTAATAAGGCTTAAACTTCTTCTTTTCATGTTGCTAAAGCAGTATATTTTCACCATTAAAATAATATTATATTGAGTTTGAAGCTCTTACTTATGTGTTAGAAATGACAACAACAGACGATTTTGCGTTGTTATTTTGGTACGTATTTTTATATTTCCGTATTGGAAAATATTACTAACTAGGTGATTCTTTAAATTGACTTAACTTTTTTATTTATAAACGGATTAAAATTAAATAAATACTAAAAATGTTAAGTCAAACTTACCTCTATACATTAGTGAAAATCGTATCCAAATCGGTTAAGCTGTTTCTGAGATTAGCGCTCACAAACGCGCAGACAAACAGACAAAAATTCTAAAAATCATTATTTTGGGTTCTAATCCGTTAATAAAGATGGGGGTCTTATAAAAGTTTTTCTTAAATATTTATTGTACAAACAGCGATCATTCCCGCTTTTATTATATTACTAATATTCTTTTTTATGAACTACTTTTTATACCGATAATTACAAATATAAGATATAGTGTCGTTCTTGAAATATTTTAAAATAGTACCGTTTCGTATGTAAAAATGAGAACAATCTACGATGGCCTAGAGCCGCATGTAAGTAATTTGAAGAAAAATTGTACAGACCCTTTGATGCCTTGTACGGTCAGCAAAAATACTCGGTAGAGATAGACAAAAAAGTAAGTAGGATAAGATTAACTAAATAATTTATTAATAGGAATACGTATTTTATAATAAGTAAACGCGTTCGCTTGGGTAACCGAGTGAAGCGGGTTCAAATCCCGGGTCTCGCACCTCTGATATTTTCATGTGCGAATCATTTCTAACTTGATTACCACTTGCCTTACGGTGAAGGAAAACATCGTGAGGAAACCTGCATGTCTGAGAGAACCTAGCAAGTTTTCGAAAGACACGTGAAGTCCGCCAACCCGCACTTGGCCAGCGAGGTGGACTATGGCCTGATCCCCCTCCTATTGAAAGGAGGCCCGTGCCCAGCAGTGGGACGTTAAAAGGGCTGAATACAGTTAGATAAAATATATATTTTATATTTTCATATACTCGTATTTCTTTTGAAATATTGACTCTGAATGATTGTATGAAGGTAGATACGATTAGGGTTAATCTAGGATTTAAGCCATTTTCATTCTCATTTGAATTCATACAGCCGTTACATCGTAAAAAATACACAGTAAACATATTTACTTACTTTCAAAATTAACATTTACTCTATTTTACTAGTATGAAATCATAATTATTAAATGGTTTTTGATGCTTAGGAAAAGTTAACGACAAATCAATATTCATTCCAATTTTAGAACTGCTCCAGTGGGACTTTCTTGTTGTACAGATATACTCGTACCTCGTAGTGTAGTCATTTCATATGAATCGGACATACTGAATAATACGTATATTAGTAAACTAAATAGAAATCCAAGCGCGGACGAAGCTAAGGGCATTAGCCAGTCTCGTAGGAGCTAGATTCGATTAATACACTTTGCCAAGATAAGATATGTACATATTTTATGATTCTCGTGGAGTTTTGGAGATATAATAATACACAGCTTCCCTTTTAACTAAATTTCATAAGAGAGTAACCGCAGGCAGAAGCATAGCTTATAATATCCGAGATAAACATTGTTGAAGCATTTTATATAGGGAAAAATAAAACTTTCGTGTATAATATTAAGATATAATTTCGTATGAACCATTATGAAGTTAAATGTAACTATTTTAATTCACTTAAGGTAATTCTAACGAGTATCGCTCGCGCTCTCATCCGAGCTTATGATGTTGTATGGATCGTGAAATAGAATCAGAAACTTGTTTGAAACTATGAATCATTTTTATATAACGTTTGAATTAGTTTAAATGTATACTCGTTATAACTACCACAGTTAGGAAACTAGCAACACCTTTTTATGTTGTGTCCCAATGTTGGGAAATTCCTATAAATAAAACTAGTTTGATTTAAGCAAATATTTTACATCACTACATATTATAAAACAAAGTCCTCCGCCGCGTTTGTCTGTCTGTCTGTCTGTTCGCGATGAACTCAAAAACTAATGCACCGATTTTCATGGATTCAATGGATAGAGTGGTTCCCGAGGAAGGTTTTAGTATATAATTTGTTAAGTTTTTGTACACATTGGCTAAAATATAACGATATTTGTTGGAGGTGTCGGAAAAAAATAGGCCGTCTGGGAGCTTTCAACGAAAACGCTGCCTAGACCCTTTGAGATATAACAAAATAATTTGCGGTGGAATTGTTTATCTTATATAGGTCTACAGAAAAGTCCGCGATGGCATATGTCTATCACTTAAGGATAACATACTATATTCATTTTAATACTTTAAAAAATTGGCAATTATAATATGGTACTGTAAAAGCTATTTACACATATACGGTATTAATCCTTATCATTTTAAATAAGTTAGAGGTTTTAAGCATTTTATGAACATTATTTTACTTCGCACGTACGCACCGTCTTACCTACTGTTTAGCTAATTTTTGTATGTTTGTAATGAATGAATTCAAAAACTACTGGACCGATTTAGATGAAATTTGGTAAAAAGATCCACCCTGGGAAGGACATAATATATTTTTTATTCCAGAAATCATCCCTTAAGGGGTTGAAAATGGGCATTAGTTTGTATGGGGAAGTAAGGTAGGGACGAACACGAGCGAAGCAAGGGTGAGTCGCCTGTTTTAAATAAAACTATTTTTTCGGATTTACAATTAATCGTTTTTACAAGAGATGGAAAGCTTATAATATTAATACTAAGAACAAACACGAAATTTTACTTTAATTTTATAGACAATTAGTGACTAACCTTGCTTAGTTCGGGTTCGTTCCTAGGCCTAACCGTAGCCTGTATGTTATTTCAAGTCATACTTTATCTGTTTACTAAATTTCATCTAAACCTGTTAGCAGGTTGGAGGGTAAAGGAATGATGTACACATATACAACGTTTCATAATAGTAGTCTGAAATAGAAATATTTTAGTTCAGAATCGGGAGGTTGGCTCTCGTATGGGTTCCTAAAAACAAAGAGACTAACTTTTTTATGTATTGAACGTATGTAAAGAAACGTGTTTATATTGCCAAATCAAAATTTTAATCTCAATTACTGTTTGTATATGATAAAAAAACAATATTCATTCATTCTCACGGATATACACATCACATTGTATACCTACATAGCACATAATATTATTATGTTACACGCAGTTTTTAGCGTTCACATTCTCATAATTCATTATGCCGGGATCAAATTATAAAAATGGATCTGACATCAGATAAAAGGTTTCACCGACACGTGTGACGTCACACCAGTCGAGAGCAGCATCAGTGGGTTCTATTCGGTTTAATTTCATAAGTGAAAATATATAGTTTATATAATTAATTCCTTTGCGTTGGGAGTGGTGTACTGTTTCTCCCTATTTATTATTCCAATTTATAAGTCCAATTGTGACATTTTAATAAAACCAGTAAGAAAAAGAGTGGGGGGGAGGGGGGAAGGGGAGGGGAGAGGGGGGGGGGGTGTTTGAGGAGAGAGATAGATTATTTTTAAGAGAATATTTGTTGAGTTTTTTTGGATCTTCTCAGTTGTTTGTTTTGTTTGCTATTAGTGGAAAATTTAGTTCTCAAGAAACATTTTCAGGAAAACAATCGATTGCTATCAATTGAAATGTTATGAAAACTTTAAAAGACTATTCAAGAGAATGCTGAATGCACCATTACTTCTTCTAGTACTGCATTTTATAATTAAATCAAAGCAGGAATCTTATTGTAATAACATGGTAATACACACATTCGAATACGTTGGAATTTATTCGAGTCAGTCCGCCCACGGTGCCTGGCGCGGCTCCGTAGTTATAGAGTGAATCCTAAACTCTTCTGACCTATTTTCAGCTTAACAAAATAAGCTCTTAAAACAAAATGTTGAACTAAAAGGCGGATGCTTGATGCAAGTGCAGTTTCATTTATTTATTAACTAGCGATCTGTTTTGCCGGAAGCAGAGAGATCACAACGCTCTGTGCCAGAAAAATCGCCTAATTTCCCGGTCCCACGGGAATTTTTTTCTAGGATATCAATTACTCTATATTGCTTTCAACAGAATCTTCTACCTGCCAGTCAATCATTTAAGTCGCTGCTTTGTATTTTCTGTGGTTCTTCTTGTCAAGTTTTTCCATCAGTGAAACTGAGTAAATAGATTTTGTCGTACAGAGGCTGTTAGAAGAAAAGGCAAAAAATGACAGGAAATTAAATTTTGGATTAGATTTTTGAATAATTCAAATAATAATTAGCCGTTAATATTTGTATGAAAAATATAATATATTTAAAGTAGGGATCGGCGACTGAATATCTCAATTTACTTCGTTTGTATATTTTGCTTTTGAACTGCAACTGCGTGCCGTAGCTGGTTAATCTATACTTGTTTTTAAGGACTTACTTCAATCTAGATATATAAAGTTAACATAGACCGATATATATATATATATATATATATATATATATATATATATATATATATATATATATATATATATATAATAGTCTATTCAGTTAAAAGCAATTAAATAAAACAATTGAATTACATAACCTTTTATTTCATCCGGGTTATAAATGAACACTGAACAACTTATCTCATGACTAGTTTTTGCACACAATCTATCTGCTCTCAAAAAAAAGGTTGATAATTTCAGAGATTAGTGCGTTCAACAAATACTTACAACAAACAAATACTACAACTTTATTTATTAGTATTGATAGGGCAATATATTCGATCAGGCTTATGATCCTTATATAAATAGTAATTTATACTATAATAGTATAAAGCTGAAGAGTTTGTTTGTTTGTTTGGTTGAACGCGCTAATCTCAGGAACTACTAATCCGATTTGAAAAATTCTTTTTGCATTAGATAGCCCGTTAACTGAGGAAGGCTATAGGCTATATGTATCATCCTGGAAAAATGTACGTATGATTTGTTTTTGTCTAGGGACGAACATAAAGCGAAGCGAGGGTGAGTCGCTAGTAGTATTATATAAGCAGTAGGTACGTAATTATTATCTAAAGAATATAATAAAATTGTGAAACAATAGAAGTAAAACTAGCACAGCTAAATACGGGGTGGAAAAACATGGTTCATATTAAAATAACTATGGAAATGACTGGAGTAGTGCAGTGTTGGTACAGCGGCGACCTGCCAGCCTCCGAGAAGTTGTTTTAAGATTTAGTTTGTGAATTTTAACTAAAACTGTTATTTTAAGAATATTTTCAATTAAAATATTTAAATTTTACACGTCAACTTCTCTAAGAATCTAAGTGATTCAAAAATAGTGACTTCATATTGTGTTCAGATACCAAAATAACAATCGATTACATTTTTTGTTGGTTAGTGTGTAACTACTAATTTCTGAATTATTTACTGATAGATAAATGATAAATGTGAGTGATATCGGACATACTCGTATTAATAACCTCGCGTAAATCGGTGTAAACTAGTAAAAAATAATGTATATAGTACATGACAATTGAAACACAAATAACTAACTAAGTAACTACATCTATATTTGAGACCAGTAGGAGACTACATATATTTTGAAATTTTGTTATTTAACCACACTTACTCAACGGATTTTTTCGAAATTCCGTTTGTGATACCACACATTTAGAAATGACAGTCTATATAAACATACGTCATGATTGGACATTCTTGATAAAAGAAAAAGCAAAAAAGTAAAATATTTCAAAGTGTTATTTCATAGTGGTTTATAATAAAACATCGACTTCTAAAAACAGGCGGGCAGAGCCTCATATCGGTGCCATATACGGATAGTGTCTAATAATAATATGGAACCTATCATCTACTGCAAAAGTTTAATTTAAATAAGATCGAGTTCGATGGAGATTCTTATGATTTCTTCGGTCCAGCGGGTTTCCATTTGACAAGTCTTTCGCACTGTTTCTTGTAACTTCATAACTTTATAAGTTTCAAATTTATGACCATATTTTCATACGATTGACTAGGTTTTGGGCGCGGTACCTTTTATGCTGTAGGTACGTTAATAAAATTATGTGAATTTCATTTATTTTTTAAATATATAAGTTAAAAAAATAACAAACACATGCAAACACATGTACAGATAATAATTTCTTACATTTACGCGAATATTTGACATTTTAAATAAAACTGTTTTCATCTTTCACTAAGAAAGACGTCACGGCTTCGATTCTCACAATGTAATCTATGCATATATATGTATATAAAAGGCAAAAGTGATTGACTGATGACAAACCCTTAAGGCTAGAAATTTGAAATTTCGCACATGTATTCCCCATATGACGAAGGTATCCACTAAGGAAGGATTTTTCAAAATTCAACCCCCAAGGGGGTGAAATAAGAGATACAAGTCTGTATGAAACTTTTTATTCCTTGGACATATTAGCATGAAATTTCGTATTTTTCATAGTTTGATTTAATCTGAGTTTCGCAGGTTCTGCTAGTTAGATATATAAATATTTATGTAGTTGGTCTGATTATAAACACAAGCAAGTCACATAAAGATATTTGCATTTTAGTATAACTATACTCTTCATTGTATGGTTCTGTGCACTATTAGATTATCCGAAGAATTCACGTCACGTTTTCGATTTAAGAATTGTAAAAATGTTTCTAAGAAGCAACTTCTTCCACATATTTCTTTTACAGAAATCATTAAACATAGGTTGTCATTATAGTAACTTCTATATACATGCGACTACCTACGCCTTTTCCTTCTACTTTGGTTCTCAACAATAAAGGAGGTGATCGAAATAAGGCAAAACCATTACTCGAACCAGTTTTCTCATCATTCATTGCAAAATATGTAGCTTTATAACCGCAGAATAAAAAATAACGAATAAATAAAAATATAACCGATTTCAAAGGGAAATGTTGCCAGTTTAAATATTTGACTCGATTTTATTCAACATTTATGGTAAATACATCAACATAGATATCATTAAAGCATAAAAAAGATGAAAAACAAAATCAATAAAACAAAATGCTAACACTTTTTCTGTATGTATACGCTAATAAAATAAGTTTCAGAGTGTGCATTATATTTTGTTTAGTTTGCAGCGTCTTGCGGAAAATTTTGTTTCGGTATTTCCGACATCCATTTGATTGACGCCATGACATCCAGCTAGGATATTAAGTGAGCTGTCAGTGTTCACCGCTCATGGGGAGTATTTTTGTAGGGTATTTTGGGTGTTTTAGAATCGTTTCTGTTTATATAAAATAATATCTTCCCTCTCTTTTATTGTTTCAATCTTACCCATTGAATGCAAATTTGTAAATTCATTATTTATTAATTTATTATTTATCTTTAATTTTTCATGGCCACTGATAATATTTTTATATGAAACGGAATAATTTGCATGCTTTATGAGTTTTTAATGTATCAGTCCTGTTACGAGGTCAAAAGTAAGTGAAAAATAGTAAATACCTTCTTCCTCTCTCTCTTTTCAGACTCATAACAGTGTAATATTAATATTTATCCATATACACCTGTACATATAGTACCCATCAGAAGAAAATCTCTAAATATTGCGTAGAGCAACTGACTACTCAGACACGCTGACAACGACTGTGTTAAACTACGTAAAAAAAGATTATTATTATATACTCGTGACTGACGCTCGTTTAGCTCGATACTTATTTTATCTCTAACAGTAACTCATGAGATCATACAGTTCTAACATAACATAATATTTTCTTGGATTTACGCGAATATTTCACATTAAAAAAAAACTGTTCGGATTTTTTTGCACATTTGACGCACGGAGTCTCTCTCGTGATAATGATTGCTGTAAAGCATTCGAAACGTCGGGAAACAAAAATCAAAGTAAATCTGTGAAAAAATCCGATAAGACAGTTCTATTTAAAATACATAATCTATATCTGTATTAAATTACATGCAAACCTGTCATCATCGATGTGAAGGAATAACAAACGTTTACGCATACGAATTTTAGCATTTACTAACGACTCACCCTCGCTTCGCTTCGGGTTCGTCCCTAGACAAAAACAAATCTATCCCACGGGAACCGTACATTTTCCCGGGATGATATATAGCCTATAGCCTTCCTCAGTTAATGGGCTATTTAATGCAAAAAGAATTTTTCAAATCGGATTAGTAGTTCCTGAGATTAGCGCGTTCAACCAAACAAACAAATAAACTCTTCAGCTTTATAATATTAGTATAGATTAGTGTAGTGTCATTATTGAAGTTAAGAGGCCGATCTAATTACAGTACAATATGCATTGTATACCTATGAACATTCAATCAATAGCTCATTTAGTAATTATTATTGATTTGAAATTACGAACTGTTGACATAACAAATGTAAACAGTAATAAGATAATTGCATTAAATTTTGTATTTATTGATAGTATTATTTAGATTGATTGCGATATTGTCCGTATAAAATGTAAATAGATTTTTTTTATAACTCAACACGCTGGCCAAGTGCGGGCGGACTTCACACGTCTTTCGAAAACTGGTTAGGTTCTCTCAGACATGCAGCTTTTCTCACGATTCCTTCACAGCATAAACAAATGGTAATCAAGTTGAAAATGAAAATCTCAGAAGCGAAACCGGGGGTTGAATTCGCTTAACTATATTCTCTTAGTGCTCTTTTAAATTTTAGAAGTATAAAATATTTTAAAATTCTTGAAAATATAGATATAACTAGCGACTCACCCTCGCTTCGCTTTGGGTTTGTCCCTAGACATTAACAAATCTATCCCACGGGTACCGTACATATTTCCGGGATGATATATAACCTATAGCCTTCCTCAGTTAACGGGCTATCTAATGCAAAAAAAAAAATTCAAATCGGATCAGTAGTTTCTGAGATTAGAGCGTTCAACCAAACAAACAAACAAACTCTTCAGCTTCATAATATTAGTATAGATAAAAGACATGAACGTATCTATCTTCAATGTATCTACGGTAAAAATAACCAACAAAGAAACGACGAAGTAAAATAATCGAAGGATTGCAATTTTGTATCGACCCATAGTTAATAAGGTGGTGCGGTGAGCATTATAAATGAGCTACTTTTTGCTCACTCTGTCCTCTTGTCTATCTATTGGTTATTGATGTATATTTTAAGAATCGACGATGTATACAATAGCCCTTTTTTTACTTATAAAACAAAAAATATGAGAATTACTAATAAAAAATGTGTAGTACTTTTTACAACGAGTGACATACATATTAAACTCATTTTTAAGTATTTATTTTCTTTAATATAATAGAAATAATAGTTATTAATGATGTTTATCTGTTTGTATCTTTGAAGCCATTAATAAGAAAATTGAACTGAATTGAATTGAGAATTTTGGTTGGCGGGTTGTTTCTAGGTTTTAGATTTGTATTACTATAGAGTTTAGGGCGTTTTAAGGCTACTTTACTTTTGAGTGCTCTATGTAGATAGAGTACGACCTGGAGTATTACGTAGATTACTGCAAGACACTTAGTGAACTATATAAGTGACTAACTATAATATATAACTATAAAACTGGTTGCTAATTGAAATAATAATAATAAAAAAATTACAATGAATTTAAAAAAAAAATTTAAGAAGAAAGCCATTTTAAATCCTAAGTAAGGTACTGTTGTAGAAGCACAATAATCAATTAACTCTATTTATCTAACTGCCCTCGGTGCTGCGCCGCCCGCCGTCGCCGCCCGCCGTCACCGCTCTCTGGCCGTCGAGATTGTTGCAACGTTCCTTTAAAACTATTCTATTGTCCATGTCGAGGTTCAAGTGAACAAAGCCGTATTGTCTCTGAGCCATCGCACTTGTTATTAAGGTCAGCTCTTTTTACTTCTTGGATTAACCAACTTTACACTGCGGCTTTTCTCGACCATTAGATTTGTTTAACGACCAGCATTATATATCCGCTCTTAATTAATTTAGAAGAAATAATTTTGAATGATTAACTCATTTTATTACTTTAATTCTGTTCTAGGTTTCAACTTCACATAAATATTTATGCTACTTTAAATATTTGCAATGAATCCCTTATTAAAGTAATTGTTTTGTTCATGATGTGTTGGTGTAAGTGTAGGTGTCTATAATATATATGTCGTAGTCTTTTCGCAGAATTCGTCATTTCATGAAATACCTAGGCACTTCCGGCAACTCGTGTTTACAGCCAATATACACAATCCGACGCATAGTCATTGCGGACAGTTAGGCTTTTCATGTAATGCCTGTTATATACACCGTGGCACGTTGAAGAAAGGAAAAAAATCCTTATATCCTTATTTAAAAAAATCCTTAAAATATTTCAATCCTTATTGTACTTAAATATTTATTTTAACACTTAAAATCACGATTTATTCGTATTTAACATCAATTCTATCAGTAAAACTGGTACTTGGTTATGTTAAATGTCAATGTCAGAATTAGCATTATTATGATAAATCGACGCCATAACAAAACCTTTTCTTATCTTCTAGGTTGGTTAGGTTAGGTTAGAACAGTTAAAGTTTTTCCGGGATATAATGTTACACTTTAGTTTATTTAATGTAAACATAACCTCAAAATTTGAAATTTCACGGCAGACCTCGACATCCGCAAAGTCAGGGCAGCGTAGAAAGAGCAAATCAAGATGTCGAAAATATGCTACGCGCGTGGATGATTGATAATAAATCAACTTCTTGGTCTTTTTAACTTTTTTTAATATAATTAATTTTTTTCCTTTCTTCAACGTGCCACGGTGTATATAACAGGCATTACATGAAAAGCCTAACTGTCCGCAATGACTATGCGTCGGATTGTGTATATTGGCTGTAAACACGAGTTGCCGGAAGTGCCTAGGTATTTCATGAAATGACGAATTCTGCGAAAAGACTACGACATATACATAATGCGTTACTCCCTTTAAAAAATATATTTACATGAAATGTGACTATTTAATTGACATTTTCAATGAGGGTAACTTTTAGAGTATCTCCTGTGACTATGTTTGCTGTGAAAAATTCAAAGTGATGAGAACCAAAATAAATTCTCGGCAAATTCCGAAACGATGGTTTCATTTAAAATGTCAAATATTCGCGTTAACTTAAGATAGTATTATTTAATTGATATTAATTTTCGCTTTTATTTTAGTAATAGTAAAAATGTGTTTTAGAACTCTACAACTCGTAAACTAAAACTAATTTTATATACGTACATTATCGGAAAGTAAAGCATATGGGTTCATTAGGTTGCCGCCGCCGTCGCCCGAGCGTTCTGAATTACTAGCACTGTTTCCAAATGCAATCTATAATGTATCGGAGCTTTGAATGAAGTAAAAGCTTTTTATGTGTTCAATTATGAAGGATGATTTTTATATATAACATAAAACTAAACTTTCTTGCTTATAAAGCGAAAATTGTCTCTAAATTATATATTATTTGATTTCATTCTATGTACGTAGGTGATCGATCCTGGTTTTTGATATTTTCTATATGTTATGTGACAGCTTGGGCTATTTTTAATCAATATTTGTTATTTTTTTATGTATAGACGAAATATTTCTTCAGGAAAAAGCTAAGAAGAGTTCTTTGCAATAAGTGTGCATCATCATCATCGTCTCAGCCCAAAGAATCACAATACTGCTGGATATAAGCTTCCTAAAGATTTCCACGAGAACTGATCTTAAATCACAACAACAACAATTATGGACGGTTGCCTCTATGGTGGAATTGTGGATCCCTATCATTCCACAGTTTTTTGTATTTTACTTTCCCTTTTTGCTGTGGAAACCCTTCATTCGGAAATGGAATATACTGGCCTTGGGTGGGCAAGATACTGTAGGACTCCAAATCGCTAAAACCACTGCGGAACCTTCCATCGATATAATGGAACGTTGTAAGATAACTTGCACACGGACTCAAATGCTGCAGTGCATTCGAACTACGAAGGCCGACTATCCATATATCCATATTCTTGCCTATATTAGAATGTTCTGAGTTCACGAAGTATCTTAATCACCCTGATGAGATGTAAAAAAGGTTGACGAGAAACCCTCCCGCGGTAGCTCCTCTAGTGTGGCGAGAGAAAAACCTTACTTTCTCTCATTTAATGGAAACCCTATATGCTAGTACATGTAAATATTTCTACGTTTATTGTTCGTATAACTAAAAATCAACACAGTGATGTTGTCAGAAAAAAAAATATTACATCATATCTTATAAAGTAACAAAAAAAAAGTTCTAACATAATAATAGAATCAAAAACTTCCCGCGTTTTGTCATTATCGTTCATTAAAATAATAATTTTTACTCTCGTGAAGCGTTAATGCAAATAAAGTGTCGACTCACATCCCTCTATAGCGTAATGAGGTATAAAATCACCCCTTTGTGCGACGCTCTGAGAGATATGAAAAATGACTTTATTATTAGAAAATTATTTCGAATTTTGTTTAATAATTTCGTTTTGATTGATAACAATTTGCACGTTTATTATAATTAGTTACTAATATTTAGATTTATTTACATTACAGTTTTTTAGATTTAATTAATTAGAATTGTTTTTATTGCGTAAATCTTAGAATTAAAGTAATTTTAGGATATACATATGTATTTCTCTCTATAAATGTTTTAAACACCCACAAAAATTTTTGTATACTGTGATATTGCAACCTTCTTAAATATTCTAAATGCATATGAGCCTAGTTAGATTCAAAATAATTTATAAATATTATGATTTTTAAGTATAATATGTAAAAAATTATAATTTCGTCTGTCCGGTACATATTTTGATAATTTATATAACATAGAAACCCTTAAGCGTAAAATGTACTAAAAAGAAACAATTAATGAAAAAATAATAAAACGAAGTCGATACAAACAAAATAAATATAATAGAAATTATTGTATCGTAATATTAAAATTTAACCGCTTGAAAAGAAACTCTTGTAATGAGCAACGAAGCAAGAAGTGGGTGAAAAAGTTTAACGTCGAATGTTTCTGTGAAATTGAAATGATCGGACTTCCGCGTTAACCGGGCGGGCGGTCGGCGGGCGGTCGGCGAGCGTGCGCGGGCGGGCGGGCATTGGGCGGCCGGGCGGTTGGCTGCACATGAGTGTAAGATAAAAGGTATTGGAACCTTTTTCTTATCTTTTTCAATCGTTTCCACGGTTTGAAACAAAGATTTGGAAAATGAGTTTTGAGGTCTTATTGTCTTTTAATAATTTTAAATAGTCTTCAATGTGCGCTTATTTTTTTAAAGATTTAATATTACACAAGTTTAGGTATTTTTTCTACTATCTAGTTTGTTTTTTTGGTATATATAAATAATCGTAAGTTTTAGAAAAAAATAAATGTACAGAACGCACTATAATAATACTAACTTACTAACTGTCACTATAATATCATTATAAGTTTTCACAAGTTACGATTGAATGACTCTTTGTACATTGTAAATGTAGAAAAAGATATAAAAATCCAGCTTTTAAATATACGTTAAAAGTGTACACCTAGTTGTTTGGGCTTGTAAATATATGTCCCTTTGAAGAGAACTGTAGTTGTTTCACACGTTTTTCTATTTCTCTATGTAACTGCGTAAATGTGACACGGTAGGCTCTATGGAAGTTCGGAAAGTCTAATGAAATACGTTTAGTCCCTTTATTTTAAACAACGTCTATATCGTTCGATACTTTCTCATTGCTTACGCAATTTCCTCTTTGATCACTCCTTCATTAGAGAAACTAGGTGAAGCGGGTTCTCATCCCCGGTTGTGCACTTCCGACATCCTCATGTGCGAATTATTTTTAATATGATTACCATTCACCTTACAGTAAAGGAAAAGACTTTGAGATAGCTTGTATGTCTGACAGAACCTGGCAAAGTTTTGAAAATATACTTAATTGTAAGTCCACCGTTGGCTAGCAGCGTGGCGGGCTACGGTCTGATTCCCCTTGCATTAAATCGAGTTCCCCGCCCAACAATGGAACGATATTTCTAAGCCCTTTCGGGCTGAATACAAATACATACATTTACAGAGGTTCGCAGAAAATGAAAAAACTTCAAACAAACATTAATTATACAACACTTATATATATATATATATATATATATATAATTTTGTATATCTGTAATTTTCTTTATTGTAAATAAATTATATATTAAAATAAAAAATAAAAAATAGAATACAAATAGGCACTTCAATTCCGCGTTTGAACGCGTCCTTCGTTAAAAGTAACATTTAGAAATTTTCTTTTTTTAATAAGCGATTTTTTATAAATTTTGAATTTTTTTTTGTTGTATTCTGTTTAGTGGATTTATTAAAGTAAGATATAAAAATATCGCAGTTTTTGGATATTCATCAAAACCCTTTCATCAGCCTAGAAACTATTGCACAGGACACGATGATTTTTTGCACATTTAATAATTTAATATTAGAAATGTTCCTAACGTACATTTACTTTAATAAAATATCAATAAAAAATACAAATAAAAAGATATAAGTGAGCGATTGTAATAAAATAGAATGCTTTATTTAGTCATTTATATAAAATTTATAAAAAAAGTAGTCCACAACGACGACATACAAAATTACATTTACAGTGCCCTGAAACTTCACACTGACGGACGGACTGACAGACGGGCGGGCGGGGGCGCAAACTTGTAACAAAACGAGCCATCTATCCTTTTTTGTAGCTTCCTAAAATACAAACATAGGCACTTTCTAAACATCACCTTTGCACCAGTGTATATAATTGTAGTATAGGGATGTAGAAATGAATATGAATTTTTGTTCATTAGCCAGTTTTTAATTTCTTCATTCCAATGCATTCATTTAAAGCGATTAAGTTGTAGTGAGTTGTTATGTGCACGTCAATGAAGGGCCTGGCACAGACAAGGTATGACAGTAATCGTACGATAAAGGTAGGTAGCCGAAGAGGCAAAAATATACCATGAACTTTATGTTCGATTTTTGCCTCTTCGGTTTGTGGAAATCGGCGGATTACGTATATTTCATCATCCTTCAAACATGTACATCTCGGAAAATAGCTTGAAATTTACGTTTTTCTTAACCCAATCCTAAACTTAGTATTTTTTTTAATTTTTTAAGACTTACTAAAATATAAAAATAAAAACTAAATAAATAAATAAATTTACAAAAAAATGATCATCCAACTACTCCTTGAATTTAATAAAAGTCTTGCTCTTTAGTAAACTAATAGTGAGTCCCGAAAGCAATTGTCATCAGAAAACAATACGATCGCTCTCATCGCTTCGACCGCAACGAAGCGACGCGGGACGTCTCATACACAATGGATGTTGACGGAAATTAGGACAACCCTGAATTATTCAACAACTGCAACGCAAGGAGACGATTAATTGTGGAGAAAAGATACCTGCACTATCCTAAGGCTTTGTGTTTTCGGACCTGTTTAGTTTACAGATAGGCTTACCCGATCAAGCTTCTACGTGTTTGGAAAACTTAATTAACAGTTTTAGATTATTCTTACTAATATTTTGAACTCGAAAGTATTTCCAGGTTTTATTTTTTTATATAGCAACACAGTATCGTTATTTATTTTCATTATAACACTAGTGTTCGCTCATTGTTCAAAATTCAACCATTATCAGTATTGATTTGAGGTATTGATAGTAGACAGCATTGATTTTGTACCTAGATATAAGCACTACATTATAAGTTACTAACAATCACCTCAACAAAAAAAACAAAACAAAATTATTAAAAAAAAAAACATGTTCATCAATAACCAGTCAGTGTCGGACCATGTCATTCAATCTATAGCTTTAAGTACCGCTAGTTCTAAGTAAAAAAAAAAATGTAATCGCCAAACAAAAAGAAAAAAAAATGTATAAAAAGGGCACGGGCAATTAAAAGCCTATGGATGTAATATAACTATAAAAAAAAAGTATTGATTTGAGGAAAAGGTACATATTATATGAATAGAACTAGCGAATCACCCTTGCTCCGCTTGGATTCGTCCTTGCTTTCGTTTTAACGTTTAGTATAGATTTCTCAGAGATGAGATATTTTCACGCAGTAAAAAGAATCCTATATGTTGACCCGGGTAACCAGCTATCACTATACCAAATTTTCTCAAAATCCCTCTGGTGATTTCTCTGCCATGCGGTAACCGACAGACAGACAGACAGAAAGACAGACAAAAAATCTAAAAACTATATATTCGGCCTCTGTATCGATAATTACGTCTATTTCAATAAGATTTTCTAAAAAAAAATATTGTACAGAGTCGGCTTAGTTACAATTTTATTATACGTCTAGATTTATCTATCTTCTATATATAATACTGTTTCCAAAATTTTGTCAATAGCTAATAACAAAAAAGGAAATCGGTTGACAAACAGGAAAAAAGGTGGTAAACTCTTTTGTCTTTGCCTATTCACATATGTATGTACATGGATATAGATCTAATAAGAGATATGTATTTGAAATATTTTTTCAGGCTTAACTTTGAATCAATGACTCTTGATTTTGTTTTCAGAATTTTCTTAGATACATTATTAATTACATTCAATTTGATAATTATATAAATATGCTATGTATTTATAGTTGTTCATAAGCCGATAAGGGATATAGGCTACATTTTAAGTTGATCAAGTTGACCCCGTGGGATATTATTTGGGGCAAACAGTTATTTCGGGTAACTTAATATGATAAACCGTTTTGTAGGTCAGAACGGTCTAACACTTGTACTTCAAGATGCTAATATTGAGTCTACACAAGCTCAACATACGCAGAACTTCTAAGTGGTTTTACTAAAATTTCTAATCTTGAAATATAGATAAGTAAAGTAGATTTCTTTTAAAATATTGATGATATATTTAAATTGTTATAATATAATCTATACTAGTCTATACTAATATTATAAAGCTGAAGAGTTTGTTTGTTTGTTTGTTTGGTTGAACGCGCTAATCTCAGAAACTACTTATCCGATTTGAAAAATTCTTTTTGCATTAGATAACCTGTAAACCGAGGAAGGCTATAGGCTATATATCATCCCGGGAAAATGTACGGTTCCCGTGGGATAGATTTGTTTTTGTCTAGGGATGAACCCGAAGCGAAGCGAGGGTGAGTCGCTAGTCATTGATATTTAAACTCAAGATATATAATTAGCGTTTCAAAAGTGTCCACAAAAAAGTGCACAATTCGAAATTCAGTTGCGCTTTTTTCTAATCTCTATCGTTTATTGTTTTTCGGATGACAAAATTAAAACGCATTTTGTTTCATTTAAAAAAGTGCTTTGTGTAATGTGCGTAAGTTCGAATTTGTGTTTAGACAATTAGAACCTTCGAGTTTTCAATTTTATTCTTTAGTTTGACTTAACGTCACATATCGATGCCACTTTTTGAAGGAGTATTTGTTAAGAAGTGGGTATCTATGTTTTTATAAATCAATGAATCTATACTAATATTATAAAGCTGAAGGGTTTGTTTGTTTGTTTGTTTGGTTGAACGCGCTAATCTCAGGAACTACTAATCCGATTTGAAAAATTATTTTTGCATTAGAAAGCCCGTTAACTGAGGCTAGATATCATCCCGGAAAAATGTACGGTTCCCGTGGGATAGATTTGTTTTTGTCTAGGGACGAACCCGAAGCGAAGCGAGTGTGAGTCGCTAGTATAACATAATTTTAAAATGTTGATTTATTCTGAAGTTTTAAGATGAAGCAGCGTTTAAGATTTTTGCGTTATACCTATTGATAGAAGAGGCGCGGTGAGGAAGGTCGATCGCAGTTTACAGGTCACAGCTTCTTACTGCAGAACCTTACTGAGTAATGACGTCATTAATATTCCATACCTGCCTCGGACTCATTTTTATTCACTAGTTTTATCTATGACTTTATTCAACGTAAATTTATATTATAATACTAAGATGGTTTTGATCGAGTTACATGATTTATTTTAACTATTTGTACTACTGTCTTAGACTAAAGAATTATACAAATGGAGTCCGTCAAGATAAATGTCCAAGTCAAAAATAGTAAGTAGCGTAAACGGAAATCTATGCATTTATTCATGTAATAAAATTCTAACTGAATCGAATCTTTACATTAAATATTTTTTGGAAAATCTAATTGAAATAGTCATTATTATCGATACAGAGGCTGAATCTATAGTTTTTAGAGTTATTGTCTTTCTGTCTGTCTGGGAACGCATCACGAGAAAACCACTATACAGATTTTGATGAAATTTGGTATGATGATAGCTGGTTATCCGTTTTAACGTGTAGGATACTTTTTACTGCAGAAAAATACTTATTTCATCTCTGAGTTTATACTAACCGTTAAAACGTAGAGACGAAGTCGAGTGGAGTGAGGCGAAGTCACTAGTTTTGAATAATAATTATGTAAATTTATATAAAATAATACTATATTCTTTTGTATTGCGTTAGTTCTATAATAAAATTCTTTAGCTCTTTTTTGACTTATCATTCAATATACGAATTGTTTTTGGTATACTATTTTAATACATTATTGTCTGGTTCCATGTGTAGTTCTATGACACTCTGTCTATATTATTCTTCAGTCTGAGATTACTGTATAGTGTATATGTAGTATAATGAAAATATATATTATTGCTAGTTGTCAAGGACTTCACGCGTGATAAGTCGATTAACTGTTATTTATGAAATAGAAGCTACAACTAGATGTTATTTAAGGATTGTTGGGTATAAGAAATATTACAAATTGTAAGCACTGAAATGATGAATCAAAAGATATGTTAAAGGACCAAAATATGATTTTTATTAAACGTGTCTTTGTAGATTTTTAATCTTTAGCGTTTCTAGATTGATATCTTGTCAAAGTCCCAGAGATAGTGTCGCTTTCTTTGCAAATATTTTTTTTAGAACAATCTTTAGATGCCGAGCTTAGACTAAGAGAATAACATGTAGGGTCGCCAGCTGCCATGGCTTCGTTAGCTTCACATTTTCTTTAAGATCCACGTCAGAAAATAATGTTAATAAAATTATATTTGTTTAATATTAATTGTTTAGTTATTTAACAAAGCAATACGGTATAATAAGTTTATTTGTTTTGCCAAATTACGGGCTCTTTAACGCTGAATAAGAACAAATAAACAAACAAATGAAAACTATTCAATTATTTAAAATTTTAGAGAACTGTACGGTATAATTAGAATTCTTATTATGGACGAGGCCACATGTACATACACATACACACGTATTTGCATGTTATACTATTACTTAGGATTGATCTAGGTGATCCCCCAGATGTGTGATCACCTTGTCGTGTTAGGAGGACTCATTAACCATGGTCATTATTATTATTTTTTAGTATAGTATTAATATGTAAAGAGAGAGAGAGGGAGAGAGAGATTTCTTAAAACTATATTGTATTTAAAAATTAATAAACTTACAATCTCAGAAGATAATACCACGGTGCATAAAACTTTTACGAATTTTCAGAAAATTTTCCTCACATTGTGTGGCGCAATAATCGAACAATACGCGGGTCACTCACAATAGAGGGAACGAGGAGCTCTGAATAATTCAGACGATGCATTCAGCTCTTGCGATTTATTGCGATTAATTCGACGCCGATTCTGATTGCGCATAGATGTACTACATTTTGTGAAGTGTAACTTTACCACGATTTACTGTCGTGTAGTTGCTTTACTACAGTCACTAGCGTATTTATGAGCTGACATTCATATATTTAACACACTGAATAGTGAATACTGCGTGTTGAGTCTGCTTGCTACTTGTAATATGTAGATATGTATATAAACATGTTATTTGTTGTTCTAAAATAAAGTATACTAAGTGTATAGCCAACAAATAGTCAGATTATATTCAACAATTTAAATAAAACACCTATTATAAGGACAGATTTAAAAAAAAAATACTAAAGCTAAAAATGTAGGCATTTCAATCAACCTATCTAAAAATGACTACCTCGGTAGTGGCTAGCAAGTACGGCTTCACATCGAGAGGTCCTGGGCTCGAGTCCCGGTCGGGCCAAGTTTAGTTACTGAGTCTTTTTGTTTAGTAAGTCTCAGTAACAGCCCGGAGTTGGGAAGTTGGCGGTGTTTCACCCCCGTGCCTCGGAGAGCACGTAAAACCGTCGATCCTGCGCCTTAACTCTCACCGGTCGTGTCTCGTGTCGTCCCACCGGAGTATGAGAGTGACAAGAATAGAGAGTGCACGTTGTGTCTGCGCTCTCTCTCTCACACGCTGCACTATAATATCTCCTGCGCAGATGACTAGTTTCAATGAGACTGGAGAGGAGAGGAGTATAACAAATACATATAATATGTATATTAAAACTGCGCGCCATTGGTTGGTCTATTTAGTCACTGGTTCAAGTATCCGACCTCCAAGCGATCCTGTGACGCATTTCCCAACGATAAAAAAAATTAAAAAAAAAACAAATAAAATCGGGTCAAGTATAAAGCTGCAGAGTATAGATCATGAGATCAAGTTTGAGACCCGCTGCTTTTATAAAATATAAAAGTATTTTATAATATTACTTAAGCTAAAACCTAGAAGCATCCCCCAAGTGCAACAAATCAGTATCATCCTATGTCCTCATACCCTCATAGATAGGTAAAGCCATAGAATTTAGTATCTGGACGTTATTTATTATTATTTGTATCGTTCAATTAACAGTTAATTCTGTAATACAATACGAAAACTGAATTATTGAGTGGTGTACTAATACAGTCGCGCGTCGCCATCGTCGCTCCTCCCTCCCTAATACGAGTACGTCTATAGTATTGTCTCAGAACATAGGTTGAAATGTGGTTTTGATGGGGTTCTGTTATTGAACTAGGCATTTCTTGCGGCGGCGGTTCTTAGATAGAATTATAGTATTGCTTATTAATAATAAATAAATACTATTTTGCATTACTTGTTTTTGATTTAGACATTTTGTTCGTTATTGCAATATTATTAAAGTTCAAATAACAATTAGTTAAAAGAATCTATTTTTAAGTTTTTTGACGACACGTTTGGCTCAGTTTGTAGTAACCCTACTTTTTGTGCCAGAGGTCGCGGGTTCGAGTCCCGCTGGGAGCATTCATTTGTGAGCACGAATGTTTCTACTCCAGGGTGTTTATATTTATAGTATGTATATGTTTAAAGTTATATATGTGTAGTGTATTAACTATCTGGTGTCCATAACACAGGCCTCGTAGCTTACCATGGAACTAGATGGTGCTGTGTGTTAATGTCTTAACATATTTATTATTTATTATAAGTAGGTTATCCTAGCCTAGAAACCCTTATGGGTTTCCCGAGCCGGTGGTGACTTCCTCACGTACGGCTACACTGACTATCTTTAAATTAATTAAGGATTCAAAAGTGCCTATATAAGTCTAATTGAATAAAGTTAATTTTCATTTCATTGAATCTAGGTTATTTTTATTATAAATTTTACTGGTAGGGAAAAATCGATTTATGGGAACATGGGTTCATTTAATTTTGCAACAATTGTAGGATGTTTGCACGTAGTAATAAATAACTTTATGTGACTACTATACTATATATTGAAAATATTTGTATAAAATTACATCTTCATAAAACTCATTGTTACTAAACACAAGAACTCCCCAACCGTAAAACATTGCCACAAGTAACACAAATAGAATAAGGCAAATGAAATTTAGAAGTATTTTTATATGAGTGTTTGCATCTCAATGCGAGTAATAAGTCCACAAATAGTATCGAGGAAGCTATAACGAAGTGGAAAAATAAAGGTTGCAAGTGAGAGTGAGCTCGGAGCGGGAAGGATGCTGCGATTCATTCACTGCGACTGGAATTTGGTAAACATGGGACGTCGCTGGGTTAATGTCGGTATTCTCGTTAAGGATTATTATATATCTTTGTTACCTCGGGTAAAAATATAATAATAATAAATTATATACAAATATTATATACTAACTACTTATCCTCACTTCGCTCCATAGGTGCCTAATAGGAGCCTACGTATTATGTCTTATCCATATCATAGTCTATCCGTGTATTAAATTTCATTTAATCTATTTATCTTCAGCGTGAAGGAATACACATATGTACATTTACAAATTAATTTATCATTTCGATTAAATACTCTTGGGGAAAATAGTTTTAAAAATTTACTTGTTTAAATATTGAATCTGTGTAATTAAAAAATGTTTAATTTGATGTTATTTTATTTTATTTGGGAAAAAAACAGTTCAAAAACAAAAATAAAACATCGACCGATCAAGTTTCTACAATTAAATAATAGAATAATGCGAGCAAAATAAGAAATAATAAATACAATTGACAATTAAATACAATAAAAAAATTAACATGAAATAAATAATTGATATCATATTGAGAGATTTTTTTTCTTTGTATGTTTGTCCTTTACGTGTTTCTAACTATTCATCTCTAGAGATGAGAAAGCAAGGGTAAGCCTTAAGTGGTTAATATATCTACTTAATAAAATACAGCCTTTAAAAGCTCTTCTCGGAAAAAAAAATGTCATAAGATATATAGGAAAATAAGTAATTTCGAAAGAGGGCGTCTAACGCGCTGTCCGCAGCCAACACACGAGCACTCGAATTCAATCCGCATTGTGGCGCTAGTTACGACATTCATTTCTCTCACAATTATCCGAATCGAAGCTGCAGTATTTATTTATTACAAGTCCACTGTTTGAGTTTGTTTGCATTTCATAATAAAGTAACAGTAATAACGCTATTGTTGCGGTCCGATTACACTCATTGTTGGTATAGCTATTGGTTTGTGGATTTCATTGAAGTTTCACGATAATTCGATCTGATGCTGACAGAACAATGGTGTTTAAATATAACTAGAAACTGAATATCTTATTGTAATTTCTTTAAGTATTACTAACTTCACTTATTGGTCATTTTTAGTGGTAATGAAGAAACTTAGCAATTCCATACGTGTATCCTTGAATTTGCATATCGATTTGAATTATGTATAATGTGTAATTTAGATAATAGTGCAATAATACTGTATCATGAAACAGATTTGATTATAATGGCTGATAATGACAAATTAACATAAATAAACCTCTCAAATTGAAGTTCCGTTAGTTTTTTAAAAAAGTCCATGCAGGGTGCATGTAACGTGTATCTGACGATGGAACTAGTAAGTAGCGGACAACGAAGCACTTTTTAAATATTTTTGAGTAGATATTTATTTATTTATTTAATACCAAGACATACACGCACACAAAATTATAATAATATAATTACAAGAAATAATATATTCTAAGTGCTGGATTTATTACAGGTGTTACACATATTTCATAAAAGATAGACACAAATACAACTAGTGAATTAACTTGAATACTAAAATTATAGTAATAGTATACAAATTAAATATATATAACTAGGAATTTTGCTTGAAACGAATTAATAACTTTAAGAACAGAAATTTAGGTGTTTATTACTAGTACAGTATTATATGATCTGTGCTTATTACTCGACGCTCGGACGACGACTCCTATACACACACATTTATACACCTACTATTGTCCATTAAATTCGTATAATACAAATCAATTTTATTTTGTTCTTTTTGAAATAAAACTTTTGAAGTAAAGCTTCTTTACTCACTTTCTTTCTTTCTACTTTCATTGACTTGGGGGGTAAGTTGGTGAATGCGTTACGGAAAAATGTACGTACGTTTGTTGCCATGGTAACCGTTGTTATTATCTAACAAATTATATATAACATTATATTCTTTCCTTAAATGATATTCTATAAATATATGATTGTAATATGCCTAATATGCGTTATTTTTAGTATCTCACCTATCCTAATTATTTAAAACATAAATTGAATTTTATAAAGAGTTCCGATAACCTAACGCACTCTTTAATTTTTTGATGTAAATATTTATTTTATTGTCTTGCTTACTCATTTTTTGTGTGGATATTTTTAATGTTCCCCGCATATAATTAATTATTCATGCGGTGTTTATCATTGTAGGTTAATATGGATCGAATATATGTACATATATTTTTATATTTCATACCGATTTAAGATAAACATATAAATTAATAAATTAATAATAAAGAACTGAACTGTTTCTACTATTTAAATCATCCGCTTCCTCACTAAAAGTGCACGAATTTTCCATTTCAAATGAAATTAGAAGAACATTGGAGCTTTATCTTGAAATTTGTTCAGTAATGCACTCGCACCAAAAACAAAAGTGTAGTGAGAGTGATCGTGCTCTGATGCGAAGTATTAAACTTGAATAGCACAAATGAGAAACGAGTCGAGCTGAACTTTCGAAGAAAGCTTCGATGCGCTACATCGATGAATTCATAATTTATTCAACGAATAGGTTCTCTATAATTCACCTTTTCTTTGCACATTTATCAAACGTATAATTTTATAAACTTATATGAAAATATTGCTATTTTATAGTATTTTTGGATGTGTTTTCAAAAGCTTTTCAGTTATTAGTTAAGAGTAGATGAGACGGTGTCGACTGTCTTTGTTTGCAAACTGCTTTTGGTTTGAAGTTGTTAAAATGAGTAGATTATATAAAATATTCTATAAAAGAATATAATAAAACTTCAGTTTTAGTCGCTTTTGATGTATTAAAAAAATACAAGCCAAACCTTCAGCAGAACTGCATATTGTAATTCTTTGGCGTTTCTGTAGATGAATTGTAATACTATAATTTTAAAACGGTGAAAGAAAACATCGCGAGGAAACCTGCATGTCTGAGAGAACCTAGCAAGTTTTAGAAAGACATGTGAAGTCCGCCAATCCGCACTTGGCCAGCGTGGTGGATTGTGGCCTGATTCCCCTCGTCTTGATGGGAGGCCTGTGTCCAGCAGTGGGATGTTAAAAAGGGCTGAATACAATTTTAAACGTAACAATATATCTTTCATAACGATTGGATACGACCCGTGAAAGGTCAGGCGCACAACTGACGGCCTTTTGTATGTAGGTGACATATAACGTAATATATTTAATTTATCATATTTATATATTAAACTTTGCATTTAATAATATTTATATTTAATTTACGTATTTATATTACACACACATTTACATACATACATACATACATACATACATACATACATACATACAACACGTATACTTCATTATTTTTATTTATTAATTAATATTTATTCATATTTAATTAATTCACAAGCATAGCCGCACGAAACCCGTTGTATACGGCAGATCGGAATTTGTTTTTCACCTACCGGCCACTTGTGATTTTTACTAAGCACATAGTCGATACTTTGCGATCTTGTGCTAATTACTTGTATTTTATAATTTAATCGTTTTTCGTGAATTTTTGTATGTGGACTTCTTGTGTTTGTACTGTAACGCTTTGTGTTATTGTATATCTCTCCAAACTATCCCTTTTGTACTGTTTTTACGTGTGTGTTTGAAATGAAATGAAATAAACTTTTATTCAATTAGACTTATTATAAGTGCTTTTGAATCGTTAATTTAATGTAAGCGTCAGTAAAGTCTATCCGTGAGGAAGATACCACCTTATCTTTAAATTTTTGAAAAGGTAAGTCTAGGACATTTTGTGGAATCTTATTATTTATGCGTATACTCAGGCCCACGAAGGATTTATTCACCTTTTGGAGCCGAAGTCTAGGCGTGTTGACTTTTTCATTATAATTTAATTAGTGACGTACATAGACTTTTATTTGTGTTTATTCGTCTTTCAACAACCTCCAGATGTACATTGTACATATTCTCTGTACATACTACTACATTTTACACATCAACCTAACCATTTCTTGAAAGAAAACCAAATAACTATATTCGACCCGACCCAAGATTCGAATCCAGAACAACATGATGTGTGAAGTTCTGCTGAAAAATCCGCGTGAAAATTTAACAGTTGCTCTTTTAAAACTTTTTGGTTGCTATATATTCTTCTTAGCACAGAATCAAACCCGCACTCTAGGTTTAGACACAATTTCGTAAACATATTTCATATAAAAAATAATGAGAATCTGACGCAATCACTCATTTCAATTTGTGTCATGTGTCATCGTCACTGGTGTAATCTCCTTACATCACCGCATTAGGCTTCACAGGAAAAAGTATTCTATAGAGATAGTTGTTAAAGTCATAAATCCCATGACAGGGTTAAGCAGGTCGTTGATTAGAAGTATATCTGATTTGATGCTGATGGCGCTTAAAAATTACTTTCAAACACATGTTTCAAATGATTTTTAAAGCTAGAAAAGGAAAATATGCTTTATAGTTTTGCTAGGTTTAGATTTTCTTGTGGAATAATTTCTATAAATGACTAAAAGATACCGTTAAATGAATCGTATCGTTAGATAAAGATGTATTTGTAAAGCAGTGGGTAATGGGTACATACTCGTACATACATAGTGATTTCTCCTTACTTTGCTCACGGCCCAAGTTAGAAACTTTAAACGTCAGATATTATCATTATCATCAGAGTGTCATATTATTGGAGTGCTACATGATGTTAAGTTAGTAAATTAAATGATACAAAAAATATATTTTTTTATCAATGAATTAATTATTACCAATAGAATCACATATTTATCATAAACTAATGAGAGCCTTACATATTGTTCATATTTTCGATACAAATAACTAAAATGTGCTAACCTCGCTTTAAGAGATGTTGTCTAAAATTAAATCTAAAAGTATTTATTAATATTTACCTCACCTCTCTACGGTTTTATTTATAAATATAGAATAGCAAGAACATTTAGTAGCATTACATACAAAATCACATGTTTAATTATTATTCATTTTCTCTTACGTATAACATATAAATAATTTAATCCGCTTCCTCTCTTCATCCTCTGTTGTTTCCATAATGCGCCGTTTTAATTAGATGAAGACAAACGTCTATATGAGTATTATTTAGCTTTGCGCTTTGTGTTTTTATTAAGTCTGCAACCGATCTAATATTAATTTCAATCAATATTAAGGAACTCAAATGGTTTATCGATTAAAAATTATTCCACTTGGGTGGAATTTCTCTTTAAAATATAATATTAATTGAATTAATTAAATACAGGAAGTATTTCCTTCCTTGAAGTCGGTAAAGACTAAACTAAATTAAGACGTTGCGTAGGGTGGTTAGTGCTGGCTTTTCTAGTGGATGAATCTGTATGTATGCAGGTGGTATTCGTAAATGCAATTTCCAACGTTAAAAAATTATTGAAATAAAATCTAGATATATTTTGAATTGAGGTTAATTCATAACAAAAAATATATTTGAAAACCGTGTAAAAGTCCTTGAGTTTGGGTACCTTCCAAATATTTCCTACATATTTAATTAATGATTTTTACTAGAGCATGGATTGAACTCGCGATATCTTACTCAGTAGGCAGTGCGAGTGAAACAGCTAGTACAAGCTTTGAAAATTTGAAATGAGTTTTTAGAATCAATCATACAGGCCCTCACTATGGTTTCGTGGAAAAGGAACTGTCTATACACTTAGTCCTAGAACATTCGTTTTTAATTAAAAAAAAATATATAATTATAAATATCAAATGTATAATATAATGTATAAAAATCGAAATTTCTGTCTGTGATATGACAAGACATATGTATATCTTACATTAAGCTCTTTATATGATGCCAAAGATGCTCATATAACTAAAGAAAGTTGTTTGTCTCTATGTTCCTACCTTTTGATTTCAGTAACTAATTTTAGAACACATAGAGGATTTGGATGTACGAGTAGTGTTAATTAGCATGTATATGACGAATTTTAATGTCTTTCCCATATGACTGGTTTAGACGTTATTTAGGGATCGGACCTTAGTCCGCTATACCGTTCAAATGTAAGGTGGTGGATTTCACTAATTATTAGCTAGTTAGGTTTTGCCAGACATTCAGGATTCTTTACAATAGTTTCCTTCACTATCTTACGAAGTTATAATAGCGCTGATAACGAGTGTTAAAACGTTTCAAAATAACAGATGTGAAAGACATATAATCTAAACCTTTGGTTTTTTAAGCGAGCACCTTGTCAGTGGGCTACTATTGCTTTTTTTTTATTAAAAATATATGACATGGAAATTTTCATTCGCCATAAATAGAAGTGTCAGTCAAGTTCCCTGTCACTGTGAACAATGGCGGCGTTGGAGGAAACGCGACGCGACGCGTAAACATTCCCTTTCCGGAAGTTTATAAGTCGAATTACCATCAACTTACTATATTCAAAGGATTATTGTTATCTTCTATGCCAGGGGTAGGAAACCTTTGACGTCAGCGTGACATATATTTTATTATTTTGTATTCTACTTGATGTTTTTCTGTTTTATTTCAATATGCTGTTAGTTTCCAACATTCATTTTCGGTGGTAAAATACAGCAATTTGTCATTTCTTTAGCCAACTTTGTCTTAGCCGCAATATGAAATGTTTGTATTTGTAATTATATATAGTCCCAGTTGCATTATAGATATGGAAACAGTCATTTTGTTGAACGATCTTGTGTCTTTACCAATATGCTGTAATTTGGTAAAGATTCAGTTGTTTGCATATCTGGTTATAAATATACAAATGACTTATTAAGTTTAAAGACTAGAAATAAAATTCAGTACCCACTAATCGTTAATGAGTCTAAAGCCTAGGTCGAAAAAAAACCACTTCATGTGTGTTGGTCGTTCCTCTGTGTCGTGGTGCGGGGCCTCATTACTGTCCGACCATCCAGCTGATTATTCAGAGTCTTATTCAGAAAGCTTATTCAGAGTCGCGGCATCAAAGATACAAGTTGCCTTAATGATCGCCGACCTTCGAAAGAAGATGGCACTTTAAGAAGAAGAATCCAGCTGAGCTTTAAGACAAGAAACGCATTTGTAATGCGGCCCACCTTGGTACGTACCAGGTCTTTGTTGCCTTTGGTGGGTTGCTCATAGTATAGCTCTTATAGCAAAGTGAAGCGTGTAAGGTCATTTAGTGGTCATGATCAGCCTTGGTAGAGCAGCTGTCGGAGCGTCGTTTGAGAAATACGTCGTTTCGTACCCAGCGGCACACCATTAGAATAAGGAAGGCTTCGTTGCATTTCAGTAGGTAGTACTAATTTTTCCAGACGGTGAGTCTCAACATAGCCTGTATGATGAAAATCCGGACAAGTGCGAGTCAGACTTGCCCACGGAGGGTTCCCTACAAATTTATAGGAAATTTTGTAACTTTAATTTTCAACTTTTTTTCTTTATGGAATTTTTCTTTATTTGTGCTGTAAAACCTTGCTTTTTGCCAAATTTCGTGATTCTAGGTCAACAGGAACTACCATATAGGTTTACCATATAGGTACCCAAAACCTATAGGGTACTTCCGGTATTACAGCATAAGTAAAGGGAAAATTCTAAAAATAAAAAAAGTTAAAAATTAAGATTGATTTTTATACACCTAATAGGAACTATAGACCTCAGTATTTGGTATAAATTTCAACTAGCTAGGTCTACTTGCTCCTGAGAAAATAGGTGGTGACATGCAGACAGACGGACAAGAAAGTGATCTTATAAGAGTTCCGTTTTTTACTTTTTGAGGTACAGAACCCTAAAAAGAGTATATGCATTTACAAAACAAATTAAAGGTTGATGATTCATGAGCTTTTTTATAATATTTCATCTAAACCTGAACTAGCTAAGAGACAGGTACGCCATTTGCAAGGTGTGTTACCTTCTATAAAAACATTTATTGCATAATATCTTCCACCAAATAATTTATTACATAATATGGTTTTTGTACGTTTTTTTAGCTTTTGTAAGAAAGGTATTAATAAATTATGTTTGCTTCTGATTTTAATCTTGTCTGTGACGTACCTAATATTTATCAAACGGAAAAGTACGATTAGTACTTTAAATACTAACAATTATTTTTAATAATGTCTGACAATTATTATATAATGTTATACGTTATTATATAGTATATTATTATATAGTACATTAGTATATAGTTAAGTTATTTGTTATCATTTAAAACATAAATCTTGGTAGCATTTTTATATTCAAACTTCAATTAAAAGTACAATAGAGTTCTTAAATAAAGTAATTGAGTCTCTACATTTGGCGTAGAGACGTAGCGGGACACGACGTGGTGTACCGTGTAGAAGTTCGTAGCCATCGTAGCGCTACGCTGCACGTAAGTCAATGTCGACGCTTCATTTAGCCGGCAAGTGCATGCACGTACTGTATAGAGGATCGTTAGAAAGAAAATAGCATCGGACTGACTGAATTATAGTATAAAAGACGGGAATGAGAATTTTATTTAAACGACAATTACCTTCTTTTTTTTATGTTGGGAAATGCATTTATTCATACCACCTGTAGACATACAGGAGATTATGTGGGACTCTCCGGCTAGAAAAGCCAGTACTACCCACTAAAACCTAACAAGACCTCCCCCATCTTAATCGAGCTTCGTAGGATCGCTTACGCATTCAATTAAGACGCCTCGACGGCAGGTCTGCCGAAGCTGACCACAATAACCGTGGGGTTGCTCCACAGTCCACTCTGCTATCAGAGAAGTACCAGGAGCAACCCGCATGGTACACCGCCCACCGAAGAAAGCCCCCTCCCTGTGCGTTTCTTGGCTTCGGGCCCGGCTGAACTGCCGGACGCTAATGAGCACACCTCCCCCCCTCCCCACGACAAGGTGAACGCATAACCATGATTTAACCCATTTATAATGTTTTTGAATTTATTTATTATTATAGGCTTCATAGATACTAGTATGTAGATATTATATTGAGAATAAAAATTTCATCGCATTTATTTAAAACGACATCCTTTAATATTACTTATCATTATTATTACTTGCTCTCGCTTCGCTCGTCTCTAGGTACCTAACAATAGCGATGAAGTAAATCATCGGCTATTTTACCCCAATTCAATTAATATTATGATGATTTCTGACAATAAACACATTTAATAATAATAAATAGCCTATAGCACGTTGTGGTAATATAGTTTCCCATTTGTCAAAGAATTTTAGAATCAGATCAATAGTTTCAGTACAAGTGAATATGTACAAACATACAAACTTTACCTATTTATAATATTAGATAAAGGAAGTCATAGAAACTGACTAGTCTATATTATAATAACGTGGCTGGTGACCAAGATTAACCTGTTCTACACAGAGGCATTTGATATGTCAGCGGTTGTGTTGCGGCCCCTTCGCTCGGATACAACGGAATTATTAAACAACTTCTATGAATCAAATGCGATTATATTTCTTATTCCAATATATGTGTAGGTTGAATACGTAATTGTATTCTAATATCATTTTAATTGACTTTCCATGAAGTATTCAATGTTTTTTGTGTTTTGGATTCCTAAAAGTTTATTCTGATTTCCGCAGTGCAATTGTGGCTTTTAAGTTATTTGTTTTTTTAAAGTACCTCAATTATTATATTGATGAATCTGAAAGTGCACATTAAGCTAACTTTCAGGAATTTTTAGCTGCCCTAGACTCCTCCACCCTATTTATAAATAAATAAATATGTTGGGACATATTATATATGGGCATGAATAAGAAGATGGGACATTAACACACAGCACCATATAGTTCCATGGTAAGCTACGAGGTGTGTATTATGGATACCAGGTAGTTGATACACTACATCTATATAATTTTAAATACATACATATTATAAATATAAACACCCATGACTGAAATATAAACATTCGAGCTCATCATACAAATGAATGCCCCTAGTGGGACTCGAACCCGCGCCCGCTAGCACAGTACGTAGAATCACTACAGACTTAGCCAAATGTGTCGTCCTCCTTCCTCATTTATAATGTTCCCCTCAAACTCCCTCGTACCATTGATGTTAATTGTTTATTAATGATTGTGTTTAGTCCTTTGTGTAAATTCCTATGTAAATATATTAAGTGTAATGGAATTTGACTATAGACTAACATATTGTAAAATAATTAGAACTTACTAACCACTTTTTTTAATAAAGGTTTTTATGTATATACTAGCGATTCACCCTCGCATCGCTTCGGGTTCGTCCCTAGACAAAAACAAATCTATTCCACGGGAACCATACATTTTTTCATGATAATATACCTGATAAACCTATAATCTTTCTCCATAAACGGGCTATCTAATGCAAAAAGATTTTTTTAAATCGTATTAGTAGTACCTGAGATTAGTGCGTTCAAACAAACAAACAATTTTTGCAACACAACACTGCCAGCGCAACACTGCCTCTTTATAATATTAGTATAGATTAATTGTGCTGTCTTTTGTTCTATGTCCAAGGTTAATAAAGCATTTACTCCCTTTTTCAATTTATAATTAACTAGTAGAACCCGCGGCTAGCATGTACGGCTGCACATCCTGAGGTCCTGGGTTCGAGTCCCGGGTCGGGCCAAGTTTAGTTATGGAGTCTTTCTGTATAGTAAGCCTCAGTAACAGCCCGGAGTTGGGAAGTTGGCGGTGTTTCACCCCCGTGTCTCGGAGAGCACGTAAAGCCGTCGGTCCTGCGCCTTAACTCTCACCGGTCGTGTCGAGTAGTCGTCCCACCGGAGTATGAGAGTGTCAGGAATAGAGAGTGCACTTGTGTCTGCGCGTACACTTGTGCACTATAATATCTCCTGCGCAGTTGGCTAGTCTCAATGAGATTGGCCGCCGTGGCCGGAATCGGTCAGGAGAACATCATCATCATCAAACTACGAGGCTTGTGTTATGGATACCAGATAGTTGATACACTACACATATATAACTTTAAATAGATACATATTATAAATATAAACACCCATGACTAGAGTACAAACATTCGTGCTCATCACACAAATGCATGCCCCCAGCGGGACTCGAACCCGCGACCGCTGGCATAGCAAGTAGGGTCACTGAGCCAAACGTGTCGTCGATAATGAATAATCAAAAGAATGTGGAAAATCTACTGAAATTTTACGCAAAATTTCTATAAAAATGCCAGAAGTATTTTATTTCAAAACTTACTAAAAGTGCATCTTATGCTAATATTGCTGAAGTATGTTGGTGTAGATATTAATTTCCTGCGCTCGAGAAGGTCGCCTCTCCCACTAGTCTTCGAGCGAAATAAAATCTGCATCACGTATCGGCGCGACGACGGCGTGCGGGGAATCCCGGTGTGTTTCAACTTAGGAATTTTTAATGTGTCTATTAATTTACTTTGTTCAGTAAAATGTTGTTTTATGCTAAGGAAGAATATTAAGATCCATTAAATAACTTAATTTAGGCATTTTGTTTAATAGAAATTTAATTGTCTATTTAGTTTCTTTTATAATTTTATTAGAACCTAGAGCACATTTGCTTCGCCAATCTATACATCTATACAGATATATATAATTGAAGTGTCTGTTTGTAAAGTCAAAACAACAGCTTTTACTAAATACTTATAAAAAAAACAATTTTGAAAATTTTTGTCTGTTTGTTTGTACGGCTAATCTCGTCTATCACTGGCAGCCAGCTGATGTTATAAGGAGTAACATAGGCAAATATTTTTAGAAAAAGAGTTAGGGTTCTGCGCAAAAAAAATTAAAGCCCATGAAATTGTTAACAATATCCGCGTATCTAGAGACGTAAGCCGCTTGCATGGAATATAATTTAGAACACACAATGAATGTAGTTTGGTGAAGAAAGCTAACAGCTCTAGATTTTATTAAACTCATTCTTATTCTTCTTTGTATGATTGTACAAGGAAGAACCTAAACTTATTACAAGTTTGCTGAAATTGAGTAAAATATTATAACTTTTATGTGAATATTGTTTATATTTTAGGCAAGACTAATGGGTGACAACAAATGTAATCCTTCTAAAGAAATTTTAGAAATATTTGCAGAATGAAATATTATCTCAAGCGCACAGTTTGCGTGGTAGCATCCCAGTAATGTGTCCCGCTGCACTCACTTAGCATACACTATCACGGCGAGGCCGAGATCACTCTCCAGCGTTGAAGATGTTTGGCATATTTATAACAACCTTTATATACAATTTTCTTTAAGCCCTATAATTTATTTATAAATCGGAATATTATTATAAATGCGACAATCTGTGTGCGTGTCTGTATGTCTGTCTGTAGCTCTTTCATCCTGGACGGATTTGGATAAAGTTTAGTACAAAGATAGACTACGAGTTAGAGTAACGCACAAACTACTATTAGATGTTCTTGTCTGATGTTTTTTAATTCTAAATATAACTAATGATCCATTTTACATACAAACTTACATACATACACCTTTTTACAATTTTAGAAGACCTATTTTCAATAACCTCTACACTACAAATTGAGCTATGATCTATCTTGTATCAGTGGGTCAGTGAATGAATTTAAGTCAATTATTAAAAAGATGTAGTAAATGAATCCGTAAACTTAATTTTATTTAAAATGGTTAAATATTCGCGAAATTACAAGAAATTATTATAAGATATAATAATTTTCTTGACGAAATCAAAAAATATAATGCATATACAATTTTCAATTTTATTTCGTTACATTTATCAGTGATAAATATCTATACATATAATAAAATTCTAACTTAGCCGAATCTGTACATTAGATATTTTTTGGAAAATCTTATTGAATATAATATCTATATATTATTATCGATACCGAGAACGAATCTATAGTTTTTAGATTTTTTGTCAGTCTGTCTGTCTGTCTGTTACCGCATCGCGTAAAAAAACACTGGAGGGATTTTGATGAAATTTGGTATGATGGTAGCTGATTGTACGGGTCAACATATAGTACCTATACTTTTTACTGCAGGAAAATATCTCATCTCTGAGAAATCTATACTAAACTAGAAACGTAAGTAGGGACGAACCCGAGCGGAGCGAGGGTGTGTCGCTAGTCGTAAATAATTCAATTCACAAAAGTTTTGTGCCAAGAAAAAATTAGAAAAAAAATTTAATTAAAATTAACATAACATAAACGTTAAAGAAATTTGAATCAATGGAGCAGAGCGTAGTCAAAACATAATTATACATAAGGCGCTGTTGTATAAGGTTTTTCTTCTCGGGGAAATCCCAGAGAGCGCGCTCATTGCATCTCCTGCATCTACTTAGCATACGTTTCGCGTTACACTCGCGATAGAACCGTCTATTGTGAGTGCAGAGCTGAGGTACAAGAGCATTTATCTTTTACTATATAATTTACATATTAAAATAAGCAAACAGTAAAGGAGAAAAATAAAAACTCGGCAGTACAAAAATGTTAGATGATTTTACATAAGTATACGAGTATTTATAGGTAAAGTCAAAATTGTTCTTTATGGTCGTTAGTGGTGGTAGGTCGTAACTTCTATAGAATTGAAATCATATTCGTGCTACGTTATTTTAGGCTATTATTCATTAGGTAAGTAATACCTCTTAGTCAAAACACTAACTTTTTATAACTACAAAAGGCAACCAAGTGTAAGTTTGACTCGCACTGATGGTTCAGTAGAATGAAATATTAAATTACTTATTTTAATTTAAAATCATATACAATCTTTCATCAAAAGTAAACACACTGAAGCCATTTAATGTACGGAAATGAAAAATTACAATAACACTTTTCGAGTTATAAACTACAATATTTCAAGGCAAAAAGTTGTTAATGAATTTCCGAGTAATGAAGAGACTAAACACTAGTAAACAAACAAGAAACACGCAATTATAATATGAATAAGCATGACAAAGTAAATTCGAGTTGTCCAAACACTCGTTCATCTATAGTGATATTTACTTAAGTCCATTACAAGATAAATACGTTACCTCCGGAGCACACGCTCTCGTGTTAGCTGCGACAGTCAGTGTTGGCAGCCTCGCGCCGGGGCTTGCCAAACACTGCAGAGTTTATGTTGTGGGGACGCTACTTCAGTTTGTTAAGGTGGATGCACATTTACTAGCTTAATACGACATTATGAAGTACTAGTGACTAAGTCTAAGGTCCGCCAGTGCGTCTCTAGATACCTAAAAATCTATATGTTATTTCAGCTTTTAGTCTACCTGTGTACCAAATTTCATCTTAATTAATTCAGCCGTTTTAGTGTGAAGGAGTAACAAGCATATAAACATACAATTGTTAGCATTTATTATAGTAGTCCGACGTGTGAATCGCATCAGTAGATGCCTTAGTATTGCCCTATATTGCGATAGTTTCAGAAATGACGAATGCCCGAGGTGATACATTATGTTCATAAATTATAACCTTTCTCTAATCCTTCCTTTTATTAGTGAAAATCGTATGAAAACCCGTACAGTAGTTCAAAGATCACTTCGAACAAACACAAAATCAGATGGGTAACTTTAATTTAGAACATATATACATAGTATTCATTAATTTATTCAGTTATCAAGTTAATTTTACTGCTAACGATAGAACTTAGTATTGTAATTAGTTAACATAGTAATACCACAGATCACATACCAGTATGCGAAAACATATCCTACGGTACGTAAACATATTGTTAAATATCCAAAGGGGAACGGGAATATTACTCCTTAATACAGATCATATTTATAACATAGCAAGGAGTACAGTACTTCACCCAACTGTTTGAAATTGAAATGTACAAGCCTTTACTGTAAAATTATTATGTTCTATGTTAAATTTTCCTATTTATGATTAAAAAAAAGTTTATTTAATATATGTATTATTCGTCCTTACTGCGAAAGTAAGGAAATTTAGACGTCGTGATAAGACTTATTTGTTCTGTCAAAATGCAAAGATTTTTATGTTAGGTACAATAAATTTTACTTTTAAATGGGTTTTATCCAAAAAGATTATAGAGGGTAATCTCCAAAACTATGTGACTGAGTTGAAACTAGACAATATTTACCGGTGGTAGGACTCTGTCAAGCCTGAGGAGTCCGACTGGATGGGTACCACCCCCTTATCTATTTCTGCCGCCAAGCAACAATGATTGCATTGTTGTGTTCCGGTTTGAAGGATAAGGTAGCCAGCGCAATTACAGGCGAGAGGCATATCATCTTAGTCCTCACAGTGACAACGCACCTGCGGCTCTGTATTTTTGTTAGCCAAAACCTAAATACATGAACCGTAGGTGTTATGGGCGACAGGTACTGCTTTCCATCAGGTGGTCTGTCTGCTCGTTTGTCACTGAATCTTATAAAAAAAAAAAAAAATTAGCTACAATGTTATAAATGACGTAAGCAAAGCGTATTTTTTGGCGATTTATGCAGAAGCAAAGCCGTGGCACTAACTATTTCCATAAAGAAATTCAATCTATACATATAATAAAATTGTAACTAAGCCGAATCTGTACATGAAATATTTTTTGGAAAATTTATAGTTTTTAGAATTTTTGTCTGTCTGTCTATCTGTCTGTCTGTTACCGGATCACAAGAAAACTACTGGAGGGATTTTGATGAAATTTGGTATGGGGATAACTGGTTATCCGAGTCAACATATAGGATACTTTTTACCGCAAGAAAATATCTCATTTCTGAGAAACCTATACTAAACGTTAAAAGGTAACTCGGGACGAACCCGAGCGGAGTGAGGGTGAGTTGCTAGTTTATTATAAGATATTATATTTTTTATTTTGATTAGGAAAGAACGCATGTACAAGTACAGACATATTGTTATCAATATGTTTTAAGCAAACAAAATAAACTTTAAAAGGAATTCACCCGTCCATCCGTTTTCTAATTATGAGTTTTAAAACCTTACATGCATATTGTGGTGTTCAAAAGTGTAATAAAATCATTCAAAATAAATTCAAAATTTAAACAATTAATATATAGGAAATATTACAGTAATTAATACATTATTACAATCTTTCATTTTACTCTTATTTTGAAATTGAAATGCTATTTATATTTTGATGGATAAAATTTAATTTAAATGAATAAACCCATAATTCATTAATTAACATTTACCCAATAATCATTACCTATTTTATTATACAGTGCATTCACTTTATTTTGTATATAAAACAAATTTACGGTCTGAAAAACATATTTTAAAGCCATCTCTGAAAATGCGACAGTTTCATAAGTATAATTGAGACAAGTCAAAGTGTGAGGATATCCTTACAGTAGACTTGCCGTTTGTCATCATTTGGGTTGCATAAGGTGAGGTACCTAGAGGTAGTCGCTGAGATCCCTAGCCTGTTATAAATTATTCGCGGGATAGATGACGTCAGAGCTTGCTAGCAGGACGGTACTTTACTCCTTCCTACACACTTGTTGACACGTAAAGATAACTTGTGCTCTGTGAATTACATTCTAGAGATTTATTCTATGTGTGGTGTACTTTATATTTTTAAATTGAGAAACGGAAATATAATATACTTCATATAGCGTAAGGTTAGATTTTTATTGAGTCATTATTCATTTTGACTATGATCAAATATCTGGTTGATGTAAATAATAGCATAAGATATTGGATATGTTTAAACCTGTTGGAGTGAAGAATATTTTGAGTCGCTCTATATTCGACGACACGTTTGGTTCAGTTTGCAGTGACCCTTGCCCCTGCCCCTGTGCCAGCGGTCGCGGGTTCGAGTCCCGCTGGGGGCATTCATTTGTGTGATGAGTACGAATGTTTGTACTCCAGTCGTGGGTGTTTATATGTATAATATGTATGTATTTAAAGTTATATATGTATAGTATATCAACTATCTGGTATCCATAGCACAGACCTCGTAGCTTACCATGGAACTAGCTGGTGTTGTGTGATAATGTCCCAACATATTTATTTATTTATATTTTAGGCTAAGCGCATGGGAATTCTTTCTCTATTTAATACATTATATAGTAGCTGAAAATCTCCGTCTTTATAATAAAATTATTTTATTTATAAAACAGCTTGTTTATTGATAGTAAGGTTTCTAAGTCGGAATATGACTATATTTTGTCAAAATTTTGTTTGATTGTATGTGGTATATACTGTTTTTATATACATTATGTATAACTGCTTCGGTGACCTAGTGGCTAGTATGGATTTGAGTCCCTTGTGGGGTTAAGTTCAGTTATAGAGTATTTCAATCAAGAAATTCTCAGTAACACCCCGGATTTGGGAAGTTGGCGGTGTTTCATCCCCGTGTTTCGGAGAGCATGTAAAACCGTCGGTCCTGTGCCTTAACTCTCACCGGTCATGTCGAGTAGTCGTCCCATCAGAGTATAAAAGTGACAGGAATAGAGAGTGTACTTGTATTCGCGCGCATACTTGTGCACTATAATATCTCTTGCACAATAGTCTCAATGAGATTGGCCACCGTGGCTGAAATTGGTCGGGAGGATATTATTATTATTATTATGTTTGTACCTCTTAGAATTTCACGGGCTCAAAGGAGCCCGGTCCTTTAGAAGGTTTGCGTGGGGACACAGGTCCAGCACGTAGTGACCCCTAAAGAGATTTGTTAAGTTGGTTTAATGTGACGCATCAGCCAGGATTCATATCTGTGTAGCCCAGTGTTGCCAGAGTGATTTCGTCGAAAGTTACGTTGCCATCCATGAAAAGTTACATTTTTAAAGTAAAAGTTACGTAGTGGTAATTTTTAACCGACTTCTAAAAAAAAAGGAAGTTCTGCATTCGACCGTATATATATTTTTTTTATATATTTCTTCGCGGATTTTTTCGTCGTTTATTAACCGATTTTGATAATTCTTTTTTGTTAAAAAGGAGATATCCCAACTCATTTTGTGACGCGTTTCATTCAGAGCCATCTCTGAGTATGATATGGAATGAAATACTAAATACTTTTAACTTTTTAAACGCGCCAGTTCCAGATGCGTTCAATTTGAATGCGTTTGTAAACTGTTTGCAATAAAAATCTAGTATTACAAATCTCGTTCTCAAAAGTTACGAAAATTGCCTTACATATAAAAATTACTTACATGTTACGCGAGGGGGTCAAAAGTTACGAAAAATGTAAGGAATGTAACCTTCTGGCAACGCTGGTGTAGCCCAAAGACGGCCTCCAGATAGTGCGTAGATACTATGGGATATATGGAAAACTAAATAGGGCTATGGAATGGAGTTTGGATGGGCTAAGAAATTGAATGAGACTACCGGACGTCAACCTTCACAACAGGCTCAGATTGAATATTTGGCGGACGGTTACGAATATTAGAATTCATATGTTCATATTATGGCCGATAAAATTAATAAATAAATTAAAAAATTAATTGGGTCCCTTTACAAGAAATGTTATTATTTGAGGACCTCTCGATGTAATATTTTAAGGGATCCTTTGTTTTTTTTATCGCAACAGTCATTAAACGTACAAATGTTAAACTCGGTGCTGTAAGGAATGACAATTTGATATAAAATCCTACATTGTGTAGTGGGTACGAAACCCTCGACGCACGTGTTTGACTCGCACTTGACCTATTTTTTGTTATACACGAGGCCATATGAAATGCTCTGTACTGGATTTTTGTTTGCAAGAACCATTTATAAGTGTGAGCTGCTGCTCTATAGTTCAGCATAGTTCAGATTTACAGAATAGTGATTGAAAAGCTATTTCAGACTACAGACTATCAATATAAATGCGAAATTTTGTGGGAGTATGTTTGTTCCTCTTTCAGACAGATACGGCTGGACAGAATTTGATGAAATTTAGTACAAAGATAGACTATGAGCTGGAGTAACGCATGGGCTACTGTTAAGGACCTAGATATATAGCGGAGCGAAACAAGTATAAGTCGGTAGTAATAATAATATTAATTCATTCTTTTTAACACGAGGTGGATCAGGCTATACTTAATCAACTACGCTTGCCATGTGAGGGTTAGTGGACTTCACATGACCTTTGACAACTAGTTAGATATATAAATACTTTATTTCACACAAAAAAAGAAGAGTACAGAAGATAAAAAAAACTAGTTAGGTTCTCTTTCTGCAGGTTTCTTAATCATGTTTTCCTTTAACATAAGACACATAAAAACATGCACATGAAAACTCAGAGACGCGAGACCCGGTATTTGAACCCGCTACTCTTGTATTTTCAAGCTAACACGTTACCACTAAACTACCGGTTATTTAAATCTATATAAACTTAATATTCTACTAACCTTTACAAAGCCAGAAGAAATTAAAACATAACTAGAGGAAATAAAATCAATACAACGTAAAAATAAGATAATATTTTTGAGTTAAATATGAACACTATCAAATGTAGTGTGAATATTTTTGAATAAACAGAAATTTCACTGTTGAATTTCTCTGAATATAACGTTTCAAGATGAGCTGCTTTAAACCGTGCTCACGACATAGTGGAGTGTCAAGAGCAACAATTATCCATTTTTCGCATGTTTTCTACGTTATGTACGCTGACAGATATTTAGTAAATGAAGTATATAGTTTACAGCATCAGACTACATAAGTAGGTATGTAAGTATTATACTATGTCAGAATATTTTGATGTACAAATCGAAGTTATAATTTAATGGTAAAATTTGTATGTTTAGATTCTTGTTTTTGTATCGGTTCAAAGGATTTGAGTTTGTATTGTAGATTAAAACATAGGGTTTATCGTACCTGCCTACTACGCGAGAACTTTCTTGTTGTTGTTATCTTACTGATATATATATATATATATATATATATATATATATATATATATATATATATATATATATATATATATATATATATATATATATATATCGAAAGTTTGTGAAAATGGATGGATGCATGGAAGTATGAATGGATGTTTGTTATTCTTTAACGGGAAACTACTGAACCGATTTTGATGAAACTTCACAGTAATATAGTTTATATATAAAATACCATACAGATTAAAATTTATAAAGATATAGTGAAAAATAAATTAAATATGCGGGTGGAGCTGCAGGAAATCGATAGTGTGTATAATATAATGGCTATAATTTTTATAATATTGGCTTTTCGAGATTAACACTTCTCTATGCGAGAGTGTAGATTTTAATATTAAGGTATACCGAGAATTCGATACGGCGCACCATAACACGGGTTACAAATAAACACTGTGAAAAAATTGCAAAGTTGCTAGCATGTTTCCATGTTTTCAGGTAGTTGTTACGAAATCGCTTTTTCGTTTGATTTTAAATTGACTATCAGCTTCACACTTTTAGTATAGTTTTACAATTTCATAATTTATGTGTGTATGTATAATGTAAAATGTATGGATCGTCGTATGTATGCCATTATCATTAACATGCCATTAATACAGTAAACAAGTATAATTACGCTTTTCACTAAACAACGTCAAATAATTGTTTGACTAGTCTCGTGGCTAATTCAAACAAACCGCGTGTGAATTTCAAATGAACGTAATTACCTATACTAATTAAACACCTTGGTCAATAAACAAAAAAATATATCAAACTAAAATCTCCTTTATTGCCATGTAAATAAAGAGCAAGATACTTTGAATTGATTAATTTCTAACGTCTGTTATTAGAACTCGTGTACAGGGAATCATCATGTCACTCAATTGTTAAATACGTCACGATATTTTAGATCTTGATGTGTTTATTTTAAGGGTTATATTGGTGAATCCGAAAATAATTACAAAGTAAACAAATGCTAATACGTACATATATTAGGCTATGGAGCAATAAGTATGACACCTGCGTATGTGTTTTGCTTGTTTATTTACAGCTGGCTATCGGGCTTCGCGTCGCTCAAGCTCTTTCACCTCTCTACACTCGACTATTCTAACTAAATTTGATTCTGATACTACATATAGTAGGCACTGTCTGTAACAAGTATATAACTTCGTCTCTCCCGTGGCCATGATTGCTGTAAAGCATTCGAAACGTCAGGAACCAAAAATCTAAATAAATCCGCGAAATAATCCGAAAAGATAGTTTTATTTAAAATGTCAAATATTCACGTAAATCTAAGAAAGTATTATATAGTTCATTTAAATATTTCAACTCTATCTTTAATATCTTAAATAATTAAAAAAAAAAACCCGACTGCGCAAAAAACTAACTAAAAAGATAGGAACGAATGAGGAACGATCATAGTATTATGAAGTAGTAGAAATACATACATGTTTTTTTACTTGGTACGAGTATATGTATAAAATAATCAAAATAAATTCACGAAAAAATCCGAAAAAAAAAGTTTAATTTTTTAAATGACAAATATTTGCGTAAATCTAAGGAAGAATTATCAAAAAGAACATAAGTCGAACTGAGTACTATGTACCCATTTCATTTGGCGTCGGTCAAACACTATATATACATAACTTTACGTAAACGATAAAGCTAAAAAAGTTAAATCAAATTTTTTTGAATAATTTGAAATTTAATAGAAAAGCGGCAAGACTTTATCCACAATTTTATTCTCGTATAAACAGGCGATAAGATACTAAAACTTACGTACGAAGACAAAGGTAGAGTAGAAAGCTCTAGAAATATCTTGGGAAAATGTAAACTCTAAAATACTCTGTGAAGCAGAATTATTTTAGTATAACTCTGGCCTGTTGAGATAAATCTTTTAAGAGTGTTGTATGAAGTATTTTTTTAGCAAAAAAATGTATTAAACCGTGAAAGAGCCTTTAAATGAAAGTTAGCAGCTTTTACATATCTTTTAATGAAAAGTAATAATTACCATTACTTAAACATTGCTTAGCTTTCATGTGTGTATAAATATTTGCATAAGCTTTATAAGTTTTAATATTAAGCTTTAATTTAAGCTAAATGTCGCCCTTGGCTTTACACATGTGTACTTTAGTCTAGCAGGCAGTGGTAGCCCAGTGGTAACGCGCTCGCTTGGGAAACCGAGTGAAGCGAGTTTAAATCCCGGGTCTCGCACCTCTGATATTTTCATGCGCGAATTATATCTAACATGATTACCACTTGTCTTAACGGTGAAGGAAAACATCGTGAGGAAACCTGCATGTCTGAGAGAACCTAGCAAGTTTTCAAAAGACATGTGAAGTCTGCCAACCCGCACTTGGCCAGCGTGGTGGACTATGGCCTGATCCCCCTCGTACTGTAGGGAGGCCCGTGCCCAGCAGTGGGACGTTAAAATGGGCTGAATACATACGTACACTTTAGTCTTAGTATTTATTTTTCCAAATACAACGTAGACTATGTTGTTTATGACCAAGTAACTTTGTAATATAGTTTTGAAATTCAATCATCTACTTTGAAGATAAAATGGATGTTTAAAATAAAATACAATTGTAATTGTTTACATAACGATATTATAGTTAAATATTGTATTAATAAAACACCAAACAACGAATTTCTTATATTACAAAGTGTAAAAGAATTAATAATTTTAATTGGACAGACCTGATTCACACTAGAAAAGATACATTTCACGAGCTATAAATCCAAAACGCGTATAAACTACAAAGTTAGCTTCTGAAGTAAACATGCTTTTAGTATTATGAATGCAATATAAATTGATAGCTAAGCGCATAGCAGTACCGCGAGCGTGAACAAATCATGGCTAACGCTATTTTCGTAAAGAGAGTGCATCTCGTACTATGTACATATACAGTCAAACCTGGATAAGCGAGAGTTCAAGGGAGCACAATCTCATTCTCGCTTATAGAGGTTTCTCACTAACCCGAGTTTCTCGCTAATGCAGGTACATGGGTAGCGTTTCTCTCTTATAGGGGTACGCAGCAATAACAAGTCACAGCAAGTACGAATGTAGTAAATATGTAATATGATAAAATTATGTGCATGATATGCACAACATATATTATGTACATATATATTTTTAAATGCTTACGAAAACAAAACAAAAATTCATGTATTATGTAATTTTATTTTATTTAGAACTTATTTGCACTCAAAAAATCCGTCAATTTCCTTTGGATTTCTGTTTTTGTATTTTGAATATTTTTCCCTAACTCATAAATTTTGTCGCATATTGCTTGATCAACAACCGCCGTGTATTCTAAGTACTGATGCACCATCTCCAACGCATTTAAAGCTAGCTTCATTGGAATGTTCTTTATTTCTACTTCTTATAGAATAGGTAAAATATTGACGAGAATACAAAAACAATGGTACTTAGGAAGTTCCACGAAAGTTAAGAATGAGTCATAAAATAGCACATGTTAAATTTGTAAATAAAGCTCGACTGTCGCTTATAGAGGTATAGATAAGTAGCAGTCTCACTTACAGAGGTCTATGAGGGAAAAACGACTCTCTCTTACAGAGGTTTCTGTTTCTCGCTCATAGAGGTTTTGGGAGCTTAAAATGACGGGTCCTGGCTATTACTCTCACTTATAGAGTTTTCTCACTTATCCAGTTCTCACTTCTCCAGGTTTGACTGTATATACATATATCATCGTTTCGCGCAGGCATTAGGTATGGCCCGCGTTCCTACATTTTTCAATAAGTTCTTGCAAAATATAATAGTCTTACGGGAACTTCATGATACACTTCAAAGTAGCTCATCTCATTCAAAAGTAACCTAACTTCATATTAGTGCCGCAAGATAATTTCCGGAGTTCATCTCCTACATATAACTTGATAAACTTTAACTCTACAATAGCTGGAGTCCTGGTCGATCTGAACTTTCAGAAAATGACGCCTGTATCTCATTGGGTTGATGCTATTTACCGCAAATATATTGGCACAAACAAACAATGCTAACGCGTATTGCTGTTTGAAGCTTTCAATATTTACTGTATGCGACTGTGGCCTATTCATCACCGACCACGGCTTTAAACTTGTAATTAGTTTCATTTGTTCTGTTTATTTGATCTGTTTTAAATCTATGTTATTCTAACCAATGTCACCAAAAATAATGGAAATTAATTGAGTGAGTTGTTTTTTTTTTTATTAATAATGGGCATACTCTTGACCTTCATCTTAGCTCGAAGGCACAGATAAGATCTATGATGTAGCGAGTTTGCCCAAGAGAAGCCTGTTAACACGCACCTTAAAGAGTTTCAGGTCGTACACTCTCGGAAAAACAGACGCAGGCAGGGCATTCCACTTCTTGGAATTAGTTAGTTTTAAGCGATAGTTGACAAGAATGCTGGTGGTCTCGTTAAGACAAAGACTCCGATGATGATAGTTTTTAATATTTTAGTGGTACTAAATGTTCTTTTATCGAGTAAGATTTATTTACTAAAGATAAATATCAAATACTAGCGACTCACCCTCACCTCGCTCGGGTTCGTCTCTAGGTATGCTTTAACGGTTAGTATATAATATATATAGACTATACATATATTATACAATATATAGCCTGTATCCTTCCTCAGTGATAGGCTTATCAAATGCATAAAGAATTTTTCAAATCGGATTAGTAGTTCCTGAGATAAGCGCGTTCAAACAAACAAACAAACTCTGTTTCTTTATAATGTTAGTATTTATAGTATTACTGAAAGTCAGCTTAGGTTATATTATAACGAAATTTTAGTGTTTTTAAGTTTTTACATCAAAATAGTACACACGAACCATCATTTATGAAAATCGTCAAAATTGTTGTCAATCTTTGACAAGAACAGTTAATACGATTTTGCCACGACTGGGAACACTTTGAAGGAGTCTTCACTACTAGAATATTTTTGAAAAGCCTATTTATTAACCCTTTTATATGAAAGTGCGACAGTGTATCGAATGGTCAGTACGAGTTTGGATTAAAATTAAAAATTGAGTAGAGATAGGAAACGAAAACTATAGTGAAATGATAGTAGAACTGGCGGTAGAAAACAGTGCTCAGAGATTAAATAAGCATTACTATACCTGTACTGTGTAATATACATGAAACATGTTTGTGGATAAATAAGTGATTTTCGTGTACGAAAATGCAATAAAATCTGTATCGTGAGCTTTAATTTCCGATCTCAGGATCCTGCTGTGACAATGTAAAACATACGTAGTCGAGCACGAGTAGTCTCGGCTACTAAGGGTTCAATCGTATTTAATACTTTCGTAGATTTACGTGAAAATTTGGCATATAAATAAAACTCTCTCTTCGGATTTTTTTGCTGATTTTTGGATCACTGGAGAGATTAAGATATTAAATGTCTTAAATGTCATTATATGTAGTCATTACAGACAATACCTACCCACAAAATTTTTCACAACGATTTTCAAAAATGGCACCAAAGTGCCTTACAATATTAATTAATTTTAATTTTAAATAATATAATAATGTCCTTCTGACCGATTCCGGCCACGGTGGCCAATTCCATTGAGACTAGCCAACTGCGCAGGAGATATTATAGTGTACTGTCACTCTCATACTCCGATGGGACGACTACTCGACACGACCGGTGAGAGTTAAGGCGCAGGACCGATGGCTTTATGTGATCTCCGAGGCAGGGGGGTGAAACACCGCCAATTTCCCAACTCCAGGCTTATTACCGAGGCTTACTTTACAGAAAGACTCAAAAACTAAACTTGTCCCAACTCGGGACTCAAACCCAGGACCTCCGGGTGTGCAGCCGTACTTGCTAGCCACTATACCACTGAAGCAGTTGTAATTTTAAATAACTTTAATGAGTTTTATAGTTAAATAATAACTACTTAATTTCATCGCAAAATAAATTCCATCGTACTTACCAATAAAATAGGTATATATGTTGAAATTACAAGCACAAGTCTGAGTCAACTTTTATTGTTTTTGCTATCTTTCATGTATCCGTATCCTAAAAATTCATAGCCATTATTATTATTTAGATATAAGACTAAGAGCTGTTATCATCATAAGTATATTAAAATTTGGTGAGAGTATAAATTATATCCTTAACAATAGCACATGAACAAAGAGAAACCTAAAACCATTTTTCGTGTATTTAATATTTAATTTATTTTAACGTAAAAAGGTTAACCGAGTTTCTATTACGTTCAAAACATACGGCCCTTTAAATATGAGAAAGATGAGTGGACCAATGCTTACATAGGGGAGTAACCTACTCCCCTCACTAATAAAGTTGGGCTGGTTTTTATAACCTAACATTACATTAAGATTGAGAAATTTAAAATAACTGTTAGTAGAAAACGAACTCTCGACCTTTGTGAACAATGTGCCAGTCAGACACATCACACTCATTAAACTTTCCCAAACTAACGAATTCTTAGTAAGTTTCTTTGAACTTCGTATTCATTCTTATGGCGGAAATACTAAAAGTTGCAAACACAAACCGATTTCCTTGCAACGAAATAAATAGAAAAACAAATCTGAATAAATGATCGAGGAAAAACAATATCTTAATTCCGCTACGTTGGAACTGAGACCGACCCTTATCAACGGATTTAAAACTACCGGACTGGCTTCAATACATCTGAGATACATTGGCTATAAAGGAAATGAGTATTTGTTCGATGTTCATTGAGCTTTTAATGAAGGAAAAGAATATTGATTGATGTAATTTTTCTTATTATTTTTAGCTTAAAACTTGAATACTTTTGGCTTTAAATTAAACTTTAATTAAGAAGGCTGAATAAAAAAAAAACTACTACCACTAATTTATAAGCAAAGTATTTCAGACTTCAAAAAAAATCCCGTAAAGATTTTTCATAGAATGTGTAGGTCTAATTGAGAACCTATAAACTGTAAGTATAATTATTTTAGATCTATTTATCAATCAAAATCGAAGGTTTGAAGTTATAAAAAAGCCATTTTTTAGTACTTTTCTTGCAATTATTATATATTTGGAGTCAGCAATGTACGACACTCCTGTAATACTTCCTCAGTCTAATTCACTGCGTCAGATAATCCCATAGAAGTATCCTTCGATAGTTTTTATCGCATGCTCGTCTGTAGCGTTTATCTCAAGTGGTAAAATAACGTTATCTTAAAGGATTAGAAGCCTCAGTTTGTCCGGATTTGTAATATTACGAGGATCCGGTACTAAAAGCTTTTGTTATGATAGTGGCTGACCGTAAGCGCCGCGTAAGCACAGATTTAGCTAAGTATTACTATCTTTAATCAATTTATTTCAATCACTCTATTACTTTGAGATTGTGTTGACTTTAATTATGATGTTTTGTATAAGAGAGTGGTTTTTAAAGTACCTACTTTTTATGTGTTTTAATATTTCATGGTGGGATTTAGGAAGTCACATCACCATGGTGAAGCATTTCTGAAATATAGGAAGAGGAAACGTGGTAATAATAAATAATTTAATATTTTTGATCGACTTCAAAAAAGCAAGATACATAATCCGAGTCCGAGCCCAGTGGTAACGTGTTAGCTTGGAAAACCGAGTGAAGTGGGTTCAAATCCCGGGTTTAGCGCCTCTGATATTTTCATGTGCGATTTATTTCCAACATGATTACTACTTGTCTTATGGTGAAGGAAATCATCGTGAGGAAACCTTCATGTTCGAGAGAACCTAGCAAGTTTTCGAAGGACATGTAAAGTCTGTCAAGCCGCACTTGGCCAGCGTGGTGGGCTATGACCTGATCGCCTTCATATTGAAGGAAGGCTTGTGCCCAGCAGTGGGACGTTTAAACGGGCTGAATTCATAATCCGACTGTATGATAAAAGTTTTTTCTTATATAATATCTTTACCAATAAATGTGAGCTTATTTTAATGATACGAGTAATATTATTTATTAAATTATTTGGAAATCGGTGTACGATTTTAGTTAAAAAATTATAATTATTGGTGTTCACATACTATGATTTATGTTGGTAATTGAGATTTGTATTGAAGCTATTGCAGCCAGTGTCAAGTGTAATTGAGATTATTTCAATACTATACTGATTTTTTCGATATTATAAGTTAAACATATTATTCTTTATATTTTTGGTTTTAATTATATGGATTATATAAAATTCAAGGGGCTTAGGCAAGATGACATGTACAATTGATACCTATACATATAATAAAATTCTAACTAAGCCGAATCTGTACCTTAAATATTTTTTTGGAAAATCTTATTGAAATAGACATTATTATCGATACAGAGGCCGAATCTATAGTTTTTGAATTTTTTTCTGTCTGTCTGTATGTCTGTCTGTTACCGCATCACAGAAAAACCACTGGAGGGATTTTGATGAAATTTGGTATGATGATAACTGGCTATCCGGGTCAACATATAGGATACTTTTTACCGCGGAAAATATCTAATTTCTGAGAAAAAATACAAAAACTGCAATGTAAGAGAATATTAATATGTAAAACCTAAGAATTTGGATTTTAGTCATCTGGACGCGAGCGGCGCCACAACACCCAAACGTCTTTTTACATAAATATAAATTTTTTACGTTCCTGTTAGCGCAAACGAATATAGAATGCCATCCTGTGTAAGCCCGAGATTGGGAAAGAGGGCTCAAAGTTAACAAACATGTGTATTCAAGGATCAATGTGTAACAGTAGGTACCTACATGTTATATCAAAAATCGTTAAAAAATCGTTAAAAAAGTATATCGTACTGCAAAAAATATATAAAAGAACTAATAAAAACTAAGAAGAACGTTCAATTCAATAAATCTTCAACTATAGATGTAATAAAATGGTTTTCATCATAAACGTGCTGACGATGTAACAGATAAGCCTTATCCTTTTGACAATCGCCATCCATCGTATATATAGGTCCATTGTTCTACATTTTAGGCCATCGACAAATATCATGCAGAAGGAATGTTGATACTAAACGCTGATATCAAGCGTCCGCTTCACGCGTTTGCACAAAAGCCGTATTTACATAAAAACGCGACGCACAAATATAGACCAGGCCCTTAGAGCCCGCCCTTTCCCTGTTCACCGCCTATGTCAACTTGGTATCCTTGGGGGGCACGTTTACATTGTGATTTATTGATGTATAATTTATAAAATCAGCGTAAATACAGAAGTATTATATAGTAATTACAAATAAATAAATATGTTGGGACTTTAACACACAGCACCATCTAGTTCCTTGGAAAGCTACGGGGCTTGTATAAGGATTCCAGATAGTTGATACACTACACACATTTATAACTTTAAATACATATATATTATAAATATAAACACCCATAAATTGACTGCAAACATTCATGCTCATACCACAAATGAATTCCTCAAGTGGGACTCGAACCCACTACTGATGGCACAACAAGTACAAGACAAACACACTACAAGTACTCTACAAACTGAGTCAAACGTGTCGTCAAATATAGTAAGCTGTCGTTAATAACTAATGTAATTCTGACCAATTTTGATTTGCGGTAGGAGATAATAATATAGAACATTGTATACCTATCATTGTATTTCCTATTCTCACATTTTTAATGCGAAGGGACGGAATCAACATGACTGGGGAGAAAAAAGATGCAAAGTCAAAAGCTTAATATATAGTCTTTTAGCTTAATATATAGTCATTACTTATTTCCAGTGAGGTATAGTTTAGCATCAACCTTCCAACTCAAAGTTGTTATTAAAAAAATACCCACAGGTAGGAATTGTAGGTAGAAGACCTAAGACTCCCGACGAAAAGAGCGCGGTGCATGATGTACTGCCATACGAGAGTCACTAAATAAACCGGACATCGAATTTAAAAAGAAACATTTCAACAATATTATATTAAATATATTGTAATATTACAATATTTTAACTCTAACTCGAAGCGCTCTGTTTCAAAATATTTAAGTTAAGGACATACTATTACGAATACTATAATAGTAATGACTACATTTTATAAAAAAAATACTAACTTCAAAATTACTTAAAACTTAATTAAGGGTAAAAGTACGTAAGGATCGATTTTTTTTTATATTTTGAGATCATCTTAAACTAAAACTTAATCATCAAAAAATAATTATGAATATTCACAAGCGAAGATATCGCACAAAAAATATATGCACACACAAAAAAAATAATATCGAAACGGTAACGTGTAAACGGGGTTCGTTTTTGGATGAGTCGCGATTTTTGCCAAAGAAATGCCCTAATTGTCTCTCCGCATTGATTCAAACGAGCATGATGGAGACAGATTTAAGAGTTGTATTTAGATGCAAAAAATACCTCCGCCTTTTGCTTTTTTATTTTTTTTCCTCAATAATGACTGATTTTTAATGAACTGTTTTCTGGCATAAAAGTATTTATGTATATACTAGCGGCTCATCCTTAGGTTAACGGTTAATATGGAACAGATAGTCGATCTCTTGTTCTGTCAAAAAAAAACAAGTCTATCCCACGGGAACTGTACATTTTTCCGAGATAAAAAGTAAGCTATGTGCTATTCCAGACTATAATCTATCTCTGTGTCCTCAATTTTCATCCTATTTCGTTTAAGCGTTCTGGCGTGATTAACAAAATTCATCTATTCAAACTTTCGCATTTATAATATTAATGGGATTCACATATTTAATGTCGCTTAGAAACGATAAATTGTGAATGTCATTATTTTAGTTAGTATCTTGGAAATGCATAAGTTTTTTTCTTAGAGAGTAAAGTATTATCGATGCTTCAACAGAAGTCGACATGGAAAAGGACCAAATTGGTGCAATGATCCTCAAACCATCTATGATATTTTTAGACCGAATTATGAAGCAAATTGTGTTTTTATGTTTTCGATATATATAATTTTTTAAATATTTCTTTTTTTTTATTATCTTTAAAAGATATAGAATTGGAGGAATTTTACTGACTTACAGATTTCTTCCGAGTCCATGGGTGTTATTTCTAACATTTGTTGAACTATACCGCGCCTATCATCTAAAGAAATATTAATAGCATTCGTATCACGTAGGAATCAATCTCATAGTCTACGTCCCAGTAGATACATTTTTCATTATTTAGGACGATCCTTTTATCTTATATCTGGGCCACTAACTTCTAAAAATTTCTTGAGAAAATCCATTGAAAATAGTCCCGTATCGGGACTCGAACTCAGGACATACGGATCAGTAGTTAATAGTCATACAAGTTAGCTAATAGACCAACGAGGTAGTGTATTTTACTTATAATAATTTTATAAATAAACTCCTAGTATCGTAATCAAAGTTGTATATATTTTTTGGAAAGTGCATGTTTGATGCTAGAAATGTCATAAAGGCAACACAAACGTTGTTTAAAACTTAAATGACAAAAACGCGCATTACTCGAGAACTTCTGGGAGGATTTTAATGACAAAAGTCAACAAAAACTTGTATTGTGGATATAATAGTTTGAATAATAAAAACATAGCTTCCTTTCATATGGATATGTCGAGTTGTTGTAAACATATAACTTGAGTTGACGGTTATCAAACCAATACAAAGTCACATTGTTTGTATTGTTGGCAGGAATTATTCAGAAACATATACACTATACAGTAGTCAAGCGGACAAACCTACAATAGTATCACTATTTTAATATAATATAATCATTGTACGTACAAACAAAAAAAAAATAACAGCCGCAATTATACCTTTTTTCTATTTGAAAGTCCGTTAAAAATAAACATTTAATTACATTAATTACAATGTAATTGCCCTTAAATTAGCACTTTCAAGAGGTAAATTTTGTTTGCAAACGGTCTAATAACATAGTTAAAACTTCTTACGCCTCAAATAACGTTAAAGAAAAGATACGATCTTAAAACACAGAGATTATCAAAACAAATCTATTTTTAAAGGGCCTGTGCTCGTGTGCAATTAAGTTGGCGTGAAGATGTTACGGTGGAAAATGTAAATTAGAAACAATGTAGCGATGAAGCAACAACGAACTGGAGCGTCTGATACCTATCAAGTACGACAGAGGTACATATTATTTTGTAATTAATCTAGTGATACAGTATTGTTTGTAAACTCTCTTGCATATTAAATAAAACTATCTTTTCTTATAATTTCGTGGGTTTATTTTCATTTATAGATTCTCGACGTTTCGAATGCTTACAATGAATACATATAATACAATGAATACATATAATAAAACTATAAAGGTCGAATGTCTGTTCATAGAAAAAAATGCTAAAAACCGAGTCAGGGATTTTTCACAATTTTTTTGTTTCTCTATATGTCTGTTTGATATGTCTATTAGTCTGTATGAATACAAAATTTTAACCAAATCGTTAGAGCCAATTCCGAGATACACGAAATAAATGTCTATAAAATACTAAGTATAATCGTTCTTTTTCAGTAACCCTTTAGGTCATATAGCGAGTCAACATAAGCAAAATATATTAAATAAGTGTATACTAATAAATAACTACAATAATATACTAATAACTTCTCTGGCAGATAGAATTTACCGGTGGCAGGACTCTGTCAAGCCTGAGGAGTCCGACTGGATGGGTACCACTCCCTTATCTATTTCTGCCGCCAAGAAACAATGATTGCATTGTTGTGTTCCGGTTTGAAGGATAAGGTAGCCAGCGCAATTACAGGCAAGAGGCATATCATCTTAGTCCTTACAGTGATAACGTACCGGTGGTTCTGTATTTTTATCTAAAACCTAAGTGCATGAACTGTAGGTGTTATGGGCGACAGGTACTACTTTCCATTAGGTGGTCTGTCTGCTCGTTTGTCACTGAATCTCATAAAAAAAAACCTACATGAGTACATTCGCCAGAGAACTAAAGTCACCGACATTGCGTGTAGAATTAGCATGCTGGAGTGAAAGTGGGCAGGTTATGTCTAAGTCTAAGTATAAGATGGTCGATGAACGAAACGATGAAAATTAAAATTAACAAATATTTTTAAGGTGCTTTGGTGACAATTTTCAAAATTATGAATTCGTTTTTGTTATTTTGTGGGTAGGCTGTCTGTAACAACTATATAATGCTTTTGAGACATCTAACACCTTAGTCTCTCCACCAAAAATCAAAATAAATCCGCGAAAATATCCGAAAAGATAGTTTTATTTAAATTATTTAAATGAGCTGACACGTATTAGAGTGAAGACCGCGCTGAGGTAATCGTAGTGTAGGACGCCTCGCGGCAAGGTAGACCGATGATTTGATAAAGGTAGCACGCGATGGATGCTGGCTGCCAAAGATCGGAATGTTTGGCATTCTATGATGAAAAAAAACGTAAAAAATATGTTTTGTGTATTACTAAATATAATATAGGTTTATAAATATGTATGTACATCACAATATAGATTTCTTCAAGTGTCTCCTATCCACCATACATAATAATGAATTAATTTGTGGCAAAATAATTAGTTAAATACTCATGAAATTAATAAATAATATTGTGTTAAAATAGATTTTTGTAGATAATAATAATAGTAGAGAAATAACGCCAGCGCTTTACGAGAGTTTCTTGGAACAATTACCTAAGATAAATAATGATACAGCTCAGCCGTTTAGAAGGTAAATTATATAATTTTTCAATTAAATAATTTGAATATTTTCTTTTATTGAAAATATGTATACTAATATTATAAATGTGAAAGATTGTGAGGATGTCTGGATGTATGGATGTTTGTTACCCTTTCACGCAAAAACTACTGAATGGATTTTAATGAAACTTTACAATAATATCATACATCTAACACATAGGCAACTTTTTATTCCGGAAAAATGTACGGTTCCGATGGGATAGATTTGTTTTTGTTTTTCTAGAGGCGAACCCGAGCGAAACGAGGGCGAGCTGCTGGTGTACAATAAATTTTATATTTGGCGATTTGTTTAATAAGATTGAATGAAAAATGTTAATTTTACTATGAAAAACATAAAATTAATATTTTATCAGGTTTATGAATATAATGCTAGAACGGGTAAAGGTATAATAACGATGTCATTAGTAGCGTGAGACTGAAGCGACCACTCGGAAGGAAGGCCCGGAAAGAAGCTGAACTGTTGCTCTCCTCTTTGTTTTGTATCTGGATGAAGTTTCACTCTATATAGCTTTTTTTACTGTAATGTATGGGAGTAAATAAACTCTAATTATTATTTCATTTTTGTTTGATATATTATGCTTAGCTAAGGGTTTAGACCGAAGATTTAAAATTTGTATTGACATTTTAAATAAAACTATCTTTTCTCTAAAATTTTTGGCTACCGACGTTTCGAGTGCTTTACAGCAATCATGGTTTACCATGAAGATGAAGATAAGATAGTTTTATTTAAAATGTTAAATATTCGCGTAAATCTAAGAAAGTATTATTTTGTATTGAATTAGAAATTTTAAAAATTGTACTGAAGTGACAAATTTAATTTTTACTATATATAATTAAAACTAGCGACTCACCCTCGCTTCGCTCGGGTTCGTTCTTAGGTACGTTTTAACAGTTAGTATGGAATAGATATTGTATATAGACTTTAGCCTTTCTTAATAAACGGGCTATTCAAACTCAAATTCAATATAAATATCTAATGCAAAAAGAATTTTACAAAACGTATTAGTAGTTTCTGAGATTAGCGCGTTTAAACAAACAAAGAAACGTGTACGGTAAACGGAAAAAAAGTAGTGCTTTAAAATACCTAATTAAAAAATTAACAAACGCACTAGTCGCCGCTACAATTTTTCGAAGGTTCCCCTCGATTTCTCTGGGATCCCATCATCAGATCCTGATTTCCTTATCATGGTACCACCTTTGGGATATCTCCTTTCCGACAAAAACAGAATTATCAAAATCGGTTCATAAACGAAGAAGAAATCCGCGAACACAAAAAAGTATTTTATGTAGTGTAAGTAAGTTCGAATTTGTGTTTAGACAATTAGAACGAGGAGAGGAGAGAGAGAGAGAAACTATCAACGCATGATAATAAACTATCGAATGAAAACTAGTATAGAACGAAATTGATACATATATTAAGATATATTTTTAGTACAACACCGAAGGGCACGAGTACAATTAACCTGACGCGAAGACGGTCGTGAATGTGCCTCGACAAGTGTTCTGGCTTGCGCCGAACTCGATCGTTATCGGGGCAAAGATCAACGACGGGAAATCGGTTCAGAATATGTTATTTAAATGGTTACATTCCAGTTATCTTGTAGATCTATATCTACGAATGTCGAGTTACGGTTGGAATAATAACTTCGTTGATAGTAATTCATTAGTTAAATTATTTTTGCTGTTCGTAATAGCGCATATTGTTATTGTTTTTGTTTTAAATTTAATCAAATATCATGTAGCTTATAACTACATACATAGCACACACTCACACACACACGCACGCACACATAATTCACACGAATATACGTAAATACGCATAGACGTACACACGCGCGCACACACACAGATGCAAAAACAAACTTTCGTACTTAAACAGTAGCGCGATTAGTAAAATTGTTGTTATAGTTCTTATAAGCGTATGTTGTTATTATCTTTGTAGTAATTGAGTTACGGATATATTCTTATATCACTTGCTCTTGGTACTTTTTGATACTATTGTCAGTACCAACACTTGCTAATTTAAAATAGGCTTAGTATTTCACGAGCAAACGTAGCCTGCAAAAGTTCTGCAAATAATTGTCCAAAATGAAGGTCTCATTGTATTTTATGTTCAAAATGACATTGACTTCTACAAGTTGTGAAGGAAGATTGACGATAATTGAAGAGGAAATATTATTTTATCCTCCGTTGTAGACTTTTATAACTGCCAGCTGCGTTCAAAGCCCGTGTCGAGTAAATAGTTTTTGGGTCTTTGTATTAAAGAAATTAATAGTTTAAGTCAGAAGAATTTCAATTCTTCGAAATCGAACAAGTCAAAACACAGTTGGACAATCGGATTGCTTAGTAGTTCATTAGCATCTACCTACAAAAGTTATCAAGTAATAAGTTACGAGTAACGTCGCTGTAACATACAAAGACAGTGGTAGCCCAGTGGTAACGCGCTCGCTTGAGAAATCGAGTGAAGCGGGTTCAAATCCAGGATCTCGCACCTTTGATATTTTTATGTGCGATACAGTAAAAAATAATCTTTCGTATATAAGTACATGCTGTAGACAGTTTGCATAGCTCTTAGCGCGGCTTCAAAGGCTTAGATAACGGGTATAGTATTTAGGTATAGGCTGTGATGGAGTTGCCTCAATTAGGCCGCAAATTTCAAACTTTAAATCGCTTTTCTTACTCATTTAACTTTGATAATATTCTCAAAAAAATGGGTATTTCTGAACGTGCAAGTAAAATTTGTTCTCGATTGATAAAATTCTAGAAAACTTTTATGATTTTTGCTGAAAATGTTTTAAACGGATTTACAAAGAAGTTCCTTAGTCCTTGCTTTCCATTGAATGCCTTCCTAGGTAATTAACAGTAGCCTATTTGTCATTCCAGGTTATGATCTGTCTATCTGTGAATTAAATTTTATCTAAAACTGTCCAAACGTTTTAACGTGTAGAAGTAACAAAGATACATACATACATATAATAAACGTTCGCATTTATGACCGTAATGTATGTACTTATATCTAGTCCGATATTGTGCATTAAACTTTAAGTGGACGATATAAGTAATAATATTATTTTTTAATGTTTTAAAATTTTGACGAAAAATAATACTATTTGAAGTCATTCGTTTTTAATTTGGACATGACATTTTTATGAAAATAACATAAATTGGGGCGCAAAGTCTGAAGTGAGCAACACGTTATTCTTTGGCAGTAAAAATATTGTATACAATCTTTACACAAATAATTATAAAAATATTGTATACAATATTTGTATAATATTTAAACCAAACCCTCGCTTCGTACGTCAAAAGCCTCGCTACTAGATCGGGGATAAGTGTTTTAAGTCATATTTTTGCGAATCAGCAGTACATAAACATTAACGCATCAAATTTTCATGCAATACACTGGACAGCAAAGAAAAAGGGTCGGTTAGAATATCTTCATCATTCGCCCTTGTCCACTAAAAATGGACCAATTTAGTCATTCAAAATTTCAGGGACATATATTTCTGCAGTTAAAGTTCCATTTTCTATCACCACCAGCTCAGTGCGGCTTTCGGAAGAAATCCCAGGCCACACATGAACAGAGCCTCCGCCGTATGGTACTTTTTCTACTGTGCAGGCTTGGGTATAGCGCTCTCCCGGTCTTCTGTACACTCTTTTCCTCCCATCGGGCTTGTATAAATAGAATCTAGACTCGTCTGAAAACATAACTCTTGAACATTCTTGAAACCAATTTGAATTTTTGGTACTAAATTCAAAAACGACCATTATTTTACTTTTTTAGTTTTTTATATAATTATTGAAAATAAATAAAAAGGTTATATATATTATCCTATGTGGCTTTAAAATATTTTTTAATGAAATTTTTATTTCATTAAGCTAGGTCAGGCACTTTTGAAGATATTGAAGATTTTCTAACCGACCCTTTTTCTTTGCAGTCTAGGGTTGTTTTAATTTAAATTACTAGTTATAAATAAATTACACTGTAATGAACTAAGTTTTAATATTCAAAAATTAATTTAATAGTATTATAAATTATATATGATTAAAAATTTATATCATAATTAGTAACTATATGGCAGTTCTTCAGGCCTCATCTTTGTCAGTTGCCGTGTAGTCCGTTACTAGAATAACAATTACCGCACTATTAAGCCGTAGCTACACTGGATGTTTATATTCATTATAATTTACTTATATTGTATAAAAAGTTTATATTCAACCCTTTTTAACGTCTCACTACTGGGCACGGGCCTCCCTTCAAAAAGTTTATATAAATGTATTTTTGCATACTAGAAGTATGTTGGTGTTCAATAATATACCTAATAATAATAATGTCCTCCCGAATGATTTCGGCCACAGCCGTTCACGGAGACTAGCCACGTGCCTAGGAGATATCATAAGGTACATGTGTGCACTAAAGCACAACGTGCACTCTCTATTTCTTTCACTATGTAAATCCAATCAGGTCCAGAACTGACGGCTTTAAGATCTCCGAAGCACAAGAGTTCGCTAATTTCTCAACTCTGGACTGTTACTGAGAGTTTCTTGACAGAAAAACCCAATTTATACTTGACACCAATTTTCAAACCCAAGACCTGCAAGACCTGCAAGATCTGCAATCATAAATGTTAGCCACCAAACCAACAAGGCAGTTTTACATGACATCGATTTACATGGGCAGGACATGGGACAATGTAATGTTTGCCACTTTTGTAGTAAAAAATCAAATTATATATCAAGGTATTTAATTATATTATTTTTTTTAATTAATTTTCTTATTTCTAAGTAAAAATTATTCTTTCTTGTTAAATGTCTTTAACCTCAACTGAAGGACTATAGAAAATTTAATTATGAAAATAAATTGTAGGCTAAGTAAGTGGGCTGACTAGAATCACAACGAATGTCTGTATTGTTAGAATAATATTATATGACAAGAATGAATTAAAATAAAATAACAATAATAAACTGTGTAGAGGCCATTATCATCATCAATGTAAAAAAGTTATTTAATAGTAATACAATATTTTAAACATTATAGCATTTTATATAAACAAATGTTGATGGAAAAAATAATAATATTGGGAAATGCATTTACGCATACCACCTGTATATATACAGATGGTTATGTAGAATTTATTGCGCAGAAAAGCCAGTACTACCTATTAAAACCGAATCGGCGTTGTAGGATCGTTTACGCTCTCAACTATAGCGCTTCGACTTCAGGCCCGCCGATGCAGGCCAAAATAACGATGTGGTTGGTCTCACAGTCTTCGGGATTCTAAACTAGGTGAAGTAAGGAAACAAGCTGGAGGGAAATTCCAAAACCTAAATCTACTTGTATAGAAAACAGATAGAACAGCGGTCTATGTGTTCGTCCTGTAAAATCTAGTATTTCTAAACTTTTCAAAAGTTTTAAAATCTAAACGCAATTTAAACTTATTTTTAACCTCATTACGAAGCACGTGTCCATGCCCTACTACCATCAGGTCAGAACACACCACTGTAATGGACTTATATTGGCGGATCGTGAGGAGATAGCGTGGTACTTGTTTGAAGTACCGTCTTAATTGCAGGGTGATCGCTTTAGATCGCTGTTTAGATACTACTGACGATTTACGTTTACTTTATATGCTAGTTGTTTTTGTATTAAATAGTATGTATATTTGTTACTTCTTAACGGAAGATTTGAACATGCTATAGATTTGCGCTAAGATGGTGCCAAAATTTCTCACTCATGAGCAGAAACAAATGCGAAAATCAGAAAAATGCGTAATTTGGAGCGACGGCAGAGACTGGATGAGTCGAGTAATCACTGGATGAGACCTGGATATTTAAGTATGACCCCGATACCCGTAAACTTGTAGACCCATCCGAGTGAAGCGGAAGGGATCTGATAAATCTATTGGAATAATATTATACTTAATTCAAATATACCTTCATAAGCTTATTTAAATCATAAACTTAATTTAATGAGTGTCAGGTCAGTCAGCGGAATGCATTTTTGCATTGATAGTATCTTATAGCATAGTGCTTAACTGGATAAAATCAATTTTGGTTTAAAACTAACTAAACTTGGCTTAACTATTAACGTATCGGGTACTGATTATGTCTTTATTTCTTTAAATCGGTCAATAAAAGTATCAAAATTTTTTTAGAAAATAAAACCATATAAATGGGAAGCAAAAATCAAAATAAATCCACAAACATAGTTTTATTTAAAATATCAAATATTCGCGTAAATCTAAGAAAGTACTCTCACTTCTGTCTCATGTTATGGGTTAGTTCTTCGCCACTTTCCCAAGGTGGTGGTGAATTTAATCAATGCTATAATAGATTTCGTAACAAGCTCGCAGCCGACACCCACCTTCCAACTATTCCCATTAGGAATGTACTCAGTAAGTGTTAAAACTCCAGCCTAGACATTACAACTAGACCTAAAGAACGATTAGAGCTTTAGCATTGGAACTTTATTATGTCCCTACATATGTTTACTGTCTGAAAATAAACAGTTATTTTATTTTTAACGGTTATTATCTACATAGTAAATATTTCGACTATTTCTATAAAGGAGAATGTTTATATGTGTATATATGTATGTTTGTTTCTTCTTTACGTTGAAACGGCTGGATGGATTTCGATGAAATTTAGTTTACAGATAGACTATGAGCTGGAGTAACGCATGAGCTACTGTTAGGGATATATAACCGAGCGAAGCAAGTGCAAGTCGATAGTAATAATAATTATTCTTTTTAACACGAGAAGGATCAGGCTATAATCCACTACGCTGACCATATATCATGTAACCCTTTTTTTAAATTGCAAAATGTATTTATGCGTATAGTGCTTATGAGGGACTGAACGGGAAGAAAAACCACTACTACCCACTAAAACTTAACGAAACCTTTCCGTCTTAATTTGGCGCCACAGGGTCGCTTACGCGCTCAATTACGACCACCGAAGTGAGCCACCGCTCTCTCATGTCTTTTGGCTTCAAGCCTGACTGGATTCTTATGAGCCCACTAGGACACACATGACTTTAAGTATAAAATAACTTGAGAATGATATACTTGACTCAGAGCTATTTAATATATAATACTACTAATACATAGAAATTAATTTTAATAATAAAAAAATATTAAGTAATAATTGAGTCTAGTTGATAACTAGTTTTTAATAGTAAATTTAAATTAAAGTAAATTAAGAATAATTAATTAGTAAGAATAAGTAATTAGTAAATTTAAATTTTTTTAATAGTCTCTTGTGCCAGTTCTTCTCATGAGGCGTTCTGTTTTCGAGCTGGCGATAGCAATCGATGAAGTAGACGAAGTAGTTAAAATACGATGATAATCTAATTGAGTAAAAGTAAGCTTTTTCTAAAAAAAAATAAAGAGTGCGTGTATGAATGTGTACACGCGCAAGAAGTAAAATTTCTGTAGGTTATCGGTACTCTTTGTGAAATTCAATTTATGTTTTAAATATGTAATTGGGATAGGTGAGATACTAAAAATAATGCATATTAAAATTATTATATATTTATAGAATATCATTTAAGGAAAGAATATAATATTATATATCATATGTCAGATAATAACAACGGTTACCATGGCAACAAACGTACGTACATTTTTTCGTAACGCATTCACCAGCTTACCCCCCAAGTCAAGCGTGCTTAAAGAAGTTTTACTTCAAAAAAACAATTATTCACAACTAAATCCTATGTGTATTATGTAACAAAATAAGAGATTTATTATTAGGCCCCAAATCTTAATAATTAAGTATTTAAAAGGGGTTTTTTCATCTAACGCAAATCTGAATGTTTAGCGAAACATTAGGATATTATTTATTTAGGCCTTATGATCCGCGGTCACCGGGGAGCGGGAGGGGTTGTTACGCCACCTTCTGTGTAGTATTCTAATTAGACGCTCTACGAGTTCAAACAATTAGTGTTTATCTTAATTAATAATTAATTATCATTTTAATTTAATAGCTCATGTTGTATTCAATTATTCAAATATATTGACATTAAAACAATTTTCCTAAAAATTTCAAAATTTATAAATTGTCATTTAAAAAAAAATTGAAAAAGAGCGTCGCGAACCAATAAACAAAATAAAATCCGCGAAAAGATCTGAAAAGATAATTTTATTTAAAATGTCAAATATTCACGTAAATCTAAGAAAGTATTATGAAAAAAAAAATCCGTTTTTTTTGTCAAAATTACAATTTATATATTTTGAACCTAAAAACATATATATAATATGTAAGAACCGGTGGTAGGACTCTGTCAAGCCTGAGGAGTCCGACTGGATGGGTACCACCCCCTTATCTTTTTCTGCCGCCAAGCAACAATGATTGCATTGTTGTGTTCCGGTTTGAAGGATAAGGTAGCCAGCGCAATTACAGGCAAGAGGCGTAACATCTTAGTCCTCACAGTGATAACGTACCGGCGGTTCTGCAGTTTTGTTACATAAAACTTAAGTGCATGAACCGTAGGTGTTATGGGCGACAGGTATCGCTTTCCATCAGGTGGACTGTTTGCTCGTTTATCACTGAATACCATAAAAAAAAAGAAGAAGTTGCGGGAACAACATAGTTATGCCTCACGCTATAATATTTCAATTAGCGATTAATGCGTAAGAGCTCTTAAAAATATACAAATTTTGCTGAAAATATATTTCTTTTGCCAATAAATCACAATCACAACAAGAAAATAGGAGAAAGTTAATAAGCCATGTAATTGATTTCAAGCGAAACGTATCAACTGGCCTCGATAAAATGTTCGTACTCGGGCTACTTGCGACGTCTGTTTTTTTGTATGCCGTAAGTATTTATTTCAACAACCTTTTTATTACTAGTTCAAAGTGTTTTGTAACATAATTGTTACAAGTAAACTGTATTATAGATAAAACTTAAGACCTAACTGTTCTTCCCTTGGGCGTATCTCTAGGTGCTTTTTGTATTTGTTATAATACTAGCGACCCATCTTCGCTCCGCTCGGGTTCGTCCATATATTTTAATTATGTCGTTATGTTTTCACGTTTAGTATAGATTTCTCAGAGATGGAAAATTTTATATGATGACCTGGATAACAAGCTATTTTCGTACCAAATTTCTTAAAAAATTATGCAGTGGTTTTCTCGTAACGTGTTCCCAAACTATATGTATAGATAATAACTTAAGAAAATATAATTTAAAAAGTTATAATAGTCGTTTGTGTGGATTCAAAGCTGAGGTATTGTGTTGTAAGGTCTTTATGCAGAAGCTACGTGCGCCTTTAATACGTCTACGGAATTAGTCACAAAAGTTAGGTAGAAGTAAAACAAATGAGATATATATATAATGGCACGTATTCTTAGAAGGTTTACTTATCTCAGTACCACGCAGGAATGCAAGAATTGACTTGATTTTGAGTAATAAAATTGAGGAAGCAAAAGGATGGTAAGTGATTTCAGTCATTATTTGGCCGAGTTAAAAAAGAAGAGGTATTCAATCCAGTTGTCAAGTACAGTCTTTTGTGTATGTTAGGTGATGTCATCTATTCATAATTATTTTTTTAATGAATACGTTATTCAAGGTTTGTTTTATATGAATATAAAAACATCATCTTCTAGGTTGGAATAACTTTTGTAGTTGATGTTTATTTCAGCAAGTTAAATGCTTCCAAGCAATATAATTAACTAGCGACTCACCCTCGCTCTGCTCGGCTCTGTCTCTAGGTACATTTTAATGTTTAGTATAAATTTTTCATAGATGAGATATTTTCCCGCAGCAAAATTATCTTATGTGTTGACCCGGGTAACTATCATCATACCAAATTTCATCAAAATCTGCCTCTGTATCAATTATAATGACTATTTCAATAAGATTTTCCAAAAAAATATTTAATGTACAGATTCAACTCAGCTAGAATTTTATTATATCTATAGATAAAAACTTTCATTTAAAATAGCGTGTTTAATTCCAGGAAAGCACTCACATATACGGATTGGATAAGGACTTCAATAAATTATCATCGGACAAGGAATTGAGTAATCATGTACATTCTGTTTTCTTTTGGTGTATTTATAGTTTTACATTGATGCGGACTAGAGGGGTTATAGGAACGCTTGTATTGCAAAACTGGCTGTTTAGAGCTTTACGAGGATAAAAAAATAATTTTTTTCGTCATAAATCATTGGTAACTTATTAATATAGTTACACGTTTAATCAATTTTCTTTTTAAATACCTTAAAGCCAAAATACTAATATTTATTTTTTCCTATTAAATGTCCTATAACCTAATATAGAACATAGTCGAACCCATGACCTCTAATTCATCAACCACGATGCCACCGGTTAGATCTAGGGTACCTCAAAAGTTCAACATGTTAAATCATTTTAAATAAAACGATTTTTGCGGATTTATTTTGATTTTTGGTGCCGACGACATTTCGATTGCTTTACAGTAATCATGGTCACGGGAGAGACTAGGGTTTTAGACGTCTCAAAGGTATTATTTAGTTGTTACAGACAGCCTACCCACAAAGTAACAAAATAATTCAAATAATTTAAAAATGGCACCAAAGTACATTACAATATTTGTTAATTTTAAACATTTTTTAACTTTAATAAGTTTTATATTTCAATATGGAATATTATTTATTTAATTTTAGCTGTTATTATTATAATTATTTCGATATCCCAAAAGGTATTTTGATTTAAAATATTCGCGTAAATCTAAAAAGTATAATGGTTAAATCGTTTTTATCGCGCTAACAATGATGTAGTTTATCATTTCTACAAAAATAACCCTTGAAATAAATGATCCTATATCAATGTAATGTTATACTTAGACTTAGATTTATCTTTGCCACTACCATATGCTAAGACACTCGATACACGCTGTCGTAAAATATTTGTTTGATAAATTGAAAAGTGAATACATTTTCAAGTGCAAAACAAATAAACAAATACATTTGTTACGTTCGTCCTACGAGTATCTAATCTACTACTATTGTTATTTTTTTTAAATAAAAGAAAAATATTAATAAAAACATAACATTTTGATTTTAATATCATGATTTGATTTTAATACTGTAAAAAGATATTTTTAGAGATTTACTTATGTTTGAAGATTGTCTAACCTATCAATAAAACTTAAAAATAAGCAAATTTTAATATAAGAGTGAAAAGATTTCTCATGTATACAGATAAATACAACTGAAGTGTCAGTTTATAATTTCAAAATAATAGCTTTTAACTAAATGAAAATATTTACGGTACTTATAAGAAAAACATAGCTTTTAAATTTTTGTTTGTCTGTTTGTTTAGGCCAATCTTCGAAACAGCTGAACTGATTTTGATAGAACATTCACTGGGATAATTAGCTGATGTTATAAAGAGTAAGCTACTTTTATTTTAGAAAAACAGTTAAGGTTCCTTTAAAAAAAAACGTACCTACGACGCACTCGAACGAAGCGAGGGTAAGTCGATATATACTAGCGATAAATAATTTCATAAATAATTATCAGCAGTAGTAAAGTAACTTGTAGTAGGGGTTTGAAAGCTGATAGGATTAAAACTAATGTTACGATTCCAAGTGTGGATGCGATGGGCAATGCGAGATATTGATGGTCGGGCGGCACGCGATCTGCCTTCACTGGCTGTTATATGTTATTTTTATACTAAATCTGTTACTCGGCACTCTTGGAATACGAGTAAAGTGCCTATGTATGTATAAATTTTACTTTAGTTCTTGCGTCCGACACCGCTAACGAGGTAGGCATGTTGATGAAAAGCTTGTGTTTGTTTCAGGACATATTATATATTTGGCCCAGCTTTGTACGTTATAAAGTACATTAATATTCCTTGATTAATTGAAATAGTTACAACGTGAAGACGTTACAAACAGATACGCAATCCTTAACTAATATTTGCATGTAACATACTAATGCGATAAAATATTTATTTGTCTACGAATTTTTTAAATATGAAACTTTTTTTTCGGAATTTGCTGCGATTTTATTTTGTAAATATTACATCTATTTCATGTAAGAATTTGTTTTTCAGTTAATTTAACTAAGTATTGGTCTTCGATGACTGATCGTCATCGATTCACTTTTGACGTATAACATTTATTCAGACTTCAAAAACACTTTATGATCATCCTCACGTTTAACTTACAGAATAAATATAAATAAATAAATAAATATGTTGGGACATTAACACACAGCGCCATCTAGTTCCATGGTAAGTTACGAGGCTTGTGTCATGAATACCAGATAGTTGATACACTACACATATATAACTTTAAATACATACATACTTAAAATATAAACACCCATGACTGGAGTACAAACATTCGTGCTCATCACACAAATGAATGCCCCCAACGGGACTCAAACCAACTCTGGCACAGCAAGTAGGATCACTACAAACTGAGCAAAACGTATCCTCAAAACTTAACAAACAAAAAAAATGTAAGAGGTTTACATTCCCAATCTCCCCAATTTTCAAGGTTTTAATGTATAACCTTGCCCTCAATTTGATTCATTTACAGATTATTTTAAATAAATAACCAAAAAAAAAAGGTAAAAAGTTAGTTAAGTTAAATATATTTTTAATATACTTAAACATTTTACAATTAGTAAGAGAATCCTAACCGGTACGAGACTATACTAGTACTATGTGTAAGTACTAAGTAATAACAGGTTGTTTTTATAAAATATAATCTGAGCTTTTCTAGCAATGATTGTAAAAGCTATATAATATGTATATATGATATATTTTACCTAAATGTATTATTTGAGGTAAGTAGACGGTGGGAATATATAATAATATATTATTAGCAGTCGCAGAAGGGTTCGGTTTGCTTACTAAGGGAGAAATTGTTTTTGTAACATTCATTATTATACCATTCTACTTTTATTTCCCCTAGTATAGTTTTATTACCATTTCAATCTAAGTCATACTCTGCAAAGTAGTGAATGTGTAGAATGATTTTTTTTATTTCACTAATAGTCACCCGTTGATTGCTAGCATTAGTGTTTTTTTAGACATTTTAGGGTTATTTTTCTATACTTATTTTAAAATACAAACACAAAACACTCACAAAAAAAATCATACTCCTAGTATCACAGAAAAAATTGATTATATTCTAATATATCTTATCACATATTTATTACAATTGAAGTTCAAAGTTTTCATTTTAGTTAATTTTTTATTAATTGTTAGTCATCCATGGGTCTCGGTTTTCTTCTTTTTCGTTATCATCTTTTTAATTAGTCGCTGGAAAATTTTCATCTCATTATACTTAAAGTATTTCACTTAATTACTTTTTAATTACATGAAATAAAACTATCTTTTCGGATTTCGGACTCTCCCGTGACCATGGCGGTTGTATTCGAAACCACGTCGGCAACCATAAATCAAAATAAATCTGCGAAAAAATCTGAAAAGGTTTTATTTAAAATGTAAAACATTCGCGTTAATTTAAAAATTCTACATGAAATAAGTATTATTATCAATCAAAACTAAAGTGTTTTCATAATTATAATTTTTTGATTGTTGATTTGTGTAAGTTTGATTATCTAATATATTTAAACGAGCAATTCTTGTATATTTACTTATTTATTTATACCAGCGATCTCGGAAACGGCTCTAACGATTTCGCTGAAATTTGGTTTTCGGGGGCAAAATCGATCTAGATTAATCTTATGGCTGAGAAAATGCGTGTTTTCGAGTTTTCATATGTTTTTTTTTGCATTATTCCACGCAAAATATGGTCGATAATTTCTTATACTCAGGCATAAGCATCGTCGTCAAGCGGCCAAAGTGCAAGATTAACAATCACAGGTGTCCGAGTTCGAATCTCGGTCGGATACAAAGTTTTTATTTTTGTTTTTTTTTTCTTGCGTATTTATTTATTTTTAGTTTTTTTTTTAATCTAAAAATACGATATAACAAAAAGAACTTCGAGCAAAGCTCTATCGCCCAGGTACTTAACCTTTATAGGACGTATGATTTTATAACTATTGATCGGGATTTACGGTTGACCTTGCCACGCTATGCTACGGCATATTAGAACTACAACTTTTATAATAGATAAAAATACCTACTGTTTATCGCATACATGGCATTCATAGCAACGAGATATTTGTGAAATACTATAATTGAGACCGTTGACCTTGAATATTTTAAGACGCGGACACGAGATTATGTGAGATTTTTGATACATTTAGAATGCCAAAACATATGGTTTATACTTTTTAGGTTATTACATCTCATTCAAAGTTTGACTACTTTTTTGCCTATTTGACTGGGCTTTAAGTATGTGATCTTGCGATCCATTAAGACGGGGAAGGTTTCGTTAGGTTTTAGTAGGTACCTATTGGCTCTTCTAGTTAGTGAGTCCCACATAACCACCTGTATGTATGGTGATACCACAATACATACAGGTATGTATAAATATATCTTCCAACGTTTAAAGAAAAATTACCTCTTAGGTGAAGTGCTTTTGTTGCCAAGGCAACTGTGGATTATGGTTCATAAAAAATCATTAAGTGCGAGTTATTTTATCATTTTGTCTTTACTTTGGACAGTGTACTTGAATTAACATTTTACTGACAAACCGTTAACCGTTTTTATGATAGAGCAAAATGAGAAAGTCTTTTTTATGGAGACCGCACATGGAAGAGATTAAAAAATTGTTTTATAATATTTTCCAATCCTCCCCCCAAAAGATTATAATTTATTTAAGTATTAATAATACGCGGTAATAATAGCTCTAATGTATGGGTATATTTAAGTTAAGTGCGGTTATATATATGTATATATACCTCGCTCCGCTCGGGCTCGTCTCTGCGTACGTTTAGTATAGATTTCTCAGAGATGAGACATTTTCCCGCAGTACCCGGATAACCAGCTATCATCATACCAAATTTCATCAAAATCCCTTCCGTGGTTTTTCCTTCTTTCGGTAACAGACAGAGAGACAGACAGATAGAGAGACAGGCAGACAGACAAAAATTCTAAAAACTATAACTTCGGCCTCTGTATCAATAATAATGTCTATTTTAATAAGATTTTCCAAAAATATTTAATGTACAGATTCGGCTTAGTTACAATTTTATTATATGTATAGGTTTATCAAACTAAAAATATTCATAAAGTTCTAAGTTAAATGAAATATAAGCGAAATTAATTGAAATTCCATATCATTTTAGGTCCAAGAAGTACTGAAGAGATTAAAAACTTTCAAAGTGTCCGTCCACCCACGTATCCGTTTCTTCTACCAACTTCTAAAAAGAGGTATGTCGGACTACTCGCATCGCACCGCGGACTCACTCTACATACCTAATGTATATCAAAAGGGAAATAAATAATTAATTATTTTATATATTATTAATCTTTTCATTCTTACTAGGTGTTATCAGCGACTTTGCTCGCGTCCTGATGGATAACACCTACAACCTATAACATCACATCAGCGATGTAGCTAAAGACTCAATCTAGGATATAACATTTGATGCTGTACTGTACCTACACCGCTCTAAATTAACTTATTTTCTTACTATTGAAGGGTTGCTGGAAGAAATCTCTTAAAGAGATAAGTTATCCTTTGTCGACATTCTGTTATTTTATTTTGTATAACATATATTTTATGGTACATAAATAAATAAATAAATAAATAAATATATTCTAAGATTTCTACCTAAATTACTTAGACTAGATATAAGATAAAGAATCTTAATCAAATTTAAACAGACTTTAAAAGTTAGTTCAGTTAAAACAGACACAAGGTCGAACACATTATATAAATCTATACAGATAAATAAAATTAAAGTGTCTGTTTGTAATGTCAAAATAACAGCTTTATACTAAATGCATATGAAATTATATACGGTACTTATAAGAAAAACACAATTTTTAAAATTTTTGTCTGTCTGTCTGTCTGTTTGTTCCGACTAATCTCCGAAACAGCTGGACCAATTTTAACGGGACTTTCACTGGCAGATAGCTGATATTATAAGAAGTAACTAAGGCTACTTTTATTTTAGAAAAAGAATTAGAGTTTCGAACAAAAAATTAAAAAGTACCTATGGACGCACCCGAGCGAAGCGAGGGTAAATCGTTAGTATTATATAAATTGGTACATAATATGTAATTGATATCACTGTCCTTTTGACTTGGATATTGCTAAAGACTTTTTAAATATATTGTGTAATATTCGTAGAATAACGTTTATACAAATAAATAAAATTAAAGTATCTGCTTTGTAATGTCAAAATGACAGCTTTTTGCTAAATGCATAGTAAGAAATTATATACGATACTTATAAGAAAAACACTTTTTTTTTATTTTTGTCTCTTTATTCCGGCTAATCTCCGAAACGGCTGCACTGATTTTGACGGGAATTTCACTGACAGATAGCAGATGTTATAATGAGTAACTTAAGTTACTTTTATTTTAAAAAAATATTAGGGTTCCGCTCAAAAAAAAACAAAACGTACCTAGTTATAAATATTTTTGTAATCAGATTCCCTTTACATAACTCATTTTGGTTTATTCAGTTGCGAATGGAAATCTAAATTTATTTTAAAATACAAAATCTTAGATTAGACAAATAACAGTAGGTATATTTTTTCTGATAAATATAATTTAGACAAGTTAATTATTGTTTGGATTTTACGAGGCCTAGCTGTGCCCGATGAGATTTCCCATCGGTAATATAAATAGCCAAAATTTAAAATGTTGAATTTCCATACAAACTTTCAACCGCTCTATTTAAACCCTTTTTTAAATTTTCAAAAATCTCCTTTAGTGTTTACCTTCGTAATATAAAGTGATTAGTGCGAACGTATTATATTTTTTTCTTACAGATGTTGTTGTTATGATGTAAATAGTTAATTCCCAAAAGGTCTTCAGTAAATTAAAAATGACCCTGTATATTAAAAAATATTTTCAAGAAAAATTGGAATAATTAGTTTATTTGTTGTTTTTAAAGGTTGTTTTCGGGTACCTTTTCATACCTCGTGGACTAAATAGACATATTAACGTAGGCAAAACCGTAGAAAATATACTAGTTACTTAAGCAAACTCTTAAATTCTAGACGTTCCCTTATACAGTTTATCAAAATAAGATAAAAATAAGTTGTCTGGAAAAACGAAATTTAGTGTACTCGCGTAGAATTTTTAAATCTAAATTGTCCTTAGAATTTCTTTCATAAGACGTAGTTTGTAAGACCTCAGCCAAATTCAAGATAGCAATTGTGATTGCTGATAGCAAAATTTGTAAGTTATACAGAGTTTATTTATGTCGCGAAAGATAAATATTTTCAACCGTCATTAATATTAGTACCTGGATGACTGAGCTTCGTTTGGAGTTCTGTTTTGTTATATCGTATTTTTTAGATAAAAAAAAAACTAGAAACTTGAATAAATACAAAATAAAAGTAAAAAAACTTTGTATTCCAACTGGGATTCGATCCCGGACATCGAGTGTAAGAAATTGTCGACCATATTCTGTATTGAACACACGTTTTCCCAGACATGAGACTAATCTAGATCGATTTTTCGCCCCCGAAAGCCTCCACATACCAAATTTCAGTGAAATCGTTAGAGCCGTTTCCGAGATCGCTGGTATAAATAAATAAAGATATTAATATATAAGAATTGTTCATTTAAATATATTAGATTAGATAAATAGTTGTCAAGCATTATTTCTTTATGCCGGTATATAAAGCGATCTTAGTGGGATCAACTATAAAAGAAACAATCTAAGGTATTTCTCTGACAGCAGAGTGGATCGTGAGAGCAAACCTCTGGTACTTGGTAATCATGGTCTGCTTCGGCATACCTGCTGTCGGGGTATCGTGGTTAAGTGCGTAAGTTTTTCTGCGACGCCCCATTAAGATGAGAGAGGTTCTGTTGGGTTTTGGTGGGTAGTACTGGCTTTTCTAGTCGGTGAATCTCGACATGAAAACCTAATTGTGTGCAGGTGGTACGCATTTGAATTTTCTAACATTAAAGTTCAAACAAAGTAAATACACGTGCATAATATCCAGACACAAAAATCATGGTGTAAAAAAGCAAGTTTCCTTTGCTTTAAATAATAAATATATATGTTGGGACATTAACACACAGCATCATTTAGTTCCATGGTAAGCTACGAGGCTTGTGTTATGGATACCAGATAGTTGATATACTACACATATATAACTTTAAATACATACATATTATAAATATAACCACCCATGATTGGAGTACAAGCATTCGTGCTCATCACACAAATGAATGCCCCCAGCGGGATTCGAACCCTCGACCGCTGTCACAGTGAGTAGAGTCACTACAAACTGAGCCAAACGTGTCGTCTTTAGTCTAAGAGATAAAAATAATTGTAATCCTAAATTTAATTGGTCGTCACTTACTTTCTATACAAACTTAAAACAGTCTGTATTTGTGAATTAAAATTGCTTTTAAATAACTTCAGCGGTGGTCAATGTTCACGCCGGGAAACTTGATTAATTTGTACCAAAAGTAATTTATTATAATTGCAATAGCACTGTGCTTAGACCTTAAAAGTTTTCGCACACTGTACACTTTGTAGCAGTCGAGCAATTAAACGGGTTTCTAATCGGCATGGCGATGCGTATATATATAATTTTTTGACTGACATCGAAGCGTTAAACCAAGGTGTACGCATGTGTTACAAAATACTACAATCGATATTGAGCTTTCCATCTAAACAATTGAAGTCTAAAATTAAAAATTATTATTAAAAACGCTTAGTACACCGCCTCGGAATATTTTGTTGTCGTGTGGACCTAATGTCCGGTTGGGTCTCACATAGGACAAGTAGATAAATATTGCAATACTAGTGACTCACACTCGCTTCGCTTGGTTTCGTCTCTAGTACATTTTAACAGTTAATAAAGAGTAAATAGTATACATACAGTATATATATAGGTATGATAAGTTTTATATCCTTTACTTGAGAAATAATTGGTTCCCCATACAAACTGTTATCCTCATTTTCCCTTTAAAGATGATTTCCGAGATAAAAAATATCCTATATCCTTGCTGGGGTCTTAAACTATCTTCGTACCAAATTTTATCTAAATCGGTTCAGTGGATTTTTAGTTTATTCATTACAGCAAACTCACAAACTTACAAACTTTACCTCTTTATAATATTAGCGTAGATTGTAAACAGGTATTATTTTAAAGAACAACTGTTGAGTTTCTCGCCATCCCTTCTCGGCAAAACTGTTTGACGAGCCGGTAGACGATTCCTCTCGGACTTACAGACAGTTAATAAATAGTCTACAATGTGCAATCGGTCTAACACAGTGCAGGAACCACTAAACATGAGCCTCATTTCATACAGTCTCATAAGTAATTTAAGGATCTATTTTTGGATTTAATGAAGAAAATAAAATTGGATTTTTAGATGGATTATTATCAGTAAAGTCAGTTTTTTGTTTACGTGTTTGTAAAAGTTGTACAAGTCCCAAATAAAATGTCCATGATTTCATCAAATTTCAAGAATTTTTTCTATGAAAATTCAAAGGTAATGATCAACTTGATATTTTTATAATACTGTAAAAATTATACTCTTTCCTCATAAAATATAACAATAAAGAATTAAGAATCATGTTTCGGGTAATGAGCCATTGAAATTACCGACGTTACCGAGATATCGGTCCATATAATTCATTATATCAGAAGATTTTTAAAATTTTATATTTGATAATGTTATATTTACGATGTTATATTATTGTAAATTTTCCTATTGTAATGGTTGTTGAAGTTCATCATTTTACGTTTAAATATATAATAACGGGTAGGTAAATGTTAAATATATTTAACGATATGCATATAATATAGTAGGTACATTATATACTTCACCTCGCTTTGCACGGGAGCGTCCCTCGGTATCTTTTGTATTTTAAATATTATATACAGGTAGCGTTACATTTTAACAGATTTCATTATGAACAGTACCCTTTTATTATTTCAGGTCTATTTCTAATAAACTTAGATACACAACACACGCACGCACGCTCGCACACACGCACGAACGCACATATACACACATACATACATACACACACACACGCACAGTCGCGCGCGTGCACCCACACGCACTCACATATATTCATACATTCAAACTTTTGCATGTATAACTAATACTATAATAACCCCATTAATAAAGAGGTAAAAAGCTCAATTTTAGATTACATATATTCAAAACTACAAAGCACAGGTCATACAAAGCACAAGCCACTCGTAGAACTTATAAAGTTTTCTGGATTGCAAATTGTAGCTAAATCGGAATAGTTAAGAATGTAAATCAGTCGCTTTGTTAATTGAGAATGCATTGCTTCACTTCAGTCCTCGCTCGCCGGTAATTGGATGTCTTCGGATATCTTTGTTGAAATATACATTTTTATGAAATATTGTAACTTTAGAATAAAGAAATGATTTATTATACTTCAAGTATATTTATTAACTAGCGATCAGTATTCACGTCGATCCTATCCCGTGAGAATCCTGTTGTTTCAGGACTAAATTAGATGATATGAAGAAAAGTAACATCATTGCTTTTGAAATACCGTCAGTTGCGAAGGTAGAAGATACACATTATACAATTTTACTAATGATTGAACTTTATCTTGCAGGTAATCACATGGGCACAGTACAGAGTGCCTCTCTTTACTCGGGTTCGTAGTAAAAAACAAGAAACAAATCTATCCCATGGGAGTCGTTCATTTTTCCGGGCTGAAAACTAACCTATGTGTTATTCCTATACTATGATCTATCTCTATGCCAAAGTTCATCCAGATCCGTTTAGCCGATCTGGCGTGATTGAGTAATAAACATTCATCCACATTCTCGCATTTATAACGTATGGGATGATGGGATAATATAAAAGACTTATAGAGACGAAGCGAGGCGAAGCGAAGTTAATTCTCGAGCGAAGCTAGACTAATTCCCTAGAGCTAAAATAAGCAACTAGTATACCGATTTATTTAATGTAAGATTTCTTACTTTGATTGGTAACTTCATTATGTAGCTCGCTCGCGACCTTGAGCCAGTCTACACAAATACATAGATCTATAGCAAGTACATTACATACACTCGTACGTATAGTATAGTAATAAAAGAGGTTGATTACTACAGGGAATATGTTGTTTTAAGGAATAAGTCATGGGAATCAAAATGGAAATGGGTAGGATTTATTATCTGACGATTTTTTTCTCATTTTTTATTAAGTATGTTTGTAATGTCGAGGCTCCCAAAGTGAGGGCCAATTTCAAAGCGGCATCTTTATTAAAAAAAAGTTGTAAATAAAAAAAAATCTGAGCTGTACAGTTGATCCAATAATAATACTTTCTTAGATTCACGTAAATATTTGATATTTTTAATTAAAACTTTATTTAAAAAAAATATTTAAAATGGTCCATTATTATTTTATTTTTCGTGAGATTATTTTTGTATTACCTATTGTAAGTGTTTGATATATCTTTCAATACCAAGTAGGAAGAGAATAAAAAAATATTCTTTTATAAAAACAATCGTGGAGAAACACGTATGTATTTTTATACATTTTTTGCTACTCTAGCTGTCAGATCGGTTATGTTGGTCTTATAGTCGTGCTTTACAGCGGCCAAGCATCTAATAGGCTTTTTCCAAAACATCTGATCGTGTAAAAGAATTCCATGTGAAATATTTGTATTGAAATACAGATCACAATATATAGTAAAAAATAAGAGAACCACATGCTTGAATAATTGATTAATATTTTTAGACCAAACACCATACAGAAATGCATCACCATGGAATTTCAGCCGATAACATGGCGTGGCAAGTCAAGCATCATGAATACAATGTACCACGGGAACTAACACTTTTATTCTATAACCATCTTTAATCTCTGTGTGATTAGATCTATTTTTGACTGCAATATTTAACTGGAAAAGGTCAGTACACCTGTCAATCGCTGTCAATACCTTTTATAGGATTACAACCTTTACGTTCTAACAATAGAGGCTACAATGCTACAATAGTCAATGTCTTGTATAGATTAGAGCCTGTAAGTGACGCGGACGTTTGGAACTAAGTAAACTTTGAATGGCGTTTGTATGGGAAATGTTATAGAAAGTAGAGTCAATAGAGTAGTGGGTAGCGCATATAAGGTTGAATGTCCCGGTTTCTATTATTGGATGAGGCAAATATTTGTTTTTTATATGTAATATGAGGCAAGGAAGCAATAACGGTAACATTTTTATAACATTTCGCATCTGCATAGTACATGCTCCCTATATAATTACCCATTCATGCAAAATACTAGCAGTATCTTCAGGAATACCAGTATCTAAACTCTCTTTAGAATGAATTTTACGTTTTTATTCGGCTCGTACTAAAGTAGACCTTACTCATTGCCAGGATTCTTTTGTAGGAACAAAAAACAATTCTCGCAGGATTTCTCATGAGTTTTCTACTTCCAGTTCCGTTAGCGATACCAAAGCTTTTTTAAATCTGATTCTTCATTAAACACCGTTAGGACTACTCGTTTTCAACTACTTACGTCATCAATTTGATTTAAAATGGTAGATAAATTAATAATTGATAAAAATAACAGAACCCTTTATTTTATAAAAGTTGCCACATTTGTTTTTTTATTTTTGTTATTTTCATAGTAACTTTCAATTAAATTATCTACAAACTAAGTTTCTATTCCACATCCTCAAGGTTATTAAAATATTTGTCTAGGACGTATGTACATTGATTCGGAAACTTTTTGCAATCATTATTGGGTTTCTAAGTAAATATTGTGACGCATTGTTCAAAAATGCTAAACGAATAGTTATAAAACTTTTTCAGCTATACAGACAATACAATAAAAATGTATTTTCATGCGTCATACATACATATATGTTACTTACCATCTGCACTACCAGATAAAGTTAGGATTATGCATTGTAGAGGCCGTGAAAGAAATGTTATACCTATTAAATCCTAAAGGCAGTGGTAGCCCAGTGGTAATGCGCTAGTTTAGGAGACCGAGTGAAACAGGTTCAAATCCCGGGTCTCGCACCTCTGATATTTTCATGGGCGAATCATTTCCAACATGATTCACTTGTCTTACGGTGTCGGTGTGATGACGGGAATTAGCTCAATGATACACAACCGAATCCGTTGAGTAATCCTTTATTACTATTTAAACTTAAAATTACATTGTACGCGTACATACATAGAGGCGAATAAGAATCTTATACGTTTTGTATAGATTTCTCAGGGATAAGATATATTCCCGCAGTAAAAAGTATCCTATATGTTGACGTGGACAATCGGCTATCATCATACCAAATTTCGTCAAAATCTGTCCAGTGGTTTTGTCGTAAAGAAAATTCTAAAAACTATAGATTCGGCCTCAATGACTATTTCAATAAAATTTGTCAAAAAATATTTAATGTATAGGTTCGATTCAGTTAGAATTTTATTATATTGTAGATAACTGTTAAAATTTTCGAAAGATATGCGAAGTCTACTAACCCGCACTTGATCATAGTGGTGTACTGAGAATATGACCTGAACCCCCTCCTATTGAAGAGAGGCCCGTGCCCAGCAGGGGGACCATAACAAGGGCTGTATACAATTAAATGTTATAAATATTACTTACACGATAAAGCCACTGGCATTCTTATTAACTTTTATCTTCTATCTATCAAGAAAAACCATCTTTTATTATGAGTAGAGTCAAGTGAACAAGTAGTGAAACTATCTTAGTGATGAATTGTATTGACTTAAGCAAGTTATAAACACAAAGGGGTAAGTAAATTAAGTTTGACTTCAATTTGAATAGACTATTGGACGTAAAAATGGTAATTAATACGAGAATAAATAGTTTCAATATTAATTTGATAGCTTCTCTGTCATTCTTAGTGTCTAGTTGTGAGTTTGTTCGTCTCATTCCGACTCTTCTATCTATGAAATTAGTGTATTATTTATAACACTGCATTGTGTGTGAAGGCGGATTTATAATTAAAAGCGGATTATTAGAAGCAAGCGACATTAAAGCTCTGTTTGTTAAACAACACAAAGGTGCATAATAATGTATTACTTATGAACTTGAAAATAATAGAAATGTAAATAAACATACATACATGTATGTTCATCAATACTAATAATAGAATATAATATATTATAATATATAATGTTATAAATGAGAAAGTATCTCTGTCTGTCTGTTACGTTTTCACATGTAGTTGATGTTGTCACTTTTTGTCACAAAAATTAAACTCGAAACACCTTCCACCACGCTGGCTAAGTCCGGTTGTCAAACTTCACGTGTCTTTCGAAAACTTGCTAGGTTTTCTCAGACATGCAGGTTTCCTCACGATGGTTTCCTTCACCGTAAGACAAGTAATAATCACGTTGAAATTATAAGTACATGAAAATATAAACAGTGCGAGATCCGGAATTTGAACCCGCTTTACTCGGATTCCAACGCGAGCGCGTTAATACTGGGCTACAACTGTCTTTTGGAACGAAGTTCCTTATCGCGCGTTGTGAAAGGGGGCTAGACGGAAAAAATTCTCACGAAAAGTTGTAACGACACTTTTTGCTATAGTAAGCTATTGTAAGCTGTGCGGCGTGCGCATGTTTCTCTGTCTGTCTGTCTCTCTCTCTCTCTCTCTTATAGAAAGCAAGCCAGATATTTTCATTTCTATTTCGCATTGAACATTGTGGTATCGCGACGATTATTTTTGTTGAGTGTATACAGGTTTTTTGTACATAATATATAATAAAAAATAATAATAATAATGAATACTGACAGTGTTTCTTAATCGAAAGGAACTTCGTTCCATCCGGGTGTCCCTTGACCTTGTTTAATTTTTTATTACAGAACATATTGTATAGAAAAAAAGTTAAGTAGTTATACGTGTAGAAATTTGATAAATAATATCTTAATTAATTTTCACATTTCATACTGTCTGTATGTATCTTAGATTTCATTCATAGTTATAGATTAAATATTATTATATTAGATGCACTTATGTACATTCTAGCGGAATCTCGGTATGCGTTTCTATATTGAGATGCCATAACTGCGTGCATGTAATAGTTCCATAATAGCTATTTATAGTTATTATAGTACTTGGTCTGTGTTTATTTATACAAATAAATAAAATTGAAGTGTCTGTTTGTAATGTCAAAATAACAGCTTTTTACTAAATGCATATGAAATCCTATACGGTTCTTATAAGAAAAAAAATTGTAAAACTTTTATCTAAAATCAATAAACTTTACAACGGTCTAAGACTATATTTAATTTATCAAGCATTAAGTAGTAGGTCGCGTACCTACAGGTCCTACTAGCAGTAACCTAGGTCACTCCAGGTAGTCTATCTGTGTACTAAATATCATCCAAATCCTTCCAGCCGTTTGAGCGTGAAGGAGTAACAAATAAGCACACATACATATGTACATATATATATATATATATATATATATATATATATATATATATATATATATATATATATATATATATATGTTTACGTTTGTGAAATCCTGGGATTTGCAGTGTCATACTGTATTATAATATTCACAAACGTATTAAAATAACACGCGTAGAGTGTGTTCAATGTAAAATGCCCATTAACAAACTATATATGATTTGTAGACACTTTTTACACGTTTCACAGTGTGTGAAAAATCTATAGTTTGTTTACGGCATTTAACATTGAAGAAGCTTAGTGTGTTAAAAGTGTCTACAACTTGGATTTGCAGTGTAGAGAAACAGATTTGAATTTAATATAACTTATTACTTGTGAAATATAAAAATGCAATACATTATTGTATCTATAATATGTAGTTCATATGCTTTCGTTTTTTTTAATTATGTTCCACCAAATGCAAACTTTTGTATTTATAATATGTTGCAGTAGACTCTGAGATAATTATATAATATTTTTTTGGTTGGTGTATCTCCAGTAGTTCATATAAAAAACCACCCTCAAAAAATAAATATTGTTTTTTACACTTCTGAAAATTAATCAAAAAATAAAAAAAAATACTAAATATAGAGCTCATTGATATATATTTTTTCGCGTTGGATTCATTTAAATATCTGTCATAGTTTCTGAGAAAAAAAATAAAACCGTTAGGGGCTGTTACCCCCATATCTCCCTTATGAGTGGAAGCAGAGATCTAAAATCACAAGTACAAGTACTTTGGGTGAAAAAGTAATATTTAAAAGGTTAAACCATGTCCAAAGACGTCAGTGCAATTTCCTCATAGTAAGTCTGCTACACTCTTTGTTATTGAATCTTTCTGTATAGTAAGCCTCAGTAACAGCAGTGGCAGTGTTCCACCCCCCTGCCTCGGAGAGCACGTAAAGCCGTCGGTCCTGCGCCCTAACTCTCACCGGTCGTGTCGAGTGGTCGTCCCACCGGAGTATGAGAGTGACAGGATTAGAGAGTGCACTTGTGTCTGCGCGCACACTTGTGCACTATAATATCTCCTGCGCAGTTGGCTAGTCTCAATGAGATTGGCCGCCGTGGCCGGAATCGGTCAGGAGGACATTATTATTATTCATTCGCATACAATAGTAGTCTGATTAGTTCAATTTTTGATGACAATCAAAACCGTTGACAAAAACTAGCGTTGAACAATATTATTACACCACACTGGAACTGGAATAGAACTCGCGGTCTGCGTACTTTTAAAGCGTGATTACTGATTATGATGTTATTATGATTTTATTTATTTCATATCTTTCCACGCTTTTTACTCCAAACACTTGACATACATATATGTAAAAAACAAACAAAATATTCCATAGAGATACATTAATTTATATAAAGTACTTTTCACGTCAAAAACTACTTGAGTTTTGCTATGTTTTTACTTAATTAAGTTTAGTATTTGTTCCCGACATTTTTTCCAATAACCAGGGAATAGAAAAAAGTTCCACGCGAGTTAATTGTCAAGAGACTTGATGTGGTGCTTACGTGTATTCAGAAGTTTTGCATTCGCTATTTCTAGGTCATGCTCGAATGAATATGCTCATAATATTAACAGTCTTAACGATACATTGTGAGATGTTTATCGTAGAACTTGTTAGATACTAGTAGGAAAGAGATATATTACTTTGTATTTCTTTATTATTTTTAGAGTTCTTTACATTGGAGTAAAAAACACCTAATTTGTCATCAATTACATATACGAGTATTTGTTAAAATATCTTAGATATATATATAATATAATATAATTAGATATTTTAAAAGTCGCTGCCAGCCAAAGCAAGGAAAACCTATTTCGATACGTATCAATACGTATCCATATCTTAAAGCATCATACGTGAATATTTTGCAGTTCCAATAATATTACATACATACGTGTCGAATTGATAACCTTCTTTTTTTGAAGTCTAGATTTAAAAATAGTAGATTTAAAAAATATAAGAAAACATAATATTTCAAACTCTGAATTTTAAAGACAGAAGAGGTTTACGTACAGATTACTCCATCATGTAAATCCTTCATGCAATTCGTACTTGACATTTTTTTTAATATGGCCTATAGCTATTATGCCAAAAATAAATCCTACAAAAATCATAAAAAATACACATATTGTATTACGTTATTCCTGAAATATAAAACAACCATAGTATCATTACAAAAAAGAATAAATCAGATGTTCTAAAAGCAAATGACATTTTAAATTAATAAAAAAAACCCACACGTTATTTTGACAGAACCAGACCTCGCATAATGCTATTACATAATGCCATTTACTGAGATTAAATAAAAAAAATACGTCTTTCCCGTCGTTTAAAGCTATACAGAGTGCACTCGGAGCGTCACGAATGCAACTAAATGATTACGCGCGACCTCCAATGTATTGCTGAGGGAGAAACTATAAATTTTATACAATATTACTGTATATAATATTATTTCTAAAAGAATTCTTTTTTGTATTTAAACAGGTAGGTAATTTGTTTTAAACTAACTAGGTACTGCTCGTCGTCTTTAAATAAAAATAATGTTTATGATTTATAAATAATAACACTGATTTCCAAATTTTTGAAAGGAAACTTCTTTAAAATCGTTATGATTTGAAACTCGATGAAACAAAAATGCGACACTAGAAAGAGACAACAACATAAATATATAGGATTAAGCCAGGGAGAAAAATGAGATAGATTACATTGCCATGTTGCCATGGTATGCCATTGGTATTGTCTGACAAATATATAATATTGTATTCTTTTTTTCTTTTTTTTATAAGATTCAGTGACAAACGAGCAGACAGACCACCTGATGGAAAGCAGTACCTGTCGCCCATAACACCTACAGTTCATGCACTTAGGTTTTAGGTAACAAAAATACAGAGCCGCAGGTGCGTTGTCACTGTGAGGACTAAGATGATATGATTCTCGCCTGTAATTGCGCTGGCTACCTTATCCTTCAAACCGGAACACAACAATGCGATCATTGTTGCTTGGCGGCAGAAATAGATAAGGGGGTGGTACCCATCCAGTCGGACTCCTCAGGCTTGACAGAGTCCTACCACCGTATTCTTTCAGTATATGATATTCTATAAAATATATATGATAGTAATATGTCTTATTTCATTATTTGAGATAGAATACATAACACTTATAAATAAATATATTTATGTCAAATAAAATGTTAAATAACTTTTGAACTTGGAAAAATTTCATAAAAAAATAAACCTTATAATTATCCTACTCCTGATACTCTATATTCATGTCATTCTCTCGTAGGCTTTTCTGAAGTTTCTCTTCTACCATGTGTGAATTGCACACAAACGCACATTGAATTTTTTTATTGATGAAAAATCTAAACAAAAAAGAAAATAGGTTGATAAATATGGGGACAAAAGAGTACTGAACTGTTTCACTGGACCTCAATACGAGTTGGATCAGGCCATAGTCCACCAAGCTGGCCAAGTGCGAGTTGACGGACTGCACATGTCTTTCAAAAACTTGCTAAGTTCTTTCAGGTTGGACTTATTTGGATGAAATTTAGTACACAGATAGACTATATGATCTGATCTATCACATATACTAGTGTTAGTTATAAAGTTTATTAATATTATAAATACAATAGACACCTATGACGCACTCGAGCGAAACGAGGGTAAGCCTCTAGTGTAAAATAATATTACAATATTTCATTGTATTCTTGAAGTATATAGAACATCTAATTTCCCAAATTTCGCGAATAAACCGACTACGAACTAATTCGCTGATTAAGTGTGTGCATTCCCTTCGTGTCACCCCATTAATGCTTTCTACGTGAATCTTATGCTATTACTGAGCAGTAACACGTGTAGGTGCGAGAGTGGGGGACGTAGGTGTCTTTATTTGTGTGGGTGTTTCTATGAAAATTAGACTTTATTGTGAGATTCACGTGTAATTTATGAAGTAGCTTTTACTCTCAGCTTTGCTCGGCTTTTTTGAACATAAATGTAAACTAAAACTTAAGGACTTATGTAAATTTTCAACCGACTTCTAAAAAAAGGAGGAGGTTCTCAATTCGACCGTATATATATATATATATATATATATATATATATATATATATATATATATATATATATATATATATATATATATATATCCCATCATCAGATCCTGGTTTCCTTATTATGGTACCACTCTTGGGATATCTTCTTTCCAACAAAAAAAGAATTATCAAAATCGGTTCATAAACGACGAAAAAAAAATCCGCGAACATATATACTTTACCTCATAATACTTTCTTAGATTTACGCGAATATTAGACATTTAAATAAAACTATCTTTTCGGATTTTTTCGCAGATTTATTTTGATTTTTGTTTCCCGACGTTTCGATTGCTTTACAGCAATCATGGTCACGGGAGAGAACTTTACCTCGTTTTAATATTAGTATAGATAATGATTTTTGTGTAAACTACTCGTACTTATGTAAAGACTAAAGACATAAAATGATAAAATTTAGGTTTCCCGATTCAATACAACTAGCATGTTAATAAAACAAAGTACGTATCTAATGTTTCAAAGTGTATTTTCGTCTTCTATCATCGTTACTACTTGACTTGCAAATATAGTGGACAATAAAGCAAAGTGGACTACGCATATACTACATACATATGTATGAAGATATTTTATATTCCTCCTGGCTTTTGCCAACGGCGTGCGCGAGCGCGGTGTTTATTTCAATTAAATGACCAGTAAGATTGAGCTACGTTACATATAGAGCTATACAGTATACAGAGCTCACGTTATAATATTTTAAGTTTTCTTAAGCGATTATAATAAATAAATATGTTGGGACATTAACATACAGCACCATCTAGTTCTACAAAGCTGCGTTTTTTGTGTTATGGAGACCGGATAGTTGGATACACTACACATGTATAACTTTTGATACATACATATTATAAAATAAACACCTATGACTGGTGTACAAACATTCGTGCTCATCACACAAATAAATCCCCCCAGCGGGACTCGAACCCGGGACCTCTAGCAAAGCAAGCAGGGTCACTATAAACTGAGCCAACGTGTCGTCCGCGTCGTCGTGGGTTTGATTAATACTAAACTTAGTTTAATGCGTGCAGAAAGTACCCTTAAAATTCATTTCGAATCTAGACGTTCACTTTTCATATATAAATGACTAACAAAAACAAATCTATCCCACGGGAACCGTACATTTTTCAGGGATAAAAGTAGTCTATTTGTTATTCTGATGTATGAACAATACTATTGCAAAGTTCCATTAAAATCCAATTAGTAGTTTTCGTGCACTAAGCTGCATAAATTACTAGTTTTTTAACTATCCCACGGGAACTCTTTAATTTTCCAGGATGAAAAGTATCTAAAATGTTAACCGGAGATATAAAGTGCAAAATACCACCATGCAAAATTACTTAAAATCGGTCCAACAGTTTCGGAGATTAGACAAACAGACAGAGAAACAAAAAAAATTGAAAAAAAAATGGATTTCTTCTATTTCACTTCTTACATCCTCCTGACTCGGTTTTTAGCATTTTTTTTCTATGTACAGACATTCGACCTCTACAGCTTTATTATATGTATAGATAGGAGGCAATTTTACAATAAAACATAGTTCTTAGGTTTTCGTACATTCGCTTTTGTGTTTGTCTGTTTATAGCTTAGATTTTACCGACACTAAAAAGAGGGAAGTATTTCAATACTTCCGTCCGTTGTATATTTATTAAATTTAAATAATTTGACTAAGCATATTCCTTTTTTTATTTTCAACAAGAAATCACTTTACGGGGAAGGAAAACATTTTTATGAAATATGCATATCTGATAGAACTTAATTAGTTTTCAAAAGACACGTGAACCTCCCATACTCCTACTTCATCTTACATTAAGGGGAGGCATGTGCCCAACGGTGGGACAGTGGGATATTAAAAAAGATTATTATTGTTTTTATACAAAAATTGATCGAAATCCCACTGCAGGTAATACTAGTTATAATTACTCTGCAGAATTTTCATCTCACAAAGGATATTTGTAGACACGCCACCTTTAGATGCTCTTTAAAACTTTACTATCGACTTCATAACTTTTAATAGCAGTAGAATGGTTTGCAGTTTTCTTTTCCATGTTCCGCACTAGGTACGAGTGAAGGAAAAACAATTCAATTAAATACTGCGACGAAGTCGAATTGAACAAGTGTTTCGTTGGTTTCTGTTACTGTTTTTGTGGATATTCAAATTTTTTAATAGAAACCATTTTTCTAAAAGATTTTCATGACTATATTAGTTAATGTAACTATTATAAAATCTTGTATATAAGTAGTCTTATAATCGTGAGAAGCAAAGAACTAGATGTGCTGAAACAAAATGAACGTGAAAAGAAGGTAGTATTATCAATTACGAGTAAAATATTGCAATACTGAGTAAAAATTTGCATTATTATATTACCAATCTCCATCTTGTGTTCCCAAAACTACCAATATAAATTAAAATACTGTAACTAGTCTCAATTAAAAAGGGGTCCTCATGTTCACTATATATCGTCCTTATTAATTTTTTGATTAAAAGGTATTATGACTTGAATATACTTTTAAAAGATTGCAAAATACATCTATTCAGGTATAATTTTCCTAGAAATTTGTATAGGACTGCTCTTGAGATGTAAATAAACGTAAATAATATTAATCATTAGAAAATATTGTGCAACTCCATAAATTTCATGCAAATCTGTCCAGGCATTTCAGAGTCAATAAGTAACAAACATACATATATACGATCCAATTTTAATTAATAGTAGTCCAATGTTATATGATTTTAAAATAATTATATAAATTAGTTTTAATTATCTTAAAAACTTTGTTTAAGTTGATAACTTTTAATAGGTCGCCAGTACGTGTGTCTTGGGGAGGCGGAAAATTTAATTAAACGCCATGTCGATTGCGAATTGAAAGGAAATTCCAACTACCTCCGTACTTACCTACTTGTAGTCGTACATACTTGTCGGAAGCAATATATTTATCTTATGGGAAATCGAGGTTTGTTTACTTATGGGAAGGGAAATCTATATATAGTTATTTTGTATTTAACCTTTTTTAAAGTCCCACAGCTGGGCAAGGGTCTTGCTTTTCCACAAGACAACCCACTGAATTTATGTATATGGTATGCGACCAACCTTAAAAAAGGTTAATGTAGGGCTGAGCAAAGAGATGGTGGTTGCGGGTAAAGATGTGAGGTCTGTGTTGTATATTTGATATTTTTATATTGATTGATATAGATATGTCGTAGTCTTTTCGCAGAATTCGTCATTTCATGAAATACCTAGGCAATTCCGGCAACTCGTGTTTACAGCCAATATACACAATCCGACGCATAGTCATTGCGGACAGTTAGGCTTTTCATGTAATGCCTGTTATATACACCGTGGCACGTTGAAGAAAGGAAAAAAATTAATTATATTAAAAAAAGTTAAAAAGACCAAGAAGTTGATTTATTATCAATCATCCACGCGCGTAGCATATTTTCGACATCTTGATTTGCTCTTTCTACGCTGCCCTGACTTTGCGGATGTCGAGGTCTGCCGTGAAATTTCAAATTTTGAGGTTATGTTTACATTAAATAAACTAAAGTGTAACATTATATCCCGGAAAAAGCGTTGTTTTAACTGTTCTAACCTAACCTAACCAACCTAGAAGATAAGAAAAGGTTTTGTTATGGCGTCGATTTATCATAATAATGCTAATTCTGACATTGACATTTAACATAACCAAGTACCAGTTTTACTGATAGAATTGATGTTAAATACGAATAAATCGTGATTTTAAGTGTTAAAATAAATATTTAAGTACAATAAGGATTGAAATATTTTAAGGATTTTTTTAAATAAGAATATAAGGATTTTTTTCCTTTCTTCAACGTGCCACGGTGTATATAACAGGCATTACATGAAAAGCCTAACTGTCCTCAATGACTATGCGTCGGATTGTGTATATTGGCTGTAAACACGAGTTGCCGGAAGTGCCTAGGTATTTCATGAAATGACGAATTCTGCGAAAAGACTACGACAGATATATACATCATATAATTCATATTCTCCTTAAGAGCTACCGATTTTGAGATTTTTTTTCATGTGAGGTCAACTAGAGGGTTAATATGTTTTATTTAAAAAAAAATCGACTGGAATAAGAGTGAAGGGTCCACTACATAGATCGGGATTTTAGACTAAGAGAGGCATTTATTATTTACTAGCGACCCACCCTCGCTTCGCTCGGGTTCGTCCCTAGCTTGCTTCCCTAAACAAACTTTCATCCGCATTTTCACCCCCTTAAGGGATGATTTCTGGGATAAAAACTACCCTATATCTTTTCCAGGGTGTCAAACTATCTTCTTACTAAATTTCATCTTAATCGGTTCAGTAGTTTCGGAGCCTATTTGATGTAAACAAACAAACAATCAAATCTTTCCTCTTTATAATATTAGTATAGATATAGATAAAATGTCTACAATAATAACGTAAAATTATTTCAATAATAATATCTATGATTTCATTTACTTCTTATTCTTAGCATTTAATTAGACTTGTAAAGCTTTATTTCACGAAGTGTGTTTTTCCAACACTGAGAAGAATTCAATTAAGTTGTGACAAACGCAAATTGAAAGGAAGTGGTTCTCTCGCGGTATTATTCTGGGACATGTTTACTTATTTATTGGAGAAAATCCTAAGCTTAGTAAAAATAATTTATAAGTCACTACAGAGAGCTGCTAAATTGTGCTTCGTATTTATTATAATTGTGTAAATATTAATGTGCAAAAATATCCTAAAAATAACTAAGTAATAGTTCCATAATGTCTGTATTATAGTTTAATTATAAGATGGCTTGTCATCTGAAATATGTTTATTGTATATGAAAAATGTTTGAAGCAGTGGTCGATGCTATGTCAGCTTGCAAAACAAATGTCAGCAATCACTCATTACTACATATTTTAGTTGAAGATGAAGGAAGCATAGAGAAAAATGGTTGAAATTTTAAATAACACTATCTCTTCGAATTATTTCGCGTAATTAACTTAATTTATTAAAAAAATGCCACCATTCCAGAATATTCCCGTGAAGTAAAGAAAGTTTAAAATAGGGACAGCAACTAAACTGTATGTTCAGATCTCTCAACGATAAGTCGGTATCAGCGCGCTAACTTAAAACTTTGCAGCGCTTTGCACCGCTGCGTGAAGGCAGAACTGTTTCATCGAACAATACACATTGCACTTTACAGCGCTTTTGTACTTTACTCCTAACTTAATTTTAAATAGTGTATATGACACAGTTTATTCTTTTAGCATGACGTTTGCTTTGCTTTGGACATTATTTGGTTAAGATATTTTGCAATAATAGATTTTTACTCGAGACGGCTACGGAGAGGGTATACTAATGCGTAATGCGTTTGGGGTAAGAGGTGTTTGTGTGTCTATTACCATTTTTCTCGAAAACGGCTAGGCCGGTTTAAAACAGTTTTTTGCCTTGTATAACTTTCATTCCTGAGCATGTTCTTAGCTAAGTTTTATAAAGTTACAGACCGCCAGGGGTCGTTACAGTATATGTATATACTGTTTCTCCAAAACGTTAATATTTAAATAATAGTATGGCGCTTCCTATTAATATTTAAAATTTAAAAAAGCAATAAATAAAAAATAAATTAAAAAAAGCCCACGACGGAAAATTGTGACATGAAAAAACGCTGTCGCGGTCGAACATGAACTGTGTCGTAGAATACACATTAATTAACAATAAAGCTATAAGCACGAAAGCTGAATGGACGGCGGAATGTCGTGGGTTTTTGAATTTTTTTATTTGAAGTTTTTTCATGTCACAATTTTTCGTCGTGAGTTTTTTTTATTTTTAATATATGTTTTATTAATACATAATATATATCAATCTACCCTCTGTAAGTCGCCAACGTCTTTTATAATTTTATATAATAGATAAAGTTAGAACTTTCACTCTACTACACTAACAGTAGTGGCTCATAATTCTATTTCGAGAATAAAATAGATAGATATATTTAGCTACATTTATACATAATACAATCTCCAGTATGAGAGAAAGTACATTTACGTCTCTAGTTTAGTGAACTTTTCCTTTGTAAAAATGTCTTCCAACTTATTAATTATCTCTTTTAAAAAAATCTTATAGATCAAATGCTTTATCGCTGTGTCAAAGAAACAAAAAAAAAACAGAGTGATTTAGATATGACAATACTTCTTCATGTAAAAGCGTGTATAGATTCAGCAGTATTTAAAAGACTATAAAAATATTATGGACTTTTGGATGTGTGTTTGTGCGTCTGTTACCCAATATCCTTGTTAATTACTAACCATTTTCAATGTTTTTTTTTTAATAAATAGTTTATATCCCATGGTATTTCTATATAAATTAAAATAAAATGTAAGAATGAAACAATAATTTAAAGTAACTCCTCAGTTCATTCGCTATCCAATTCCGTTTCATACATAGCGATACCCATGTGACCCTATATGGCATACCAATGCAATTCCAATACAATCATATGAAAGTGAATCTCCTATCTCCCAGTTATTTAAGTTCTATATCTATAAGCTACCTTGCTACAATTCTATGTGTATTTATAATATAATGTAGTAATAAAAAATATTATATTATTTATTTTTATACCTCACTCGCTAGATCTGGAAGAAAAAAAAAACTTATTTTTTTGGCCATTTTGCCTTTTTTATTTTAAAATTATAAAAATCAATTACCTAAGCCGTTTATTAAATTCGAAGGTACACAGGTTCGGACATACATACATACATACAGGTCAAACACATAATCCTCCAATGAATGAATGAGCTTCGCCGCATCGGTAAATAGATAATGCTATATTGTATACAATGTCAAATCTATGATAAATATGATACTAACGTATATAAGTGAAGAATATTATATAGAGCATTTTTTTTGCAATTTATTCTATTTATATTTTTAATATAAGTGTGATGAGCACGAATGTTTGTACTCCAGTCATAGGTGTTTTTAGATTTATAATATGTATGTATTTAAAGTTATATATTATGTGTAATGTATCAACTATCTGGTACCCATAACAAAGGCCTCGTAGCTTACCATTGAACTATATGGTGCTGTGTGTCAATGTCCCAATAATTTTATTTATTTATTATTATTTATTGAGGCAAATTATAGGATAACATCATGCTGCAACTCTTACTAGTTATTTTAGGTTTATCTATACATTACAATTTCATTACAGATTCTAAACGTGCTCTAAACGAATTCCAAATCTGTCTACAGTGTTAAGATATAAGATATCTCTCTTATTGAAGACAAACTAGAGCAACTATTTATGTAATACTTTCGCTTTCAAGACTACAACTAATTAAGAATTCAACTCACGACACCAATAGAAGCGAGTAGCGCGGGTAATTAACACGCGTCCATTCACGTCCCGACTTACCTCTTGTTTCTTTGGGATTATACTTTATTCTTTATACATAACTCTGTATCCTTTTTAGTTCTTCAAGACTTACATATATAACGTTTGGATTGAGGTTGTCAGGAATATTTGGATAAGTTAGAAGGTAGTCATTTGTTTTTAAATATTATGTATTTAGGAGAAAACTCTGAGTATAGGTGGTATGAGGAGTGCGTTATCATTGGGCTACCACTGCCTTCCAAACTTTTGTATTTATAATATTACTAGCAACTCACTACTTACGTCCCTATTTACGTTTTCACATTTAGTATAGATTTCTCAGAGATGAAATATTTTCCCGCAGTAAAAAGTATTCTATATGTTGACCCGGATAACTAGCTATCATCATACCAAATTTCATCAAAATCCCTCCAGTGGTTTTTCCGTGATGCGGTAACAGACAGACAGACAGACAAAAATTCTAAAAATTAAAGGTTCGGTCTCTGCATCGATAATAATGTCTATTTCAATAAGATTTTCCAAAAAATATTGAATGTACAGATTCGGCTTAGTTACAATTTTATTATATGTGTACATAGATATACAGACAGCGCCACCTTGTGGAAAACATTTGGACCATTGGGTCCTGTCAGTATTATTATTTTCCAATTTTTCCAATTTCAATCCCAATCACATCATACCATAACCCCAATTTCATCCAAATTTATTTAGCTATTTTAACGTGACGGAGTAACAAACATATACGTATACACATACAAATTCTCACAATTACAGAAGTTGTCCGATAAAGTTGTAGACATAAGTATGTATGTACATACATACTTATGCTGCCCCCTATAGTTATTATTATATATATATATATATATATATAATAATAACTATACCTATAACTAAAAAAAAGTTCTAGCTAATTTGTGAAGAAATTATTACTTAAATTCCGGACTTGATTCTCTTGATATTTCATAAAATTAGGTATCTTTGCTAGAATGAGATCTTTCAAAGTCTATTTTTAAACTATATTTAAAGCTAAAACTTAATGTAATTTCGAGCTTTATAAAAGTTCTTCTGAAGGTTTTTAAAAGTCTCGTTATACAAAAATATTATTATTATCTCTCACAAACAACTTAAGCTTAGCATAATATGTTTTGTTCAAGGATTTTCTTTTGAAATAAAAGACACTACTATAGCTAAGGTCAATAATATTCAAATTGTTAATTAGCACTTTAATGTATATACTCTACAATTTTAGATTTACTACGAAACAATTTTAATTTCAAATAATATCTTTACATAAAAATAGCGTAAGAGAGAGCGTGGCGTGCCTTGCGTAATGCGCGTCCCGAACCTGACTCAACTACCCCTCCCGTCCGCTGTAGCGAACCGGCGGTCGGCGCGCACGACGGGGGGGTCGTATGGCATCCTCTTGTGGTGGACAGATGTCGTTCGCTATAGCCTCCCCCTCCAAGTCACAGCCACTATGAGGTTGAGACTTGGCTGGACGTCCTCTCTTACGCAGGGTGACGGCGTCAAACCTAGAAGTCCCTTGATACAAAGATAACGCACTGGCATGGTACCTGCCCTTAACCGCTCCGTCTTTATCTACCACTTCCCAAGTAGTTGGAGAGACGGATGTTGAAATCTTATACGGCCCTTCCCTACGCGGCGCAAATTTTCTGGTAACCCCTTTCTCAGCATTGCTTTGACTGTGGTTCTCCACCCAAACGAGGTCACCTTCTTTAAACGCTGCTGTTGGTCGTCGGCGTTGGTCTTTCACGGCTTTTCTGCGATCTTGTTGTTCCTCGATACGCCATTTGACCTCCTTCAAAACGTCAGTAAATTGTCGAAGGTAGGGCGTGATTTGAGGTACAAAATTCTCTTCCTCTACTACGGCCCTGATGTCGTTGATTACACTAAAAGGAGATCGGAGGTCTCGTCCAAAGGTAAGGTAAGCTGCACTATGCCCTGTACCTTCGTTATAGGCACTGTTGAGGGCGAACCTAACAGAGGACAGGTACTGCGGCCAGCTTCGATGCTCGGTCCCTACAAGCATTGTTAGCATCTGCTTCATGTCTCTGTTCTTACGCTCCGCAGGGTTCGCCTCGGGGTGATACACAGGGGTTAAGTTCTGCTTAATTCCGAGCGTGAACATAGCCTTTTGCATGACTGCGGAGACAAATTGAGTCCCATTGTCAGAAATTATTCTGCGGGGTAACCCATATCGAAGGAATACCTCTTCTATTAGAACCTTAGCACAGGTTTCAGATGTAGCGTCGGTTAAAGCGAAGAGCTCCACCCACCTACTTGCAGCATCTTCCACTAAGAAGATCCACTTCTCCCCCTGGCTTCCAGCTGGTAAGGGACCGAAAAGATCCATTGCTAGGACTTCAAAGCGTTGTTGAGGGATCGGAGTCTGTAATAAACCTGCAGGTTTCAGGTTTGTAGGCTTATATTGCTTACATAAGTCACATGACTTGAGGTATTGTGCTACAAAGGTTCGCATATTTGGAAAATAATATTTTTCTTTAATTTTCTTCAGGGTGCGTTCCAAGCCGAGGTGTCCAGCGGTCGATGCGTCGTGCAGCTCCTTCATCAGTTCTGCACGTAGCGATTCTGGCACAACCAGTAATGGCTCATCTGTTTCTCCTTCAGGATCTGCGCGATAAAGAACTCCCTGAGTCATATAGTACCCTCTTCGTGTCCAGCGCAATGCTGCGTCTGGATCTTCATCTTCAAAATCATCAATAATTTTCTTAATTTCAGGATCTTCCAGCTGAGAAACGCGGAGCTCTCCAGGTCGTCGATGCGGTAAGTCTACTACCATAGGGCAGATCTCACAAATATCTTCCGAGTCAGCTACTCCCACTGGACGACTGAGAGTATCTGCAACGACGTTCATCTTCCCTGGTGCGTAATTAACATCCAAGTTAAATGCTTGTATCTTCATTGCCCATCTGGCCAGTCGACCACTTGGCGTCTTCAACGTCAGGAGCCATCGCAGCGGCTGGTGATCAGTAAGCACGTGTATTTTAGCTCCCTCTAAGTATCCACGAAAACGCTCCAACGCCCACACCACAGCTAGCGCTTCCCTTTCGGTGGTGTGGTAGTTGCGCTCTGCGTTAGTCAATAACCTGCTAGCGTATTCGATGGGACGTTGTGACGTCGGGTCTGGTCCTTGCAGCAACACAGCACCTAAAGCATAAGAGCTCGCATCAGTTCGTAGCACAAAAGGTTCATTAAAATCTGGCTGACGAAGAATTGGTGCAGAGGTAAGTCTTCCTTTCAATTCCTCAAAAGCGACTCTCTGACCTTCATCCCACTGCCAACGTTGACTTTTCCTTGTAAGGTAGGTTAATGGTCGGGCCACATCGGAAAACTCCGGGATAAACTTACGAAACCAAGATGCAGTCTGAAGGAAACTTTTCAGTTCCTTAATGTTTGTAGGCGGTTTCATTGCTACTACTGCTGCCACTTTGGCAGGATCCGGTTCAATTCCATTGGCTGATATCACATGACCTAAGTATGTTAGTTTTTCCCTGGCAAACACACATTTACTCCTATTAGCTTTTAGGTTAAATAATCTTAGACGCTCAAACACTTGCTGCAGATCCTGTATGTGTGTTTCAAGATCTTTGGATATCACTAATATATCATCCAAATAAGCAACTACAGTAATCTCCTTAAGACCAGAACGAAAACGGTCCATTAGACGCTGAAAGGTTGAAGGAGAGTTTTTAAGGCCGAAGGGCATTCGACGAAACCGAAATGTTCCAAAAGGAGAGACGAATGCAGTTTTATCTCTATCAGCGGCGTCTACCTCAATTTGCCAATACCCTGCCTTTAGATCAATGGTCGAGATTACATTGTTTAATTTGGTAGATAGCAACAAGTCGTCTATTACAGGAAGGGGATACTTGTCATCTTTCGTGATTTTATTCAGGGCTCGGTAATCCACACAGAAACGAACTTCTCCATTCTTCTTTGGCACCATAACTACCGGAGAGGCCCATTCAGACTCTGCCTCTTCAATAACTCCCTCTTCTAACATTTTCTCAATCTCTTTTTTCATAACTTCTCTTTTTACAGGGGATACTCGATATGGCGGAACGCTGATCGGCGCATGATCTCCTGTATCAATGCGGTGGACGGCAAAAGTCGTAGGGGCTCCCCCTGGCTCAAAGATATCCTGGTTCTTTTCCAGAACATCTGATAACTCTTGCTTCTCTTCTGGTTCCAAAGGAGTTCCCTCATCGTTTCGGAGACCCACAGTCGAACATGCTATGCGAAAACTATCCAAAGGTCCCTCAAATTCAAGAGCATGGGTCAACAAACCTTTTAATCCCCATAAATTTCGGTTAAAATCAAGTACCATACCAGAATCCTTAATGAAATTCATGCCTAACAGCGAATCTGTGGCACCAGGAAGAACGATAAAAAATGTCGACACTACTATGTCTAACACCGTCACCTCCACTTGAGCAGTATCAACAATTAAATTTTTTACAGTGCCATCAGCAAATTTCAATTCTGTCTTAACTTTAACAAACTTATGGTTATTCTTAACTAAGTGCGCTTTAAAACTTTCACTAGCAATACAATGTTTTGCACCGGTATCGATTAATACGCGACCCCTAGCGCCGTACACTAACACTTCTAAAAGTGGTCGACTTCGCGGATCTATCGGTTTCGAACCAATTGCAGACACTGTATGGAACGCGGCACTCGCGACGGTCTTACTACACTTTATACAATTTGCACGTATAACACCGGGTGTTCCACAACCAAAACAGGTTATTTGAGATCGCTCAGGTGATTCCTCAGATTTTGTAACTACACTCGATGCCTTTTCATTCAACCTCCTACAATCATCCCTCGTGTGACCATATTGTTTGCAGTACACACATCGAGGCCTATGGCTCACTGCTTTCGGTGCGGTGGACACGCAAGAAGCTCGGGACGTCTCCGGAATAGGAAACGCGGCTGTAGCCGGCGCTCTACGGTGACTACGTCCCTCTTCAAAAAGCTCCTCTAAACGGCGTGCCTCACTCAAAAGCTGAGTGAAAGTGGAAAAGGAATTCCGTGGAAGCCTTTCCCTGACTCTTCTGTGTAGCAAACCATATACCATGTCCAATTGTACCGTATCACTCAGACTGTTAGCAGGTAATTGTGCAAACAAAGCTCTAATTTTGCACACGAAGACGTCTACCGTTTCATCACCCTGCTCCTGTTCGAATATCTTTCGATATATTTTATGTGGCGGAATGCGCGGGCCAAAGGTCTGCCTCAATAATAAAAGTGCATCACTCCATGTGAAAATACTGTGTTTCACACCTAGGTACCAGGTTGCGGCAAAACCAGTTAACAACATAGGTAGTCCCTTCAGAGCTATATGATCGTCTATACTAACGCAGTCTTTATATATCCCAATTGAGTCAATAAACGGCTCGACGTCACCTGAGCCGTCAAAGCGTGCCGTGCAGTTTGCAAAGTTCGGTAACACATGGACACCATATCCAGGCGGTGGTGTGTACGGAGTCGATGGCATACGCAAAGATTGTAAAATGACACTTAGCTGCTGGTCCGTCATAATAACAGGAGTAGGTGTCGTAGGTGTGTCTCTCGGCGCAACGTGTCCCAGCGCGTCCGCGCCATGCGCGAATGGCACGTGTGAAGCAGATGGTGGCGGCGACGCACGGAGCGTCGCGTCGGCGCTTGTACGCACGCCGGGCGCGACATCAGCGGGTAACACCAATCCTGCGGCCTGCCCGTCCTGGGGCGACGGCACGGATTCACTTGTATCACTCATTGCTAATAACCGGCGCGAACGCGTATTCACCATAGGTACCTAACTACAACACACGAACGACACTAAAATAAACTCTGATTCGGCCAAACGTTGGGCTGCCAATTATAGCTAAGGTCAATAATATTCAAATTGTTAATTAGCACTTTAATGTATATACTCTACAATTTTAGATTTACTACGAAACAATTTTAATTTCAAATAATATCTTTACATAAAAATGGCGTAAGAGAGAGCGTGGCGTGCCTTGCGTAATGCGCGTCCCGAACCTGACTCAACTACCCCTCCCGTCCGCTGTAGCGAACCGGCGGTCGGCGCGCACGACGGGGGGGTCGTATGGCATCCTCTTGTGGTGGACAGATGTCGTTCGCTATACTACAACATTAAATATTCGTGGCGCGTGCACAATCGGTCGACTGTCGAGGTACACCCGCGCGGTAATTAACATTTTCATTCATCAGACATCGCTTGTATCTTGTACAAAATAATTGTACGATAAAACTTATAAAAGACTAGCGGCTCACCCTCGCCTCGCTCGAGATCGTCCTTTTAGGTACGTTTTAACGGTTAGTATGGAATAGATAGACTATAAATTGTATGATATATAGCCTTTAGCCTTTTTCAATAAAAAATTTACAAATGGGATTAGTAGTTCCTGAGATACGCGCGTTCAAACAAACAAACAAAAACAAACAAACAAACTTTGCTTCTTTATAATATTAGTATAGATTTACTATAATTTTATTTTATTCATTTACTAGCGACTCACCCTCGCTTCGCTTTGGGTTCGTCCCTAGGCAAAAACAAATCTATCCCACAGGACCCGTACACTTTTCCAGGATGATATATAGCCTATAGCCTTCCTCAGTTAACGGGCTCTCAAATGCAAAAATAATTTTTCAAATCGGATCAGTAGTTCCTGAGATTAGCGCGTTCAACCAAACAAACAAACAAACAAACAAACTCTTCAGCTTTATAATATTAAGTATAGATTACCACGTTATAAAAAGAAAACATAATATTAAAAAAAATCTATGTATTTTAATCAAAATAACTGTTCTATAGTAACATATATATTGTTATTTAAACCAAACATATCCTCCTTTTGAATGAATAACAAAAGAAACACAATGAGTCAATATGTCTACAAATTATCTCAATAATATTTAATAACAACTTTATAGAATTATATGAAACATACAAATAATATGATGAAATGAAGAATATTGATGAAATGAAAAAAAATAACATATACTAATACAGTGAGATAAAACAATTTAAATTTATAACTTTTTATATAGGTGCTTACACAAAAATCTACTTAATGGATTAAACACAAACATTAACAAACAATTAACATTAATGGGACTTAGAAGGAAGTCATCTATACTAATATTATAAATCTGAAGAGTTTGTTTGTTTGTTTGGTTGAACGCGCTAATCTCAGGAATTACTAATCCGATTTGAAAAATTCTTTTTGAATTAGATAGCCTGTTAACTGAGGAAGGCTATAGCCTATATATCATCCTGGAAAAATGTCCGGTTCCCGCGGGATAGATTTATTTTTGTCTAGGGACGAACCCGAAATGAAACGAGGGTGTATAGGATACAGAAGTTTGGGGCAGCTGAAAAGGATATGAGAAGAGGTGCCTTCGTCAAGGCCACACAGGGAGTAGTCCATAACTCTGATCTTTGTCAAGTGGACAAGAATTCTTGCGTCTTAAAAGAAATGTCAAGAAGAAATGTCAAATGTTGAAGTAATGTGTTTACTATTAGCCTATAAATTTAGTTAGATAAGATTCTCGCTTTTCGAGGAATCTCCAGAAACTATAAGTCAAAGCCATTTGAACAATAACAAAAGTTTATTCATCTAATTACGTGGGTAAATATATCGGTTTTTCCCCTTTTTCTTTCCAAGTAGATGATTTGTAATGCGTGTCGCGTCCGCAATCGTTGCGAGGTAACCGCGCGAGTGATTAACGCGCGTTCTCATTCACTCCGCGTCTTACTTGTATCTTGTGAATCAGGGCAGTGGGATGAGTGCTGAACTGAAGGTTTCATAGATAGACCGGCTATTTACTCAATTTAGATAGGAGCTATTTATTTTTTCATGTTCTTTTCAGTCGAGTATCTAATTTACACTGTTATTAGTGACCCAGCGTCCCTAGATCCTCTGCGCATATTAAATATTTAGGAAACTTTTCAGGGGTCCATTTTTTCGACATAACCACAAATTATAGTATCGGTAGCTTATTTTTGTAATATGGTCTTGAGTTAACTCCCTGTCTGTTGGTAAAACTGTGGGAAAATCGGTATAGGACTTTTATTTAAAATATATGCGGTGATAAATTATGATGCCCTGGGTTTTTAAGGTTTTTTTTTTCAGTAAAAAAATTAAAGAGTTTTACACACAGTATGAATGAGTACATGCGCAAGAAGTAAAACTTCTGTAGGTTATCGGTACACTTTATGAAATTCCATTTATGTTTTAAACGATTAGGATAGGTGAGATCCTAAAAATAAAGCATATTAGGCATAATACAATCATATATTTATAGAATATCATTTAAGGAAAGAATATAATATTATATATCATTTGTCAGACAATAACAACGGTTACCATGGCAACAAACGTACGTACATTTTTTCGCAACCGGCAACGCATTCGTAAAGAAGTTTTACTTTAATAAATTTTCAGTAGCAGCACAAAAATAGGAAACTGGAGTTCGGAAAAAAAACAACATAGGATCTACACCTCATCTCTTTCGGGTAGTGCTGGATTGTCGTCCCACTGGACACCGACAAAATAGAGAGTATCTTTAAAGGAATAAAATCACATATTAGTTTTACTCATTTTTATTTACAATAATAACATATAAAAATAACGAGAGAAATTCATGATCTTCATAGAACAATTGTATAAAAAAATTTAAATAAATAGTTAAAATCAGTATTACTGAAATAATTCATGTATAAAATTATAATTAACTTTTAAACTAAAATGAATTAATTTAAATGAGTAAACACTTCTCTAGATTCAAAATTCATTTAAATTAATTACCAACAATAAAATAAAAATCACTGTAACACAATCACCCGAGTCCGAAGACGACTCGCTTCTAAGTTGCTGTGTCGATTCGTTCCCTTTTCAACCGACTTCAAAAAGGAAGAGGTTCTCAATTCGACTGTATTTTTTTTATGTTTGTTACTTCAGAACTCCTTTGGACAATTTTTGTGTTGTTTGAAAGTGTATACTTCCAGATTGGTCCCATTTAAATTTCACAAAAAAAAAAAAAAAAAAAATACCACCCCTAAGGGTGGAAAAATAGCTAATGATGAATGTAACCTACTTTTAATTGTCATATTGACTTGAAACTTTGCACTTTCTATTTCCGTTGATAGTGCAGTGGTGTGCTTTGATTTGTATCGGCTGGCACCGATCACCGATTTTTTGAAATTTAAATGGGACGGCTGGCACCGACTTAGAAAATATATGATTAGGTATCTATAGTAAATGAAAACTAACATTCAGTTATTTTTTGCTTTTTAGTGTTTTTTGAAGTCGGTTTTTATTTTTTTCTTAAACAGTATCTATACTATAATAAAACTGTAGAGGTCGAATGTCTGTACATAGAAAAAAAATGCTTAAAACCGAGTCAGGGGGGTATAAGAAGAGCAATAGAACAAATCCTGATTTTTTTAAATTTTTTTGTTTCTCTGTCTGTTTGTCTATTTGTCTGTTTGTACGGGCTAATCTCCGAAGCTGCTGGACCGATTCAAATGAAATTTTGCATGGTGGTACCTTATATCCCCGGTTAACATTTAGGATACTTTTCATCCCGGAAAATAAAAAGTTCCCGTGGGATAGTTAAAAATAGTAACTTATACAGCTTAGTACACAAAAACTAACTATTGAATTTTAATGAAACTTTACAATAATATATTTCATACATCAGAATAACAAATAGGCTACTTTTTATCCCGGAAAAATGTACGGTTCCCGTGGGATAGATTTGTTTTGTTTGACTAAAGGTGAACCCGAGCGAAGCGAGCGTGAGCCGCTATAATATTATAAAACGGAAAGACTTTTTTGTTTGTTTATTTGTTTGTACCGTATAAGCTCTGAAACTACTGGACCGATTTAGATGAAAGGGTTTAGCGGGATAAGTATAGCGAACTGGCCCCTTAATGGCAACCTATAACGAAACTTATGTGTCAATAAGGGCTTGATGTAGAAAAGCGATTCATACGAGTTTAATTGTCGTACTCCGCTTTGACCTTGGAATATAAAGAAAATGAGCGTAACTATGACTTTCGTTCAAAAAGGTATATCTCGAAAACCTTCAAAGCTAGAAACTTAAAACTAAAGCGAGGTTTTAGGTAACCTTTGAAAGCATATTATATATTTTTTAGTTTTTTTTAAATAATAACAACCCCTTTTAAAATAAATAATCTATCTATACTATAATAAAATAGTAGAGGTTAAATGTCTGTACATAGGAAATAAATGCTAAAAACCGAGTTAAGGGTTGTAAAAAGGGCAATAGTACAAATCCAGATTTTTTTCAATTTTTTTGTTACTCTGTCTGTTTGTGTGTTTGTACGGACTAATCTACGAATCTGTTAAAGCGATTTAAATGAAATTTTGCATGATGGTACCTTTTATCCCCGGGCAACATCTTAAATACTTTTCATCCTGAAAAGTTAAAGAGTTCCCGTGGAATAGTTAAAAAACTGTAGTAACTTATACAGCTTAGTTAACAAGACCTACTGATTGGATATTAATGAAACTTTACAGTAATATAGTTCATACATTAGAATAAACAAAAGGCTGCTTTTTATCCCGGAAAGATGTACGGCTCCCGTGCGATAGATTTGTTTTTGTTTGTCTAGAGGCGAGCCCGAGCGAAGCGAGGGTGAGCCGCTAGTTATAACTATTATTGTTGACGCCACTAGTAGGTTAAACTCAGCTGTCAATTGATAGTTCATATTTTATATAATTTTTGTTCTTGCGCCGATATCTATGTATATATATTTGTGTACTTTACCTAACTTTTTATAAAATATCTCCCGCGTAGAAAACTTTGCCTCGATAAGATTAAACGCTGTCAATATAAATCAGTCTTGTAGTTTTTTGTTAGGTTTAACGCAATTTTAGAGAACCGCAAGTGTTAAAAAGTAAATTTTCGGTAAATTCTGTCTTAGCCTAAACATAGTACAAACTATCATCTAATGATGAAACTTTAATAGTTACTGAAATTTGAATGAGTTTTTAATGAGTCATTCAATGAATTTTTAGTAATTGGCTCTTATACATGATATATTTTACTTGAACATTTACTAACATACAGTGTTTTTCCTGGTCAAAGTCTATATGTGTACTAAATTTCATCCAAATCTGACAAGCTGTTTCAGCGTGAAAGAGTAACAAACATACACACATATAACATTTATTACAGTAATGTAATACTCGTACATATTATTGGGTTTATATAGAAATAAATGTAAGTTACGCTGTCAGGATCTCGGAACTAAAATACTATTTAAGAAAAGGATATTGTCAGAAAAACTTATCCTTATAAGTGACAAAAATATAAAAAGTAACAAACCTTATTTATGCGGGCTTCATGAAGGCCTTTATCTAGATCACACAAAGCCGTATACCAGATGAATATCTATCGACAATAGGATATATACATATATAAAATAAAATAATAAAGTATTGTTGTATATGATTGTTTTATTTAACAAGTTCTGTATGTTAGAACTTGAATTTGAAAATAATAAAAAAATTCTTTATCCATTATCCCATTGATCCTTTATAATTGAAAAATATATCAAGGGTCTGAACTTTAGAAGGATAAAACGAACCCTGTACAGGATAACTCATGTCTATCTATCCGTCAGTCACATTCTATTTTCTCCTTATTTACCATAGATTAAAAAATACTAGATACACAATCAGCGACAAGAAATGTCCTCACCGAATGAGAACTCATTTGAACATTCGAGCGCGCTTTTAAGTTATTTTTTTGTGAAAACAACTTTAAACATTGCATTTAAGATGCCATTTACATTGTTTAATATTTATTTCAACTAGAATAATTACCTAAACACAATTTATGACAGTTTCAAGAGAACTTTTGCATGGAATTGTGTATCTAGTAGGTACTTTTTTGATCGATGTAATTTACTGAAAAACGTTGGATTTTGACTCTATCTTTTTAGATTGATTTTTTTAAAATTATTATGACGCAATGTGAAAGGAAGTGTATTTTAATTTTGATGTTTGATTATGTTTATATTGGAAAATTCACAAAAGACACACAACTGTCATGGGGCATACTAAATGAAGTATTAAACAGATTCAATAAGTTAATTCGAACTTTTATATTTAATTAATCGACTTGATTGTTTATTATGTATTTAGGATCTGTCCTTATAAAAGAAAAAAGTCTAATGTTTGTACAAATTTGAAATGAAAATAAAAAAGTATGAAACTTACGCAGTAATTATATTATAAAAAAGTATTATATAAACCACTATATGTAGCCATTTATATATTAAATACTAGCGACTCACCCTCGTTTCGCTTCGGGTTCGTCCCTAGGCAAAAAAAATCTATCCCACGGGAACCGTACATTTTCCCGGGATGATATATAGCCTATAGCCTTCCTCAGTTAACGGGCTATCTAATGCAAAAAGAATTTTTCAAATCAGATTAATAGTTCCTGAGATTAGCGCGTTCAACCAAACAAACAAACAAACTCTTCAGCTTTATAATATTAGTATAGATGCTATAGTTATAAAATATTTTAGTCATTTTTTTGATCAAAACCTATGTTTTTATAAGTGATATAAAAAGTATTGTGAAACTATCAAAATAATCAAAAATGGAAACAAACTTCAAGATTACATCAAAAATAAAAACCACCGTTAAGTGGAAAATTGATTTGAAAATTTCAACGGGACATACGGGGCCACCACTTGGAATCCAAAATTATTTACAATTTTTATATCTGTATCCGTATAAGTTAAGCAATAATAAGTTAGTAAGGACCTCAATGAGTTCCACTTAATGAGATCATAAGGTTATATACATGAAATAAAACCATATCATGTAAAATTGTTTGTGTGTCTGTTTGTTTGTACCCTTTAATTTCCAAAGCAACTGAATCGATTTTAACCCGACTTTCTCTTGCGGATAGAGAAAATAGACGGAAGTGATGTTTGATTATTTTAAAACGTCGTAAACTAACATGACAACTTCAAGATGTGAAAATTTAGAAATAAAAGGCGAAGCCACGAGTAAAAGTTAGTTTATGATACAAGTACAAGAAACCAGAAAAGGTTTTAGACTATTATTATTTACAGACAGTAGTGATATAAATTTATTGGTGCCCTTTGGAAGTTAAGCAATTGGATTCGCTTTGTTTGGAAATTGTATTGGTTTGTTCTATCTGTAAGTAATAATGAAATTGGCTGTCGTTCGCTCGGTCTATGTTATATTTATTTAAAAAGAATAAGTATATCAATAATTTGCTATACGAATTCGTATTTCTAAAAAGAAAAAAACCTTTTATGTAAAAAATATACTAGTTTTTTGTATCAAAATTCAAAGTGAATATAAATAATACACATATTAATACAAATAAAAAATATTTGATTTGCAGATTCTATGTTCAAATATTTTGGCGATTAAACTTCGTTAGCCGTTTTTATTTTCAAAGCATTTTTTAAATATGATACATCTATATAACTAATTTTAAAAAGAAAAACCTTATCTATATGCAAAATTTCATCCAAAAAGTTTAAGCCGTTTTCCAGATAGATACACGAAATCTATACTAATATTATAAAGCTGAAGAGTTTGTTTGTTTGTTTGTTTGGTTGAACGCGCTAATCTCAGGAACTGGTTGGAATTGAAAAATTCTTTTTGTGTTGGGTAGTCCATTTATCGAGGAAGGCTTTAGGCTATAGAACATCACGCTACGACCAATAGGAGAGGAGCATAAATGAAAAATGTTGCAAAAACGGGAAAAAATGATTCCTTTTCAGGGCTTCCGTTGCGTGCGCTGCGTAGAAGGTTAATGTTACGCAAAAATCTTGTATGACAGAATTGTTTCCCTTTAAAAGTTCTAAAAAAAGTTGGCGACGGCATATGTCTATCTTTTAAGGTTGACTCAATATAACCCTTTTTATGGTAATCAAATTTGTTCTAAAATAATGCATTACTTCCGAAGGTGTTTTTATAAACATGATATTAATCCTTATCCAAATAAACACGTTATTCATCAAAAGTATTTAATTTTAAACAAAATTACCGTTGACATTATTTGATTTTAATGAATATCTTAAGAGATATCATAGTTTTAAAATATACATATTCAAATTTACGCGGACTATGGATGAGCGCGCGCTCAGCCCGATGCTAGGCGAGAGCGGGGCGGTCGTGAGGGGGGAGGGCGCTGGCCGCCGCGCCGGTAACTCTGCGAGCAGTCACTATTCCACGCGGACGAAGTCGCGGGCTAAAGCTAGTAAAATATATATACAAGAATTGCTTATTTAATATAAGATGAACTAATCTAACGATAAAATGTCTACATGTTATATTTAAGAAAGCGTTACCTACCTTTGGGACAGTTAGGTAAAAGTAACACTTGAAACTTTTGTGGTGCTTTTGCCCAAACTCTGTATGGAACTTTTTCATCCACCTGTTATTCTACTTATATATTTGTCTCTATTAACACATGAGTATATATCCCTACTAAGATAAATGTTTTTAGTACTGATTTTTAAAATATTTGTAATAGACCGAATAAGATTCTATAAAAATTGTAAAAGTTGCTCGGGAAATAGGGAAATTCATATAAACACGTAAACTCTTTTTATATAGAGCTTTTGTATAAACTCAAAGATCACAAAGAAACTTGATATTTACACACGACATTTGTCAAGTCACCTAGTCAACATATAATAAATACATATACATATGTTTGACCTAACCCTCTCCCACATCGACAAATCGACAACTATTCTAAATAAAACTATCTTTTCGGATTTTTTCGCGGATTTATTTTATCACGTAATAATCATGATCACGGGAGAGACTTGAAAAAATCCAAAAAGATAGTTTTATTTAAAATATCAAATATTCGCGTAAATATAAGAAAGTACCAACAACTATTTTAAAACATTATCATCGCTACAAAACTGACATTAAATATTCCTAACTCCATTAATATCCAGTTATAAAAAACCGTAGTTATTTCTTTGAAAGGAAAACCTTTGTCTCCTTTCACTTAGTATAACATTAGCGAGCGTGAAAGAGAGTGGTAACGGTGAAATACGTTTTAAACACCCTCATTTCGTATAATGAGACTTTATCTCGATGAAGTATGGTGATGGAAAATAGGTCACTGTCTAAGAATAGCGCTAAATGTATAGTAAAAAATACTTTAACTAACTCGCTAACATTGTTTGACTACTTTGAATGCATTGAAATATTGTTTATAAGGATTTAATTAATAGAAAATGTCTAATATACATATATAAACCAACAATGGTGTATGATTTTTTTAAGTACTCGCGACTTATTCTCGCTTCGCTTTAGGCTTGAATAGTTTAGGAACGTATAAAAGACAAATGTTCATAGAAAATTCATTTTCTTGCACCAGAAACGCTCACAGGCGTATACAAAACAGCCCACCGGCGTTTCATCACAATTGGATCAATGGCTTAGGAATGCATGGAGGACAAACATACGAACATTCATTTTTATTTATATAGAAGATAGATAGCAGTGGTAGCCCAGTGGTAACGCGCTCGCTTGGGAAACCGAGTGAAACGGGTTCAAATCCCGGGTCTCGTACCTCTGATATTTTCATGTGCGAATCATTTCTAACTTGATTACCACTTGCCTTACGGTGAAGGAAAACATCGTGAGGAAACCTGCATGTCTGAGAGAACCTAGCAAGTTTTCGAAAGACATGTGAAGTCCGCCCCGCACTTGGCCAGCGTGGTGGACTATGGCCTGATTCCCCTCGTCTTGAAGGGAGGTCCGTGCCCAGCAGTGGGACGTTAAAAAGGGCTGAATACAATACAAGAAGATAGATAAAATCGAAAATATTTAATTGAAGTGAAAAATAAATTTTAACTCACTCACTCTCTACTCGAGTTCGTCGTTTTAAAACGTTTAGTATAGATTTCTCAGAGATGACATGTTTTCTCACAATAAAAAGTACGATATATGTTGACACGGATAAACAGCTATCATCATACCAAAATTTCATCAAAATCTGTCCATTGGTTTTGTCGTGATGCGTTCCCAGATAGACAGCTAAAAATTCTAAAAACTATAGATTCGGCCTCTGTATCCAGAATAATGATTATTTCAATAAAATTTTCCAAAAAAATATTTAATGCAGAGGTTCGACTCAATTAGAATTTTATTATATGTATAGATCAATACAGACTGTACAGATTGCAATGAGATGGATTTATTTTGGAAACAGACGGTACGTATGTATGTATTTGTGTATGGTATAAAATTAATTATTAATTTACAAATAAATGAGATATTTGGTGTTACTTGAAACTTATAAATGCAAAAGCTTAAGTGCAGATTTCTTATCTCGCGCGAACCGTGGAACCTTTTTGGGCTTTTTACACATGTAAACTATGTCTTGGACTAACATAGAGTACTTTTTATCCTCGAAAATAGCTTTATTCGAGCACATCCATACTCAGTGATAAGCATCTATCGAATCTAATATCCTTGCTATATCCCTCTATTCAGTAAATTTAAACCGACTTTCAAAAAGATGAAATAAGTACTTAATTTATATATGTTTCTTGTGAAGGATGAAAGAAATACAAATATAATGATTTTGAAGCAAATTTTTTAGTTGATACGGATGATAAAACAAACTTTATAAGTAATTTTTACTATTATTACAAATCACATTACAATAAATAAATATGTTAGGACATTGAAACACAACACCATCTAGTTCCATGGTAAGCTACGAGGCCTGTGTTATGGATACCAGATAGTTGATACACTACATTTATATAACTTTAAATACATACATATTATAAATATAAACACCCATGACTAGAGTACAAACATTCGTGCTCAACACACAAATAAATGCCCCCAGCGGGACTCGAACCCGCGACCTCTGGCACAGCAAGCAGGGTCACTACAAACTGAGCCAAACGTGAAGATTAGTGAAAATAAGCTTTTATGAATGTTATTTTAATTCCTAAGTTAGCATGAATCGCGTCTACGTCTTAAATTAATATTTGAATAGTTATCTCAAACTGCGGGATCTGCCCACGCTATTATCCAGTGTTTGTAAACTATCGGGTGAAAGGTTAATTATTGAATTAGAGTATTCTCTTTGGTTTATCTAGTCTGTGTTACTGCTTCGTTGATTAAGTAGCTACGACTAGCATATTTGGTTGTGAATCCATAGGTCTTGGGTTCGAGTCCTACATCGGGCTAAGCAAGTAATAGTGGTTCTGTTCAGAAATTCTCAATGGAAGTCCGGTGTAAGGAAGCTTGTGTTTCATCGCCATCGTAGAGTATGTAAAGTTATCGGTCCTGGCCCTGATCTCTCATTGGTCGTGTTGAAGTATAGTCCCTTTGAACTTTGAGAGTGAAAAGAAATAGAGAGTGTACGTTGAACTATAAATTCGGTCTCTGCATCGATAATAATGACTATTACAATAAGATTTTCCAAAAAGTATTTAATGTACAGATTCGACTCAGAATTTTATTATAAGTACGTATAAATTACAAGAACATAAAAATATTATTTTACTTTATTTTGCTCTATAGAGATTTATTTGTCAAAATAAACTTGAAAAAATGTTTGATGAATAATTTTTAATTGGACGTTTCGAGCACATTTTAGTTCGTGGTTTAATTTTTTATATCAGAATTAATTTCTTTTGAAATAATTTTTCTTCACAATTATCAAGGAAATATGAATAAAAGACTTCATTAAGGAGGTCGTACATTTGGGACGAGCTTTTATCTATGACACACTACACACGGGCGTTTTATTCATTTTATAAATTACAATATATGAATATAGTGTGTGTTTGTTTACTGTCACTTCTTACGCTGTAACGGCTTCACTACTTAGCTCATATGATAGGCTATTTCTTACTTGAGTTTCATACAAGTACCTACCATACAAGCTGCATCGAAGGTACAACAAAAATTGTAAAGATGACTGTAAAATGAATTTAAATTGAAATTTCAGTATATTTACTATGTGTTATAAAACAACTAATAACAACTAACGTTAATCCACGTCTGTACTTCTATTTAGTACGACTACCTTGTTTTTTTAACGTTGTTTGTTTTTTTAACGTTGAAATGCATTAACGCATATCACCTGCATACATACAGGTGGTTTTTTGGTATTCACACAGTTACAAAAGCCAATACTACCCACTGAAACCCAACGGAATCAACCTCATGTTAATAGGGCGCCGCAGGATTGCTAACGCACTTGGACACTATATTCTGACGATAGGACTACTGAAGTAGACCAAAATAACCAAAGGGTTGCTCACACGGCCCACTGTGCTATCAGAGAAGCACCAGGAGCAACCCGCATGGTACACTGCCCACAGGTGTAGGCCGCCTTCCAGTTTTGCCATGCTAACTTTATAGACGTATATCTTGGCCTCGCGCCCGGTTGGATTGCCGGCACCTAATGATTGTACAATAATTATCATTAACAAAATATTCTAAAACAATAATTATAATATAAAGAAGAGTAAAAATAAATCATGATAACAAATAATTAATGGTAAGCTCTTGCTTTAGCCTTCTATTCTATTCACTGCGAGTATAATACAGGGTAGATATTTCAGTTTTTAAGGCTCGTGTGTACTATCTATTACATTTCAGAGACACCAAGTAAGATGAAAGGAGCTATTATTAATAAGTCCCTAAATTCTCTTAATTAGGTAATCATGTTAATTGAAGTTTATCATGTCATTAGCTAAGTACAGGCGACCACGGAGATCAGATCGATATTGTTTCTATGTACTTAGAATCTTATTAAATTGTAAATAAGGGTGAATTTCGGTTGGATCGCTTAAATTTGACAGATTAGCGAGGCTTAAACACCTACTTATGTAAGATAATGACCCCAAATTAGAGATACCTATTTGAAGATTCATACGTTAATAAAAATTAACTAAATGCTTTCAGTATTCATTATAGATGAAGTGCTATTCAAGTATATGCCGATTGTTTTTAATAAAATTAAAAAATAAACACTTGCAATATATCAGAGTATTATAGAGAAATAACTTAGTATGGTATTGGTAAGGTAATAAGCATCACAATCTGTAATCTACTTTTTGAAATTACAAAATCTACGAAACGTTTATCAAACATGTAATAACGTTATCGTATAACTAGTGACTCACGCTCGCTTCACGGTTAGCTGTGTTTATACATAAATAGTAGCTTGCTACACCTAAGATATTCATTTAAATTATATAGCGATTTACTCTCGCTTTGCTCGGGTGCGTACGCCGTACGCGGATTTTATTCACAATTTCATGGGTTTTAATTTTTTTCGCGGAACCCTAATTCTTTTTCTAAAATAAAAGTAGCCTAAGATACTCCTTATAACATCAGCTATCTACCAGTGAAAGTCCCGTTAAAATCAGTTCAACCGTTTCGGAGGTTAGCCGGAACAAACAGACAGACAGACAGATGGACAGACAAAAATTAAAAAAATGTGTTTTTTTTTTATTCAGTTCAGTTCTCTTGTTAATGGCTTCAAAGCGTGCCAGTTGAGCACAGATTATTTCGCCAATGTCACGTAGAAAGGAGAAGTCACGAAGGAGATTGGTCGGTATTAAATGACATTATTAAACTATATATATTAATAAAAAAGTGTACAAATAGGAAGAAACTCCATGGACCTTGTATCTAGAACAAAAGACAACACAATTACTATATACATAAAAACCTAAATTAAAAATAGTAATAAATTAGTAAGTTAGTTCTAGTTATTTTACAAAAATGTTAGTCTATAATCTAATTCTATTACACTTAATATATTTACATAAAAATTTACATAAAGGACTAAATACAAACATTAATAAACAATTAACATCAATAGGACGGGGGACTTTGAGGGGGAGAACATCATAAATAGAATGGAGGAGTCTAGGACAACTAAAGAGGATATGAGAGGGAGTACCTTCATCAAAGCCACATTCACATAAGGAATGATCCCTGATCCTAATCTTCGCTAGGTGAACAGGTGTGCATGCATGTCCAAGGCGCAAGCGACAAATGGTAGTTATTACCCAACGTTCCGCAAGTTTTAGGCGGTGAAACCAAGGGCGTCTCGGGATCTCGGCCTGAAGGGCTGCATAGTGCTTACCTTTAAAAGTTTTTGATATGTTCCAGTTATTACTCCAAGCTTTTTCTAAATGATTTTTGGCAAGAGATACCAGATCCTGAACTGAATTATTAAAATGCTCAAGCGTACCACAGATAACAGCAGATTTTGCACAAGAATCTGCAGTTTCATTACCTGGAATACCAGAATGGCCTGGGATCCAGACCAAGCAGACCGACAAGCCCTTCTGATGACATAAGAACAGAGCTTCACGAATCCTTAAAATAATAGAACATCTTAATTTGCTACGAAACGGATTCTCCTTAATAGCCAGTAAACAACTGAGAGAGTCTGTCAGTATAACTATCTGTTTAAAGTCATGGGAGAGGATGAACAGGATTGCTTCTAGTAGAGCAACAGCTTCGCCTGTAAACACCGATGATTCTGGAGGACATTTAAATTGTAAGATAATTTTGAATTTAGGAATCCAGCAAGCTGCACCAACACAGCCATCATGTGATAGTTTAGATGCATCTGTAAATATAAGGAGGTGATTCGACCAATTTTGATGAACTAGACTCTGAAATTTTATGCTGGTGTCAGGAGCTCCCTTGATCAAACCAAGATCCAAGATAATAGAGGGGGAGAAAATGAGAGCATTATAAGGAGTACAAAAAAGGGGGTTTAAACGAAAACGGGATAAGGGGTGAGGAAGCTTGGTGAACTTGAGGAAACTTTCTAAGAGAAAGGATAAGGGTCTTTGAGAGGAATTAAAGTCAGCAAGCCGACTTAACCTGGACCAAAGAGGGTGGGACGATAACTGTAACGACTTACCAACAAATCGATCGGATAGGTATTGGCGACGTAATGGAAACGGAGGGTCAACACATTCAACTTGAAGAGCATTGGTAGGAGTAGACTTCATTGCACCTAGTACTATTCGCAGGCATTTATGTTGTATTCGATTGAGTTTTTCTGAGGGAACCTTATTAAAGGGGTCTAAAACAAATGTACCGTAATCAATATGACTACGCACAAGGGAATTGTACAGCAATTTCTGAGTATATGGGTGTGCACCCCACCACACACCGGACACCGCTCGTAGAGCATTGATGTTCTTTTCACATTTTTTAGTTATATACTCAACATGTGCAATTCCATTCAGCCGTTTGTCAAGAACGATGCCTAAAAATTTTGCCTTTTCTACTAGACTGATAGTATGATTATCATACACGAATTGGAAATTTGGGATTGTCCTCTTTCTAGTGAATACAACTGCCTGACACTTAGCCACTGATAATGACAAGCCATTTTCAGAAAGCCATCGACCTAGATATTGCAAAGCAGAATTTATCCGGAAATTAATGTCCTCTACGGATTTTGAACTGCAATAGAGGACGATATCATCAGCATATTGAAGTACATTGCAAAAACTATTTACAGACAATTCGAGGTCATGAGTATATATATTATACAGAAGAGGGCTGAGGACCGAGCCCTGAGGGAGACCTTTCCAGACAAGTCTGGGAGGTACAGTAAGTAATTGATGTTTAACAGATATGGTTCTACCGGTCAGCAGATGGCTTATGAAATGTGTCAACCTCAGTGGAATATTCAGATAATGCATTTTCTGCCTGAGCATCGGAAGAAGAACATTATCATAAGCAGAAGCAATATCAAGAAAAACACCAACCAGATACTCTCCTTGGGCATAAGCTAAACGAATGTCTGTAGTGAAAATACTGAGACTATCTATTGTACTCAGCCCCTTTCTAAAGCCAAACTGAGAGGGAGCTAAGATATTTCTGCTTTCCACTATCCATTCGAGGCGAGTTTTCAAAATCCGTTCAGTTATTTTCGCTAGAGTAGATGATAGTGCAATGGGTCTGTAGGAATTTGGATCAGATGGACATTTGCCCGGTTTGAGAATAGGTATTACTATTTGGGATTTCCATGATTCTGGGACAATACCTGACACGAATAAAGCATTTATTAAGTTTAAGAAATACTTTTTGGATCTATTGTTCAACCTTCCAATAAAGGAATACGGAATACCATCCTCCCCTGGACTAGTATCCTTTAAATCCGTTAAGGAGCTCTCAAGTTCTTCAAATGTAAAAGGACGGTCCATTTCGCTAATTGCAGAGGGTGTCACAGGGTGCGGAAAAGAATCATGTGGGGGCACAAATGGAGGGGCTAATTTATCAGCAAAGTCATTAAGCCATACGGAAGGGTTATTGGAGTTAGGACTAGGGACAGAGTTAAGAGAACGACGAAATCTCTTAACATTAGTCCACACTAGGGATGAGGGCGACCGAGGATCAAGAGATTCACAAAAGTTAATCCAACCAAGTTTTTTCTTTTTATGAGCCAGTCTTCTAAACTTTGCATCATTGCGCTGATAGGTATTAAAATTCTCCACTGTCATAGAAGCTGCATATGACATCTCGGCAGATTTACGCCGATTAACAGAATCAGTGCATTCCTGATCCCACCAAGGATTGGAAGGCAATTGATTCTGTGTGGAGCGCTTCTTCGGTATATGAAGATCTGCAGAAGAAATGATAGCAGAGACAAACCGATCATAGCAAAAAATGACGTTCTCACTATCAATAGATTCAGGAAGGGAGTCCAACATGTGATCAACAGAACAAGCGAAATCGAACCAATTGGCTTTATTTAAATTATGTTTAAGAAGGGAATTGGAATTTGAAGAGGAAGGTATATATCCAGTGACTAAAGAAATCAAGATAGGAAAATGGTCACTACCATAGGAAGAGGAGAGGACGTTCCATGACAGTTGTGCAGCGAGAGAAGGAGAAGAGAGGCAAAGGTCAACAGCTGATCTAGGATTTTGATTGGGATAGACCCTTCTAGTCGGAGAGCCATCATTGAGGATACACAAATTAGTATCATCAATCATGTCAACCAAGTGAGGAGAGAATCTATCACAAAAATAACAACCCCACAGTGTGTGATGGATGTTAAAGTCTCCCATAATCAGTACAGGACTAGGAAGCGAAGAGATAATAGACAAAAGTTCAGGAAAAATCGTAGGAGAAGGATGAGGAATATATACAGAGAGGAATGATATGTTAAAGGCCCTCACAGCAACAACATTAAACTGTTGACTGTGAGGTGGGATAGGGATAAGGGAATAAGGAGTGGAGTACCGGATAAGAATGGCACTACCAGCATACCCATCACTTCTGTCCTCCCTTAAACAGGCAAAACCTGGAACTCGGAAACGGGAACCAGGGGTTAACCATGTCTCCGAGAGGGCAATAATGACAGGATTGTGTGAGGAAATAAGATGAATTAATTCATGCTTTTTTGGATGAATGCTTTTACAATTCCACTGAAGGAAGTTCAGTGGGGCCATTTTTAACTATATTGAAAATTTGCATTAATTTTTGGGCAACGTTGGACGGTAAAGGGACATCATCACAGGAAGATATAATAGAAATGAGGGTTTCAATGAGAGCTAGAAGGAGATCCTTTTTAGGACTGGGAGGATTATCATTATTATTAAGGGCACAGCCATTAGGGAGAGGGGAAGAGCAATTGCTAACAATTGCTTGATGAGCTTGTCTATCATATCCTTTCGCTAAAGGAGCTTGGGGACGTGGAGAACGGTAAACTGTTTGGCGATATGATCTGGAGGAAGAGGGTTGAGGTTGAATTGGACAAGAGGGAGTATTAGTGTAAGTGGGTAGGGAGAACATCTCCTTAGCAACATCTGCATATGAGCGCTGTACAGAAGGAAAACGGGAGGATGCTTCCATATAGGAGACATTCTCTTGTGACATTACCATCTTAATTGACTGTTGTCTAAGGAATTCAGGGCAATCTTTGTCTGTGGCAAAATGTTTGCTAGTGCAATGTATACATGTAGAATTCTCCTTAGTAATATTACATGCATCCCCAGTATGTGATTGGGAACACCTGTAACACCTTGGCTTAGATCTGCATTGAGATTTAATGTGACCAAAGCGGCAACAATTAAGGCACTGTATAGTGGGAAGTTTATATGTCTCAACAGGGAGGGAAGTGTGGTAAGAGTACACTTTCTCTGGTAGCATTTGTCCCCTGAATGTCATAGCGACCGACTGAGTCGGTATCCAGGTAACAATGCCTTCGTTTACATTCTTACGATTCAAACGTCTAGCTTTCATGACCTTACCACAGCCAGGAGGGAGTTCTAATGACTCGATGAATTCATCCATAGCCCAGTCAACAGGGACTCCTTTGATAAGACCCATACGAGTAATATTAAATGTGGGAATAACTGCTACATATTTGCATCTACTGAGAACTGGATTTATTAAAAAGTTATTAGCAGCCTCAGCAGAGGAGAATTGGACAGCGATTTTGTTGCGACCGACATTTTTAACTCCATCGTTGATTATATTAGGTATTTTATTATTATGCAAAAATTGACCGAACTTGATGGCTCTTATGGTTGTTCCCGCTGCAGGGTCAGGAGTTTCCCTGGAGACATAGACTATAAAGGGACCCTTGTCATCGTCATTATAGGAAGGAGGACCTTCGGTCATAGAGGGATTTATATATACATTTTGGATTGACGGGGTGGCAGTATCAGGATTGTGAATAGTTTTTTTAATTGCCGAATTAGTATCAGGAGTTGAGACTTCCCCTTGACGCTTACGAGAAACACCCTCAGAACTTAACAAAGTGGAGCCTCCGGGATCCGGGGGCTCCGACGGTGGATCACCATCCATGCTTAAACCTAACCTACCTTTATTAAAACACACACAAATAAGTATATAAACCAATCACCAATAAACCACTTAATTCACTACGAGAGTTAACACCTTCGACACTTAATTATATCAAAAACTTAAAAGAAAGATGAGAATTTATATTAAAAAAAAACACCGATCTCACTAACACGTGCGTAAGCCTAAACAACGTGACATCGACCTTTTTTTTTTTTTTATAAGTACCGTTTATAATTTCATATGCAAATCTGTTAGGTTGACATTACAAACAGACACTTCAATTTTATTTATCTGTATAGTTTATTTATTTATGTTTGAGAGATATTTGTAATGTGATACAATCTAATTTCATCGGTCTTAGTGATCTTACTTTTCAAAATTAGCCCCACAGATTCAATAATACGTATTTTTATTGTAGAACGTAATAGCTAGTTTCATTTTAATCAGTTAAATAGATCTCTGTGTTTTACGCGACCCTAAAAAAAAAATCGAAGGTCGCGTATTAGTGGCTTATAATTGATGTTCTCCTGACCGATTCCGGCCACGGCGGCCAATCTCATTGAGACTAGCCAACTGCGCAGGAGATATTATAGTGCACAAGTGTACGCGCAGACACAAGTGCACTCTCTATTCCTGTCACTCTCATACTCCGGTGGGACGACTACTCGACACGACCGGAGAGAGTTAAGGCGCAGGACCGACGGCTTCACGTGCTCTCCGAGGCACGGGGGTGAAACACCGCCAACTTCCCAACTCCGGGCTGTTACTGAGGCTTACTATACAGAAAGACTCAATAACTAAACTTGGCCCGACCCGGACTCGAACCCAGGACCTCAGGATGTGCAGCCGTACATGCTAGCCACTACACCACCGAGGCAGTTAACTGCCTCGGTGGCTTATAATTAAATAGGTTTTAGTAAGTCTCCTGACTTAGTAATTTTTTGAAGCCAAGTAATATTCCACAGAATCTTTGATTTACTAAAGTACCTAATAATTATAGTTTTAAAATAATAAAACTTATACTTTTGACTAACTGTATTGACTGACTGAGTATAGGTAATATTATAATTATAAATTAATATAAAAAAAAAAAAAAATAAGTTTTTATATCATATAAATTGTGTAATGGAATAAATGGGTTTGATTTAATATAAAGTTTATTTTTTATTTTTAGGTACTCGTATTTTTATTAGCAAACCCTTTCATCTGATATCTATATTATGGGGGTACATAAAAAAAAACATGGTCCGCCATCGTCGAAAGTCCGCCATATTGGATTCAGAATGACGTCACATTCTAACAATGCATTGTCATCTAAATTAAGCGTGAATACAAAATTTCAGCTCAATCGGTTGAGGATAACTGCTTTAAAATTCAGTTGCAAGATTTGATCCGAACAAATGTTCATATGAACATTGCAAGTTAAATAGAAGCTTGTATTAAATGAATACCATTAGTAAATAATGTATACGATACGATCTTGGAATACGACATCTCAACAACTACTATTACTAATATCTTAAACTAACATTATAAGGAGAAAAGTTTTTTTTGTTTGTTTGTACCGAAAAAGCTCCAAAACTACTGAACCCATTTAATTGATGAAATTTAGTAAGAAGACAGTTTGAAATCTTGGGAAGGACATAGGGTAGTTTTTATCCCAGAAATCATCCCGTAGGGGTGAAAATGGGGATGAAAGATTCTATGGGGACGCAACTTAGGGACGAACAGGAGTAAAGCGATGGTTAGTCGCTAGTTTTAAATAAAAAAGTTTTGAAAGGCTTTTAGCGAGATATCTAATAAACTTTTGCACTTAATTTTTTTAACCACTGAGATACGTGAATGGGTAGGGATGGTATTTTATTTTTCATAATTTGACTCCAACATTATCTAGCAATTCATATGAGACACCTACTTTCCTTTCATCTTTATTTTTAGATGAAAAAACTAGAAACATGAATAAGTACAAAACAAAAAAAAAAAAACAAAGTAAAAACTTTGTATTGGACCGGGATTCGAACCCAAACCAAAGGTGGCCCGGCCCTTTGATTGTCAATCTTGCGCCTTGGCCGCTTGACTACGATGCTTATTTCCGGGCGTGTAAAATTATTAGCGACCACATTTTGTGTGGAATAATGCGAAAGAAAACCGCATGAAAATTCTAAAACATGCGACGGACCTAAGATTAGTCTAGATCGAATTTTCGCCCCCGAAAACCCCCACATGCCACATTTTAGCGAAATCATTAGAGCCGTTTCCGAGATCGCCTGTATAAATAAATAAATATACAAGAATTGCTCGTTTAAATATATTAGATTAGATAGATAATACCGAGTTTCCCAATAAAATATAACATACAGACAGACAGACGTGCCTTAAAACGGACGTTCACTATAAGGATTCCGTTATTGTCTTTTGCCTACGGAACCCTAATAAAATCAAATTCCTTCCACTTTGTATGATCGTATACCGAATGTGTCATGCGATATCGTGATTTAGACATAAAAGATTTAATTTGCTGACATGATTATATTCCTCCTGTGTTCTTATCAAACATCTTATTATTGTGTAGGCCACGGAAATTGGAGACGTGTTATATTACACATTATAATGATATAAAATAAAATAGCTTTGCCTTTGATTTATCTTTTACGGAGTAGATTAAGATAACTTACTTATTCTAAGATATTTTTCCACTTTCGGGTCTTTAGGGTATGTAGTAAAATAGACATTGTGAATTACGAGAGCTTAAAACAGACTTAGCCAAAAGCATAGTCACATTTCTAGAAAAACTATAAAGACCTGAGACATCAATAAAACTAAAGGAAAATCTGTTATCAAAAAACTCAGCGGTACCCCATCCTGCTATCAAACACTCGTACATTTACATAACTACGCACATACAAATACTTTATTATGTCCCATAACACTAAATTCTTATCAGGATTCCTAAACACACGACCTTTTCCATTTTCCTACTGACACTGAACTAATCATTTGAATCAATTTTGGACTTTATCACCGGTTACTAGAGTCCATTTTCTATTACCGCAGTAAAAAGATACAATATTTGAAAAGATCTCCTGAAAGAAGTCAGAAATGACGTTCGAGACACGTTCGTAAAGTACAGTCATATTAATAAGAGAAGTTAAATTGAGAGTAAAATAAATCTGCGAGGTAATGTGAGGGTTGAAAAGGGGTTGGGAAGTAATAATTGTTTTACATTTATCGTAATAGGGTAGAGTATTAAGACAATTATATTATACCTATATAGTAATGTAGACGTGAAAACGATTCATACTTGGGTGAGTATTATCTACATTATAAATTCTGTTTTTTTGTCCAATTTACTGATACATAGACAACGGACTGCCTTAACTACTGGTTCTAAATTAAAAAACATGATTTTTGTACAAGGAAAAAGATGTTTAAGCCAGTGTTTATGGAATCGATGGAAAATCCCATCGAGCTTATTTTGTTTTGTAAAGACATATTTCTAGTAATTTTTACTTAAGACTCAACAGCCTAAATTAGTATTGCATGTGTTCACTTAGAAAAAGATGTAGCTTTTACCCTAACTGAAACTAGCTTTTGCCCGAAAGTTCAACTCGTTAAACTGACTTCTATGCTCCAATATTTTTAATTATTTTGTTAATTCCAATAATTATAAAGAACATTCTTTATTATACTTGTCTTGTATAATTAGTACAGGTAACGAAGATATAAACGATACATATTTGCCCGTAGTTTCAATCGCATATTAAAGTCCGTCTCCATGATCTATGTCCTTGCCAAATTATATTGAAATTTGTTAACTAGAAGAGTTAATAAACAGACATACAATTTATTTTCTTTATAATATTACTATAGATTTATTTTTGCACGCATCTGTCCTTTTAGTTTGCAATCACCTAACATCACTCCCTTGCGTAAAGAAGTGCTATAATAGAAGCTCTGGCTTTGGATCCACTTAATCGTTTAAAATTGCTTCCTAACTAAAAAGGTACCTACACTAACTTTATCATTAGAGATGAAATATTTTTTCTTTATAATATTAAGTTAATTGTATTTTTTTTTAGATGCATTTGTATTTTTAGTTTATCTATATTAATATTATAAAGGGGAAGGATTTGTTTGTTTGTTTGCATCGAATAGGCTCCGAAACTACTGAACCGATTAAGATGAAATTTGGTTGATAGTTTGAGACCCTGGGAAGTATATAGGATAGTTTTCATCCCGGAAATCATCCCTTAAAGGAGTGAAAGTGGGGATGAAGGTTTATATAGGGAATCAATCTAGGGACGAAGCCGAGCGAAGCGAGGATGAATTGCTAGTGAGAAATAAAAAAAAATATTTTTATTATTCCTGGATCAAATAATATTTAAAATCTTAATGCAAAGATTTTGGATCATACTGCAATATTACTCAAGTTATTCTCCGTCAATGTCGTGAACTACATACAGAAATACACTTAGATGGAACCATAGACAAATTCTTCTATGTACGATGGTATTCTTTAGATGCACTACGCAGTTGAGTGAAGGGAGTTCGTTACTAAATGTATAGTACCTAATACCGCCAGACGTGACCTATCCCGATGATCCGCGTGACATAATGCTATTTTATATACAACTTTGAACCATATGCCCTTATATTTAGGGTGGAATTTCCAAAAAGAATCAAGTTTTAGAGAATAAATTTAATGCATTTGTGGAAATATAACTTCTTCATTTATTATCTGCACTTCGCTTCCACTACTGTTAAGGAAATGGGATGATTTATGTATCTTGTCATAAATATGGAGTACTGCGAATCAAATCCGTTATTTTGCCGATAGTATGTTAGCGGATGTGTCGTTGTCTGTGTGTTGTTTCTTCAATGTAAAGTATAGAATTTTTTTATAAATATGGATTTTTTTATTAGATATAGCTTATCGCATCCTCGAAGCTGTATTTTATTTGAAAAAATAATGAGTTCCCTTGGATCAAACAAATATAAGGATTATAATTTGTACAGTAATTCTATTAGTATGTAGAAGTATTCACACAGCATTCTAGGAGGTAGTTCTTAATACTGAGCTTTGTACTATCTAGATAAATCAAAATATGTGTATACTTATTTATGGAATTTTACAAACACTTATGAGTATTTGCTTAATTTAAATATAGGGCAGTTTGTGTTGTCAGTGCTGTGAATTCATGAAAATACTAGAAAATATCTTTGTGGTAATAATTATAGTGTGGGTGATTTCAACAATGGTCTTCTCTTTTTAAATTATGAAAGAAAATCAAACAATTTTTCAATATGTGAATTGCCAAAGTTGTTAGAAGTCTCCTTTTTATTAGTTGTTAAAATCATTTTACATATTTTGTTTTATAACGTATGTGTCATTCATCAATATCAGTCGATAGACGTACAGCCCATAAATGACACAAAAATGTTTAATGCTTGTGGCTTTCGCACTGTGTATCGAACAAGCGTAGAATGTATGTCAGTGCTATTCATTAGCTTAAAGTGGACTCTACCACGAATTCGCCAATTTATTAGTCCATACAGTAGGTAGCCTACAGACCTACGCTGCACCTCTTGGAACTTGGTGGCCACTAGGGATCTCCTTGGTACCATCGACCATCTATCGTATAAGCGACGTGCCGTGACCACTGCAACGTCACTCAAAAGATTCGCGGTTCATGTCAGAAACCTTGGTCTGTTCTTCCCACTTTTTCATTTCATCTCGTCTTCTCTCTCTCCATTGTTTCTGGGTTATCTTGAGCTTAATTTTGAGCACTATGCCATCCTAATCGATAAAATTATTCCTTTATTAAATGAGGCCTGCTTAAAATTTCAAACCCTTAAATAAGTAAATTCTACCTTAACAGTAATGAAGTTTTACTGCCTAAAATAACAACGTCGTTATCAGACCACCGTCTGCCATCTGATATCTGCCTAGCTACTTAAATGCTAAGCATTTTGTATTATAAATTATACCTAACGCTTTAAACTCAATAGTTTTTACATTTTTATCTGTGCTTGAAAGAATGACAGAAGGTATTATTTACTAATAAAGATATAGTAGCAACATCTAGACGTGACTTGTTTGAATGATCTACGCATCGCAGAATTAAACAAACTGTAACTCTTTTCCTTTAGTCTCAAGACTAAAATTAAATTATTTTAAGTGTGCGAATAAATGTATAGCACTAGTAAGAGGATAACGCCTTCATTTATTATCTGTACTTTGCATGCACTGTTTGATGTTTGATATTATTCTGCTGAGACGAGATATTTGTTGCTGTCTTAAGTTTTGACTTGAATAAATTATTTTACTTCTAGAATTGCATTAGTCGTCACCATATCTGACTGAAACTACAAATTTTCCTTTACGTGAATCATAAATAGGCTCTTCATGCCAGGAAAATGTGTGATTCGTCCAAAAGGTATTAAACTTGCTTCGAATAGCGCCGTCCTGTCCAGTGGACATTCTATCACTAATAAAACCCTAAAAAATATATGAAAAAGATATTACATTTAAGCGGTAAGTAATGCAGAATGTGTTATTTTTATATATTTTTTGGTCTTTATTAGCGATATTGAATGGGAATAGCTAACTTGGTTGAAAGTGCAATAAACATTTATTTCATTATTTATAGTTTTTTTATTACACTTGTCAATATTCATATGTTAAAGTTTGCTTGGTTTTGCAATGAGAGTGATATAGTTTACAAAAACAATGTAGTTATTTAAGAACGAGCGAAGTGTATTTCCAACGTTCATGTCACTCTAACACGCTACTTTTTATTTACAGCGCAAGTGGAGCCGAAGGCCGACGCTAGTACAAAAATATATAACTTACATGACATTTTCAACAAGACACCTCAATTTCTAACAATCTATAAATTAAGTGATTTCCTTTCAATCACAAGCAAATTAAAAATAAGCCAAAGTCACTCTCCCAGACAATTGAATCTGGCGCCATTGTACTTCAATTACAACCGCGAATTTGCGTTAGTGTTTTGTGTGTTACAGGTTAACCGAAATAGTAGGAAATTTGTTAAATACCTGACATGGAATTATGTCTATATAATTATTTCAGTAGTGTCTCTAGAATAATATCTCGGAAAGGTCAAAGAGCTTCTTGCACCGGATTAAAAATGTCCGGACTAAAAATGAGCCTTTGTGTTAAAAATTATTACATAATAATATATTACTCCATAGAATATTTTTATTTTTTTATTAAGCTATTTCAATTTTAAAATATAATTATATAATTACTGTATTGTCATGTAAAAAAATATTCCTGCTTAGTTTCTTTGCCAGTTCAGTTATTTATTTTCATTAATAATGCTGAGCGAATGATCATAAATAAAATATTTAATTTTTTTATTGATATATGTATATTTAGGCTGTAACAAAATATTGTATGTGTAATGAAAATATTTACCCTACTCGTGTTTTAATTTACTTTCTTTTAATGTAGGTTAAAAGCCTTATCCCCCGAATGGTAGACGTTGGGTTGCTTTTGGTATATCTGTGATATTAGAGTAGACGGTGAATGCTCTTATAGTGTAATTAACTTCTGGTTTGAAATAAAACTATTTTTTCAGATTATTTCGCGGATTTATTTTGATTTTTGGTACTCGACGTTTCGATTGTCATACAGCAATCATGGTCACGGAAGAGACTAAGGTTTTAGACGTATCGAAGGTGTTTTATACTTGTTATAGCTAGTCTTGCACTGTTTAATAATCCGCGAAATGATCCGAAAAGATAGTTTTATTTTAATATCAAATATCCGCGTAAATCTAAGAAAATATATAATCTCTGGCTCTCCAGTAGGACGGAAAGAGCTGCTTTGCTTCGATAAACCTGCTCTTAGGGGTGGGTAAGAGATCCTGCGGCGCCCTATGAAGACGCAAAGTTTTCATTGGGGCTAAGTGAGCAGTAATAACTATTTTAGTCAAGGAATTAACATGTTACTACTGGAAATGCATTTACGTATAACACATATTATGGAAGTGTTAAGCGTAAATGCGTGTATTAAAAAAAAACTAAAATTCCTGCCACTAGTCCGGAAAAATGCATCACTATTAAAGAAATGGCTAAAGAAAATAGAACCGTTACGACGTTTACGCCATAACTTGCTTTATTTATGAACTGGCTTCTTATAAAAGGAACAAGATAGGCTATTGCTTACATAATTTGTAAATTAAATAAATTATACTTTCTAGATTGATTATGATAGGTGATAATGGTGATAATCAAAATATATATCACATAAGTTCTTATGTAAATATATTGGTATACACGTATATTAATCTGATACATAATTGTCATCATAGGAATTTCATCTGTTTTGACACATGCTAGACATTTTCGTTAGGCAACTTTTTCCCACTTTAACTACAACTTATATACGAGACGAGTAGGTAAGACAACAATTATCACTAACAACTTTTATCCCCAGTCAATCCTCCCCTATTATAGCTATCTCTTTCTCCCTAATATGTTAAATCTTTGCTAAAAAAGGACAGCAGTAGCAATAGAACAAACCGTGCGATTGTTTGATTTCCTCAAGCGAGGCTTTGTGGACGCACTACCTGTGTCGCTAAACTGGTTAGAAAGAAGTGTTGAATATTCAAATTTATCGATATTTACATGTATAATTTCTCCTTGACATATAATAAGACTAGCGACTTACCCTAGCCCTAATCTATATGTGTATTATTTTAATAAAAAAATTTAAAACAAGATGCATATTTTAAAAAAATCATAAACATAAGAACAACGTACGTACGTTGTACTAATAACGCGGTAGGAAAAAATTTTGAATTTTTATGAAGTGTTTAGACATCAATATTAACTAGAAACTAAAAAAAGGAAGATAGAATTTATAGAAAAATACTATCTTCCTGCGAAAAAAACGCGGAGAACGATTAGATGGAAAAAAAACATCGCTAAGAGTATCGACATAGAGCCATCCCTATCTCACAAAGCCTTTGTTCATATTTCCGTCGGCGTCACATCTTTCACGATTTGTATTTCAATTTTGGCACATCCACAAACAATGCAACACTTTTTTCCATAACTCGCTTATACGAGTATGTCGACGACTGTATAGTATTTTTCAAAAAAAGGTAAACTTGCTAAGTTCATTTTAAAGAATTCGAATATTTAAAAATCTATGGCCGGTAATGAAAATTACAGTTTTAATTTATATACTTATTAATTCCCTGGACTCATGTTCAACAATTCTATGTTTATGTTTCTTAAGTTTATCTATTTTTACACTTTTATCTCCCGACAAAAAACAAGGAGTGTTTTAAGTTTGCATCTGTCTGTATGTTTGTGGCAAACTACTTCGGTGGTCTAGTATCTAGCATGCACGGCTGCAGATCTGGTAGTCCTGGGTTCGAATTCACGGTTGGGCCAAGTTTAGTTATTGAGCCATTTTGTTAAGAAAAACTCTCACCGGTCGTCCTACCAGGTTATAAGACTGACAGGATTAGAGACTACACTTGTGTCTACGCATAAACTAATGTGCATTGTAATATCTCCTGCGCAGTTGGCTTGTCTCAGTGAGGTTGGCCGCCGTGGTTGAAGTCAGTTAGGAAGACATGATGATGATGCCTGTTGTATCATGTTATATCAGCTAAGTAACAGGTATAACTATTAAATTAAACATTTAAAAAACCCTAACACAATAACCTATTAATTGAAGCTATTTCAATGAGCCAATTTCAGGTGACTCTACAGCATCAGGCCAAGGTCAACATATTTTTGCAATGTCATTGAAGTAACAGAATTACAACTTTCAAATGAATGAGATCTGTTGAAGTTGCTTATATCCTTTTACCGCATAGGAAAGAGCTGATAACCTTCAATCGGCTGAACGGATTTTATGATAGCTATAAATAGCTAAGAATATTTAAGATTGTCACCTTGCAAACAAAAAAAAAGTGAATTAAAATCGGTTCATCCGTTTGGGTGCTACGATACCACAGACAGGGAAAAAAAAACGTGTGTGTGTACTTATGTACGCACGTAAAAAGTTATACTTCTTTGAAGTGACAGAACAAAAATAGCTAAAGATTTCATCCCGTATGCCACAACTCTCTGTTTGTAAAAGGAATAATAAATTAATAAAATAATTAATTACTTAAGGCATATTAGGATCATATACTTATAGAGTATCATTTAAGGAAAGAATATAACATTATATATTATTTGTCAGATAATAACAACGGTTACCATGGCAACAACCAGTTATCAGCTAACTTCATCATGTTGCTTTTTGGCTGTCGATATACTCGCGCATCGTAAAAATTTTACTCTCACAATTTCTTCTCCAAAAGAAGTATAACTTCAAAATTAAAGATCAATAATAATTTAATTAGTTATCTATCATTTATTAACAGACTTTGTTTAACTTTTTCAACTAAACTTGTTTGGACAAAATATATTGTTTACTTCTATTTTTAAAATAATGAAAAATAAAATAATAATTGTAAGGAGTTAAATACTCACACTTTCATAGATTTTTTTTGATTTAGTTTTCAAATAAATAAAGCTATTTAAACACTTCGACAAGGTCTCAAAGTGGAGACAAAGGAACTTTTCCATGGACAGTTGACCCCTTTACAAAGTGAGTTGGTAGTTTTTCTGGAATGCTTTTAGTATTGTCACGAGCCACTAGAATGCAAGGATTAAGGTGGAAGCAAAATAAACGTACATTTCATTATTAGAAGTAAAATAATTTGAGGTTTTTATACAGAAATATTTGAATGATAAAAGATTAATTATAAAGTGTTAAAGTTATGAAGTCATTTTTTTTTGTATTTGGATTCAAATTACATTTTTCATTAACCTAGCATTTATTCAGCTTATATTTTATCATGTGTTGCCTTCTGTATATATTTTCAACGTTCTGTATATATTTAAAAATAATAGCTGTATTCGCGACTCCTCGACGAAGACTCTTTGAGAATTAAAAAAAAAACTCGTACAACGTTCGGTACATCCCCTTTACTTCTTTCTTCTTAAAAATTGTTTTTTATCAGGCAATACACAAATTATAAACAGACCTAATTTCATCATCCTAACTTTAATACCTAGTTTTAGTCATTTAGATTGCGTAAATGCGTGGCGTAAAAGTGAAATATAGTTTTAAAACTATACTAAGAAATTATTACTAAAGCGAGGCATATTTTTGTGTCTACTTAAAATATACCGCGAAAACTGCAGAAATATATCAGAACATGTTTTTTACAAATATACAGGATATTTATAGGATTTATTTATTTCAATAGTGGCTTGCGTTAAAACACGCTTTTACAACTTCCGTTTTAGAAGAGCCGTAAAAATGACATTCGTTCGCAGAACAAAGAGCTGTTGCATAATACGATAGCGAAAAAGCATGTCGGTGGTGCGTGGAAAAGTAGAGACGAGCTTTCGCTTTATTATTTACTAACTTCTGCCTGCAACTTCGCATGTGAAGATTTACCCATATCATATAGATAATTGTGACCCATTATTTTTATTGGACTAGTAGCTGAACAAAATGAGAGCAACTTTTTGTAACTAAGTAAACGAAGAAATTAGAGAGTAGGGTCATCATCCAACTAATAAACTATGTTTATTTAAAGTAACGAACATTATTATTTTCGTTACGTTTTAACGTTTAGTATAGATTTTTCAGAGATGAGATATTTTCCTGCAGTAAAAAGTATTTAATATGTTGATCCGGATAACTAGCTATCATCATACCAAATTTCATCAAAATCTGTCCAGTGGTTTTCTCGTGGTGCGTTTCAAGACAGACAAACAGACAGCCAAAAATTCCAAAAACTATAGATTCGGCCTCTATATCTATAATAACTATTTCTATAAGATTTTAAATGTACAGGTTCGGCTCAGTTAGAATTTTATTAAATATATAGATTATAGAGCCGTAGTATTTTAGGCAAAGAGCGACCAAAAAACGCATTTTCGCATTTATATATGTAAAAATTGCATTATACGGACAGTTTAAGCTGTTTAACTTGGAATTAACTCAATCAATTCATTTTTAATTTCTTAATAAAGTATGTCTGTTAGTCGTGTAATGAATGTAATTTTACATCCCATTTTTAAATCCCATTGTTAGTAATTAATATTTTAAATGCGAAAGTTTGGATGGATGTTTGTTACTTAATCACGCCAGCATAGCTGAATGGATTTGGATGAAATTTGGTACAAGGATAGATTATAGTCTAGAATAGCACACAAGTACTTCTAACCCCGGAAAAATATACGGTTTCCGTGGGATAGATTTGTTTCTGTTACTAAGGACGAACCCGAATAATAGATAGTTTTAATTATAACGCACACGCACGAAAAAATGCACGGACAAACAAACTCTACTGTCTGGACTATCAAATATTCATATTTTTTCCTTTCTCAATCCTTAATTTAAATATTTGTAAATTTTTCAAATTTTGCTTTGAAAATTTTTCGATTTGTTTCTGCCTTAACATCAGTTCAGTCTGTACCCAGTTTTATATTGTGACGATTCTATTGTTAGCTTCCTTTACAGGAATGTACGTAGAGATAGTTATAGTAATAGGCCAATTTGCATATATCGCTAGTTTTGAATATTTTTCTATTTTGTAGAGAAGGTGTTTAGTTAGATTGCTTTACTTTAAAGCAGTTCTTCAAAGAAATTATGATTTGCTGTTTCATTGAAATGTATACAAATATTTGTCTTTATCGTCTTAACATGAATATATAAATAATATGTTATGAATAAAGTTGGTGAAGTGCGAGTTTTACTTTCAAATCGAGGGTAAAATCCATCTATCACCATAGAATGTATTTCATATAGCCTATTCTAAAAGTTTTAAATTTTCCTGATGATCTTAGCTTTCATACGAACGATAACGATTACTTCACTAAATGTGACCACTGTATAATAAGGTGGGCACTTGCTATACGAAGACTTTGAAAATGTTCACTGCTTGGAGTAAGTTCGAATTAGCCGTTCCAGCCCATCCTTTTTCTACATTATCAGTAAAGGAGTTTGTACAATAGAGAATTAAAGTTAATGACAAAACTAAATAAAAGAATTAGCAAGTCTTAGTGGTAGTGGATGAATAATGATGGGTCTCGCACCTCTCATATTCTCATGTGCGAATCATTTTCAACATGATTACCACTTGCCTTACTATAAAAGAAAATATCGTAAGGAAACCTGGATGTCTAAGAGAACTTAGTAAATTCTCGAAAAAATAACTTAAGTCCGCCAACCCGCACTTGGGAAGTGAGGTGGACAGAGCGGCTAAACACAATATTTATTTTATGATTTATTTTATGTAATATAACTCAATCAACATATATATATATATATATATATATAAATTTTATATTTCTCGTTGTAAATTGAAGACTGATATGGTAGATTTAAAGAGTGTAGAAAGCTTTTCATCTAAATGGTGTGACGATAAACGGAAAGAGATTTGTAAGGGTTGAGTAGATCGAAGATCGAACTCAGTTTTGTGTTATGAGAATGGCCCTTAGTTATAAATTTGTTATTTTATTTTTAAATAAGCACCCTAATAATATCAAAATTGTTGTTTATGGGTAAAACTGTATCATAGAGTAAAAATTATTATTTTTAATAAATTATGAATATCTATCCTGTATCCTTGACACCATAAATGAATGCAAGGATAAATGTCTTATGTATTGTATGTTTACCCCAACTTTATTTTTTAAAGCAGTCCGATCTTCTAACTTTTTATGCGGAAATGCACTTCAATTTGAAACAAGTTTACAATTTCTTTATTTAGCTTCAACTGTTCGCAGTATAAAAGCCACCAGTTTGAGGAGGAACTTTGCAATTTTTTAGTTGTTTTGTTATTTTGTGCTGAATCTCGTCTTTGTCAATAGCTCGGATAAATAAAATTGTAAAATATCATAAAATTCTAAATAGAAACCAACTTAATATATTAACGTCTGGTAAATGTTCTAAAATCTTAGCCAAATGTTGAAGAAAAGTTTACCAAATAATAAGTATGTATGGAAATATTATTGTTCTGCTATAACTACGCTATTATAAAGAAAAGGTAAGTACTTAATCAATTTTATGATGTTTTTCTGTTTGTCTTTTGCATATTTTGTTTAAATCAACATAGTAATTCAGATAAAGTGTAGCTTTCTTTAAGTCGATTTTTTTATATCTGTAGAGAGATTATTCTTTATTAAAAATACTTACAGCCTCGCTATTATACTCTAAATGAATAATAAATATTGCTATTCCCTGTGTATGAGTTATATATAATTACATAGCATTTTACAACATCACGCCGCACTAATTACTGATACAAAATGTTTAATTATTCAGTCGATATATCGCTGGTGGAGTTATGAAGGGTTAACGAGCACTGAAACCTCGTAAGCTGTTAGCGACTGTCGTACAATGTAAGAAACAAAGTATGAATATTAAATGAGGAGCCCGTTTACATTTACGTAAAATAAGTTGCATTTTAATTTACTTCGCTACTGCTGTCAAAATTTTCTTAAAAAAGATAATACGTTGGAAAATGCATTAACGCATACTATCTATATACATACACGTGGTTATGTAGGGTTGACTTGCTAAAAGTCCCATTATGGGTAGTAAACCCATAAAAAAACCAACAAAACCTCTGTCGACTTAATTGGAGGTCGTAGGATCGCTTACGCATTTATTCACAATGTTCAGACAGCTGGCTTTACTGACCTTAATAACCAATGAATCGCTCTTAAAATCTACCTTGCTAACAAAGAAGTACCAGGAGCAACCAGCATGGGAGATGGGCCACCTCCCAGTGTGTTTCTTGGCTTCACGGCAGCTGGATTACCGGACTCTACTAAGTACCCCCATCAAAATAAGGTGCACACACATCGAGGGGACATATATTTAGACCTAATTCTATCTTGAAATAAACGTGTACACTTAAAATCATAGAAGTTTTTTATTAATTTGAATACCCCATATTGAGTCCATTTTCAGATGATTCGTTTCTAGATATTTTCGAATGATATGCAATCAAACAGACACCAAGGTAAAATATTAGTTTTAGTTAATTACTACACTAATGCATACTGTATAGTAGTTTATTTTTGCTGTAATTTTCAAAAAAAAAAATTATTCGAATATTAAAAAATATTTGTTACATCAGGTTGAGGAAAAAATCCTCGCATAGACTCATCAAATTCATTTTTTTAAATAAGACTAGTGTTAAACAAATTAGATTTCCAGGGATTTTTACGCTGTAATGTTGTTATGAAAATATATATAATCATTCATTTTCTTCACTTTACAACATTTTATATGTATTTTTCGAAGTAAAACTTCTTTACGCACTGCTACGCTGGTGAATGCGTTACGAAAAGATGTGCGTACGTTTGTTTCCATGGTAACCGTTGTTATTATCTGTTAAATCTATTTAATATTAATATATTTAACCGAGCAACTCTTGTATATTTATATCTTTATTTATTTATACCAGCGATCTCGGAAACGGCTCTAACGATTTCGCAAAAATTTGATGTGTGGGGGTTTTCGGGGGAAAAAAATCGATCTAGATTCTTATGTCTGGGAAAACGCGTATTTTTGAGTTTTCGTGCAGTTTTCTTTTGCGTTATTCTACGCAGAATATGGTCGATAATTTCTTACACTTAGTCATAAGTATTGTGGTCTAGCGATCAAGGTGCAAGATTAACAACCATAAGAGTGTCTGAGTTCGAATCTCGATCGGATACAGTTTTACTTTTTTTTTGTGTTTGTTCGCCGAGCGAACTTAACTCCGAGCGAAGCTCGGTCGCCTAGGTACTGATATATAATATTATATTCTTTCCTTAAATGTATGATTGTAATATACCTAATATGCGATATTTTTAGTATCTCACCTATCCTAATTATTTAAAATATATATTGAATTTCATAAAGAGTACCGCTAGCCTACAGAAGTTTTACTTCTTGCGCGTGTACACATTCATACACACACTCTTTAATTTTTTTATAAAACATAGCTCTCAAGTAGCGTCCGTTTGATAAACTCAAAAACTACCCAACGGATTTTCGTACGCTTTTCATTAATTGACGGAGTAATTCTTGACGAAGGTTTAAATGTACAATTTATTAAGGTTTTGTGTAAATTGGCTGAAGTATGAGGATAATTATTGAAGATGTTGAGAAAAATCATGTCAACCAGGAGCTTTATTGGCGTGCGCTACATAAACCAATAAAGCTAACAATGTATGAAAGAAAACAATGTATTTACGGGATTAATTCTCTTAAAAATATATATTGAACTGTAGCCATCATATGCACGTACCTAAGGACACACCCAAGCGAAGTAAGGGTAGGTCAGTAGTCTTTATAATATTTTTATTATTCAAATAATAAATATGTCCCATCTCCGTGGTAGCTACGAAGCTTGTGTTATGGATACCAGATAGATGATACACTATACATTAAATACAGTCATCTAATGTCTTTAAACGAGCAATTCTTGTATATTTATTTATTTAATTATACCGGCGATCTTGAAAACGGCTTTAACGATTTCGCTGTTTGGTATGTGGGGGTTTTCGGGGGCAAAAGTTTTTAGTTTTTTATTGTTTTGAAGCCAAATTAAAAAGGAAATTATTCTTTCGGCCAAAAACTTCGAGCGGAGCTCGGCCGCTCAGGTACTATTAAATATATAAATATTATAAATGTAAACACTCGTGACTGGAGTACAAACATTCGTGCTCATCACACAAGTGAATGCCCCCAGCGATATTCAAATCCGAGACCGTTGGCACAGCAAGTAGGGTCACTACAAACTGAGCCAAACCTGTCGTCAGTATTTATAATCGAATTCCAACCATTTGTGTCCATCACACAGCTAGCGGCGTTTTGTATCAAGAAATCATTAGTGCATGTTTCCTTTAATTTATCTGCTACCTTAAGGGCACATTCCATATTTTATTTTACCCTTACATGTTATTTCTATACTTATATTAAAATTGTACAATAAATTCGATGTTAACGTATTGTTGTTTTTACATTTATAAGAAAATAATGGGTTTGAAGACATTAACAAGAAAATTGAATTGAATTGAAGAAACCTTGTCGTGGTGGGCGGCTCAGTAGTGCCCGGCAATATAGCCGGATGCGAAATTAACAAACGCACAGGGAGGTTGCCCACCTCGGTGGGCGGTGTGCTATGCGGGTTGCTCCTGGTACTTCTTTGATAGCAGAGTAGACCGTTGGAGCAACCCCATTGCTGTTTTGGTTTGCTTCAGCAGACCTGCCGTCAGGGCGTCGTAGTTGAGTGCGTAAGCGATCCTGCGACGCCCCATTAAGGGGGAGGTTCTGTTCGGTTTTAGTGGTTATTATTGGCTTTTCTAATGTTCTAACCGGTGAGTCTTACCCACTTGTATATGTACAGGTGGTATGCGTAAATGCATTTCCCAACATAAAGGGCTAGGTTTGTGCAAAAACATTTCCCAGTAAAAAAGCATACATTTTAATATCCTTACATGCAAGTAGAACCGTCGATGTAAGACAGAAAAAAAAAATTAAATTTAGGGTCTAACAACAAAACAAAACGATATAGTGTAAACGGAGTACACAAAGTTAAGAGGTTATGAAACGTTTCATAGGCGGCGATAGTGGGAGCAGTGATTTACAAACAGCTGTTACGTACCTGCGAAATACTATCCTTTACGATTATTAAACTCCATCTTCGCCTATATCGTGCGTCATACGTCTTGTTATATTTTGTTTGAACTTGAGCTATTGTTACTGTTTTATTTACTGTAACATTCACTGAAGTAAGGATTCAGTATATTTTTCCTGTATCAATAATTTAAGTAAATAAAATAATTTGTAAGAAATTTTACCAATACAATATGTTTTACCAAAAATATCCACATCCTAGATATTTTATACAAAACGAAAAAATAAATACAAAATATAAACACGACAAATAAAATAACTAACTATATAAAAAAAACTTTTAAAATGTAAAATAGCTCAAATCACTATGGTTTCACAGACGGCCACGCTAACGAAGTTATCGGAATAATATAGCTTTATTGAGCTTTACGGAAAATATATAACATTGTTATTTTCAACAGCGTCTGAATATTAATAAGTTAAAAGCTTTTGAAAATCTTTGATTTCCTCAAACCTTTCGAAATTCGCTACAAATTCGAAAATATTCATAAAACACGGGCCCATCTATTTGTAAGGAATATTTTAATACCAATTTATACGACCGACACCTTGCGCTGCCGGGATACAGAAATTTCATAAAAAACTTTTCCCGCTTCTTTTCACCCCTTTTAAAGTTGGAATTTGAAAGATTTATCAAAAACTTTGCGAATTCCAGCTTCCTGCATTTAAACTGTTGAAGTAATATTGAATCAGTCAATTCGATTTTTTTATTCATCCTAATATAAAAAGAAATGTTATTTAGGTTATCATATTTATAAATTATATATATTTAAATATATATATCACAAAATTAATTATATGAAACACCGCTGTGTATTAAATAAATGGCGCCCGACGTGGGGTTCGACCCATTTTGATATTAAATAATGCATACCTGTCAAATTACGAGAATATCCATCTTATCTTGTTATATTATTAATATTTCTACACATAACTGCCCTAATAGTATAGTGGTTAGAGTGTATGGCTGCACATCTGGAGGTCCTGGGTTCGAATCCTGGATCGGACCAAATTTAGTTATTAAGTCTTTCTATTAAAAAAGTCCCTGTAACAGTTCCGAGTTGGAAAGGATAGGACATAAACCCGGTCGGTCTTGTACCTTAACTCTCTGGTATAAACAAGGCAAATATATGTATCTAAAATATGTCAAAATACCATAGTCCGTTTTTTTTCACATCTATATCTATTATCTATACATATCTATACAAATAATAAAATTCTAACTGAGTCGAGTCTGTACATTTAATATTTTTTGTAAAATCTTATTGAAATAGTCATTATTATCGATACAGAGATCTATAGTTTTTAGAATTTTTGTCTGTCTGTCTGTCTGTTACCGCATCACAGAAAAACCACTGGAGGGATTTTGATGAAATTTGGTATGAAGATAACTGGTTATACGGTTTAACATATAGGATACTTTTTACTGCGGCAAAATATCTCATCATTGAGAAATTTATACTAAACGGTAAAACATAAGTAGGGACAAACCCGAGCGAAGCGAGGTGACTCGCTTGTTATATAATATTTCTCTTGAAGAATACACCATTATTACTGTGACAGTATTTATACAATTGTTATGAAAAATATTTAAAGAAGCAAAAATTCAAAACCTGTAAGCAATGCAATACGATCTCTGAATATTAAAATGGTATTTCACTAAAGGTGTTATATTAAACTAACTTTGTAATAGAGAGTTTGAATGGTTTCAAGGAGTGCAATTATTCTTGCGTTAGTAGAAAAAAAATGATACCAAGTCAATTATACCTTAACGAGGAAGAAGAATGCAATTATTCTTGTGGTGCGGCGACAACAAGACGCTGTCGAACTGAACTTGGTATTCTTGCAGAAATTTATATTCAAGATTGCATTTTTCGACTTAGAAAACTACTTTCTATAAAAAAAAAAAACAGCTATTGTTTACTTTATAATATAGAAAATATATTGTTTAAAAAAAAAACCTGTGTGTTTGTACCTAAATACGCACGTAAGATGATATACTTCTTTGGCGTAACAGAACAAAAATAGCTAAAGATTTCATCAAGTATGTCACAACTCTCTATTTGTAAAAGGAATGCAGTTAACTTCATCATGTCGCTTTTTGGCTGTCGGTGTGTGAGTGTATCGTAAAAATTTTACTCTCATAATTTTTCCAGACGTGCCAAAAGAAGTGTAACTTCAATAATTATATCCATAATATAATTAGTTAATACGAATCAGATGAAGGTCTTAGTAAAAGATGTTAGTAATTCTTTTGAGACATTCTACTCTCGACTTCCTGGCTCCATCATCAGATCTACTCAGTAGTATTAAATAATTATTGTCTTATTAACAGTACTTCAAATTCTTACAAAGATTGAAATCTACTAATATTATAAATATGAAAGTTTAGATGGATGTTTGGATGTTTGTTACGCCAGAACGGCTGAACGGATCTGGATGAAATTTGGCACAAATAGATTATAGTCTGTAATAGCACATAACTCACTTTTTATCCCGGAAAAATGTACAGTTCCCGTGGGATAAATTTGTGTGTTTGTTTAGAATTGAACCCCAGCGAAGCGAAGGTGAGCCGCTAGTCAACAAAATTAAAAATTGGCTAAAGTTATTGATCATGTATGTAGATCTCATTACAAGTGAAGCGAATAAATTACGTAAAAAAATATATTGTACGTATCAAAAGCTTTATCAATTTTGAAAGCTATGTATCTTTTAAACTTTGATTGTTGGCCCGCTACAGATACAATTTGTAAAGGTACAATGGTACAATTTATAATATGTAAAGTTTTCATGACGGATTTCTTTGTAATTAATCTATGCATATAATAAAACTGTAGAGGTCGAATGTCTGTATAAAGAAAAAAAAAATGCTAAAAACCGAGTCAGGGGGATGTAAGAAGAGAAATAGAATAAATCCAGATTTTTTTCAAATGTTTTGTTTGTCTGTTTGTGCGGGCTAATCTCCGAAACTGCTGCACCGATTTAAATGAAATTTTGCATGGTGGTACCTTATATCCTCGGCTAAAATCTTAGATTAGAGACTTTTCCTCCCGGAAAATTAAAAAGTTCCCGTGGGATAGTTAAAAAACTATAGTAACTTAAACAGCTTAGTACACAACAACTTATGCGCCTAATTTAGTAAAATTTGGCATGCTGATACCTGATATCAGAAAAATATACAGTTACCGTCGCGGAAGAGTCTTTTTGGTACCCGCGGCCCCGGCCTTATGGCGACGAGGAGGAGTCTGGTCAGGTTTTTAGTGGGTAGGCTGCCGCACATCGCGGCAGGAGTCCCACATAACCCGACTCGCTTCCCCACTGGCGAGCGGGTACCCGTAACAGGGGTTTTCCTGACGGTAAAAAAAAAAAAATAATAATAATACAGTTACCGTGAGATAAATTTGTTTTTGTATTCCTAGAAGCAAACACGAGCGAAGCGAGGGTGAGCCGCTAGTAAAATAATATAAAGGAATCTATTCGGATTTTTTCGCGGATTTATTTTAGTATATTAGTTTCCAAAACCAAACCAAAACTCAATTTAAAATAAATCTAAGAAAATATTAAAAGTTGCGTCAACGCATAAAATAAAGTATTCTTAATTTTTGGTTTTTCTCTAACTATATTCATTGATATGTTCAACTCAAACATAGTGTTATTACTATAATAACTTTATAAGACTCTACAAGGGTGAATTTTATGGCCATAAAGTTTGATTTTACTAGTAAAAAGAAATATATAATATACTTAAATTTATAATATGTTTATGTATATACATTTCTATTTACATATAATACATATATACATTGAAATATTGTCATACAGTACAAGTGTCGCATCAACTGTTTTTTTATTAAACTAAGTTATTTAAAAATCCTTATTAATCACGTCAGGAGATTATATACATGACGTAAAGACGTTTGTTATTACATTTTGTAGGTGTCTTGGAAAGGAATTCCTTTGTAATGAAACTGAATATTATTTTACAAAGTAAGAAAGCATTTGTTTGAAGCGTAATTACATTTTACAGTGTATTTTAAAGATAAAACCTCGATGTTTTTAGATGAAAATTTGACGTCACTATTGATACTCTGCAGCGTCCATCGACGTTTCGTTACCGATAATTTTGTGAAGATTGACGTAATTGAGTGCGATTGTTACTTCGGGGAAGGTTTGCGGCCAGAGAATGTACGGTACAGTACGAGAGACGTTTGTGTATTAAATTATTTTGTGTTATATATGATTTTATTATTTAACGTTGAAAATGTTCGTGTGCGTGTGTGTATGTTTGTTACTCTTTAACGCTAAAACGGCTGGATAGATTTTGGTGTAATTTAGTACACAGTAAGACTAGAATCTGAACTGAAGTAACACAAAGGCGAATACTTTCTTAGATTTACGCGAATATTTGACATTTTAAATAAAACTATTTTTTTTTGGATTATTTCGCGAATTTATTTTGATTTTTGGTTCCCAACGTTTTGATTGCTTTACAGCAATCATGGTCACGGGAGAGACTAAGGTGTTAGATGTTTCAAAGGTATTATATAGTTGTTATAGACAGCCTACCCATAAAATAACAAAATGAATTTTACAAAATTGAAAAATGGCACCAAAGTACCTTACAATATTTGTTAATTTTAATTTTAAACATTTTTATAATTTTAATTACTTTTATACTTGAATATGGAACATTCAAGTATAAAAGACCATGATTGCTGTAAAGCAATCAAAACGTCGGGAACCAAGAATCAAAATAAATCCGCGAAAAAATCCGAAATGATAGTTTTATTTAAAAAGGCGAATGTTATTAAAATACGCCGGAACGAAGCAAGGGTAAGATGTTAGTGAACAAATAATAATAGCTGAATTCGAGACTAAATTTAGAAATACTCCATAACTTTACACGTCTTTCGACAGCGACTTATATTCTACTTGATATCTAGGTTTCTAACTATGTTTTTCGTTACAGTATCAACAAGTGGTAATCAGGTCGAGAATGGTTCGCACGTGAAAAGCTCAGTGGGGTGAGAGCCGGAAATTTATAAAGTAAAAGTTAAATATTAATTCTAATAATAATATATATTTTTAATTATATTAAAGAGCTTTGCACTCTTCGTCTTTTGTTGATATATTTAGTTAAAGGTTAGCAAAAAATTAAATCAAAATTTCTTCTAAAAACATTATTATTTTGATACAGGTATAAAATTTTAAATTGTTACTTAAAAAATCTATCAAGTGCGAATCAAATTCGCACGCGAAGATATTCGTACCATCTTACATGTACTTTTTATTAATATGACTTTTACTCTGTGTGTAGTATATTAAACTTCGATGATCGGTTACGAACGTTAAAAAAATTTTTCTTGTATTTTTTATTTTTATATATTTTTATTATTTGTTTTTAAAGTGGCAATAGTAAAACATACTCTGTGAAATTTGATCTCTCTACCTATTACGGTTCATGAGATACAGCCCTCTGACAGATAGACGGACGGACAGCGGAGGCTTAGTAATAGGGTTCCATTGGCACCCTTCGGGTACGGAACCCTAAAAATGTAAATTTTTTTTCTTTAAAATATCAAAGAATGACGGATAGGGACACATACGAATGAAGTGGATAAGTAGCTGTAGGTAATAGGTAAATGATTCAAATATCTCGAAAAAAAAATAATGAAATTATGGTTATCACTAGATTTAATGGCCACCCTTCACTCCTTAAGATTCTTAGGATTTTAAGAAAGAAAATTTAAAATTTCCTAACGAAGCGCTCCATAAAGCTTTAAAGCCATATTCTTAAGCTCGCAAATATAAAAGAATTTTTACATGCCCTAGAAAATATATTTTAAACACTAAGTAAATATTAATACAGTACGCGATAAGTTGTTTGAATCACCCTTTTGGTTTTACTTCAAACATAAATATGCTAAACTTTTACAGTTTCATGCTATTTTACTTGCGATATTACTATGTTGGTGTTTTTGTCGTTAAAGTATTTAAACTAATAATACTTTTTACTGTGTTGTTAAACGTTTGGTCTAGTTTGTAGTGACCCTACTTACTGTGCCAGCGGTCGTGGGTTCGAATCCCGCTGGAAGCATTCATTTGTATGATGAGCACCAATGTTTGTACTCCAGTGATAGGTGTTTATATTTATAATATGTATGTAATTAAAGTTATATATTATGTATGTATTGTATTACTATCTGTTATTTATAATACAAGCCTCGTAGTTTACCATGGAACTAAATTCTAGAGAGAGACTCTTTCACGCCAGAACGGCTGAACGAACCTAAATGAAATTTGGCACAGAGATAGATCATAGTCTGAAATAACACATAGGCCACTTTTTATCCCGGAAAAATGTACGGTTCTCGTGAAATAGGTTTGTTTTTGTTTTCCTAGGGACGAACCCAAGCGAAGCGAGGGTGAGCCACTAGTTCATAATATTTCTACAATAATAAATGCTATCAAAGTTAGGGCGAGTCATTTACATATCTACGAGTATATATAAACAGGCCAAGACAAAACAGTTAGTACCTTTCTCTCGTTTTTTGTTTGCCAACCAATTTTTTTTTGTATAATAACTATTGACGAGTTTTAGCTATCAATAAAAATAGTTAGTTTTTTTATACAGATAGGTAAATTCTATTTATATATGATTTCCTTAAATTTTCTATCAAAATTATGGTAGAATTTCAACCACTGGACGTACACTAGTACTATCAATGAACATAAAGCTATATTTATTTCAATTTAATTTCCAAGTCAGTAAAAAAGTTCGTATGAATCAGAATAATACTTAAAACGTACTAAAAACGTAACATTTATGAAGGACGACGGCTTTAAAAGAATTATTGGGGCTTATTGAAAAAGAAAAGTTAATTAAAAGTGATCAATGCTTATATTAATTGGTAGAAATGGAAAAATCGAGAATTATGGAAAGTAAATGAAATAGCAAAGAAGGAGATAAACTTGTAATCTTGTAATCAAATTGGAAGTTCATTTTGTTTAATTTTAACTTTGATTTTTTATGCAATACGATAATGTGATACCATAGAAATGATCTGACGATGGAGATAGGAGGAGTATAGTGGAACTTATCGTTAGTTAGTAAGTAGTATAATCATCACATCAAGACTCCTTCTTTTTTTTTTCTTCTTCTTGCACGGCTTTCGCCGTTACATACATTTTTTTAGTGAAGACTCATTTAAGCCCCGTATAATCTACTAGATTTGTTCAAAACCATGTATTTTTTTTATGATTTTTATTTGTTACATGTTTTCTTTTTAATTATCTTATATATTTAAACGAGCAATTCTTGTATATTTATATATTTATTTATTTATTTATTTATACCAGCGATCTCGGAAACGGCTCTAACGATTTTGCTGAAATTTTGTATATGGGGGCTTTCGGGGGCGAAAAATTGATCTAGATTAGTCACATGTCTGGGAAAACGCGTGTTTTCGAGTTTATTTATTGTTTAGTTTGCATTATTCTACGCAAAATTTAATAGCGACATCTATACAATTGTCTCAGTAACACTTAGTCACTTAATGTAAAATTATTTTTAAGCTAAATTAAAAAGAAAATTATTCTTATGGCGACATCTATACAACTGTCTCAGTAAAACTTAGTCACTTAATGTAAAATTATTTTTAAGCCAAATTAAAAAGAAAATTGTTCTTATCGCGACATCTATACAACTTTCTCAGTAACACTTAGTCACTTAATGTAAAATATACAATCTTTCAAGAACTCCGAGCGAAGCTCGGTCGCCCAGGTACTTTATGTTATAAATTAACAAAAAAAATGTATGGTCATTATACATAATGCCGTTACGTATAAGCAGTAGTAATGTCAGCAATAACAATATGACTTAATTGAGATTTCAAAGTATAGACACAAATCATATATAGAGCATAGATAATACATCTTCTTAGTAATAGCAGTTTAAAACCATGAATAAACTCTTGGGCTGTCCGGTTATAACACCTTAGATTTACCCCTTCTTTCGAAAACTAACGAAATAATATAGAAATAAAAAAAAAAGAAAAGACCATCTAACACTAAGAAATACACCAGAACTAAATAATAAAAGAAGAAAAAAAAAAACGACATCGATCTTCTTGTAAAGTAGAGACCAAGTCCATCCACTAATTAACAAAGCGCGATCTTCCCGCTGATTGAAACATCGACAATAGCATGAAGTAAAGGACAGGCATTAAGGCTTGGTGCCGATAAGCGCGGTCATCAATGTAATGGCTCTCGCTGCCACTACTATGGGTTCGAGATTTAGAAATGGAATTAAAATGACTTTGTATTGTAGAAGAAAATGTTTGAACTTCATACATTTTTGTTTTTTTTTTTATTTTCGTATTTCACCATGAAAATGCGTAATTTTCTGTTTTCAGTCAAGTATATCTTAAACATGCATTAATTATCCTTTAAATGAAAAGAGTAAATTTACTTTAAAAGCAATTAAGAGTAAATAATACCAATAATTACTATAATAATGACACCCAAGGTTTATTCAGACCATAGTCCACCATGCTGGCCAATTGCAGTGATGCATTGCAGATCTAGTTAAGTTCTTATAGATATGCAGGTTTCCTGACAGTTGTTCTTTCAACATATTAGTTGAAATCATTCCTTAAATGAGATTCGCACATAAAAATCTCAGAATACGAGTTTTTTGGTTGAAGTGTGTTACCAAAATTTTTTTTTATAAAAACATAGGAAAAACTAACATTTTAGTATAAAATGATTATTAATTACAATCTATTTATTATTTTAATATAATCATGACTAGAAATAATAAAAGAATAATTTTCATCGAGAAAGATTAAGATAACTCGAGTTTTCAGATTTATAAGACAACTCGAAATCACAGAATACCCTCTTATCTTTTATACAGACTGAAAAATATGTTACAATAACGAAACAAATGGTAGAGCTCAAAAGACAGTCGTTAGAGATAAAAATATAAAAAAAACTCCGGAGCGAAGTGATTCTGATTAGTTTAATGCTACATCCGACCCTGTTTATGATGCCTGGAATTAAAAAAAGGGACCGTTATATCTGATGTTGTGCAGAAACGTAAAATATTCACGTTTTTGGGCTACATAAATATTATATTTTTAAATTTTAAATGATATTATCCTTTTAAAGTACGTGGTATAAGGCATTTATGGATATGAATGCGAAATGTCTGAGGTACTTTTATCGAGTTGATATGCCACTGTTATGTTTTATTACTAAAATTATTATTAATCAAAATGTTGGTGAAGCTTGTTTCTTAAATTTTTAGTGGTTTAAATCTCTACCTCAGATTCTTCTAGAATTTATAATATTATGGCTATAGATATATCTCAGAAATGACATTTTTTTCGTCTTAATTCACATACGCATATCATTATAGCGGTAGCTTATAGTCGCTAAATGTTCATAACTTATAACCTGTAATTTTTCTAGATAATTCCTCTGATTAGCTCGAACAAACATAAATTCAACGGAGCGGCCGATTTTAATTTTTAATATATGTAGAATGTAGATATAGTTAGTTTATGATCCATTGAGGTTTGTGTATGAGGGTTGTGTTATATATATATATATATATATATATATATATATATATATATATATATATATATATATATTGATTGAGTTATATTACATAAAATAGATATTGTGTTTAGCCGCTCCGTCCACCTCACTTTCTAAGTGCGGGTTGGCGGACTTAAGTTATTTTTTCGAGAATTTACTAAGTTCTCTCAGACATGCAGGTTTCCTTAAGATATTTTCCTTCATATTAAGGCAAGTGATAGTCATGTTGAAAATGATTCGCACATGAGAATATGAGAGGTGTGAGACCCGGGATTTGAACTCGCTTCATTCGGTTTTGAAATTGAGCGCCACCAATAAACTGCAACTGCCTCTCCTTATATGTACTACATTAAACATATTTTATTAAAACATAAGAGATATTTAAATAAAACTATCTTTTCAGATTTTTTCGCGGATTTATTTTGATTTTTGTTTCCCGACGTTTCGATTGCTTTACAGCAATCATGGTCACGGGAGAGACCTCCCGTGAAAAAATCCGAAAAGATAGTTTTATTTAAATGTCTAATATTCGCGTAAACCTAAGAAAGTATTACATAAGAGATACGTAATTGTAGCATATCATTAATAAAATATATATAAAAGAAAATAATAAATGCATTTAAATTATAAATTCTTGGCTTTAAATAATGTCACTTAAAATATGAAAGCGTAAACTGTAACCAAACTATATAAAGTTGATATTTCGAATGAATATTATATAAACTATTTTCATATAAAATTTCCAGTCGTATAAATCTTTAGTGCAGCTATTTCCACTTTATCACGAAATATTTTATGTTCTTTTTATGTATAAGATTATAAATACAGCTCGTGTATATTTATTCAAATATGTTTTATTTTTAACCAATACACAAAAATGTTAATGAGTACTATTGTTATATATTTTATTAGCGGAATTGTTATTGCTACTGAGCAGAAAAGCTATAAAGGTATAGAAGAGCTCGAAAAAGAAAAGAATGATCTTTTTAAGCAAATCAATGAAGCTATAGATGACAGTGTAAAATCTTTGCAGAAATCCAACGATAGTGACACTTTAATAGGCCTCAAATATATGAATGATTTGAAAAAACATATGAGACGAGTTAATGGAACTGTTACGAATATAAATCTTACAGTTGGGGATGAAACATTTGCAGATGACCTAAAAAATAGAAGGAAGTTTAAAGAAATATTCAATTCATCCAAATTGCATACAAAGCGAACGCCATCCAAAAATATATTTGATGTTGAAGCTGTTTTGAAACCTAAAAAGGTTTCAGCAAACGAATGGAGAGAAATTCTGGAAAATAGACAAAAAATGCAAAATCAATTAGAAAAATGGGTATTAGAAAAAGAGAAAGAAAAAGAACGACTGAAGCAGTATAAGTTGAAGAAGAAGCATAATATATTAATGTCTGGAGTTTACGAAAAATGCCCAAGATTTGGTTATAAGGGTAAGAAGAAAAAAGAAGTTGCTAAGGATTTCAAGATAGTACACTGCAAAGAGAAGACTTTTGATTCCGATTTTGAAGAAAGTCCTAATAATTGCACGAATAAGAATGATAATAAAAAGAACAAAAATGACGATAAACGAAGAAGAACTAAACTATCTAGAAAGAAAAAGTATCCATGTTGTAGAAAATGTTGTAAAAAGTCTTATTTGGGATGTCTTTAATAATAAAGTATTTTGTGACTATGAAAAATGTGCCCTTAGGGGATGATTTTTTTAATATTTATTATGAAATTACCCTCGAAGTATACGCTATACATAAAACATTGAAAAATTACTTCTTAACTGGCAGAGATACAGACAGAACTACAGGCAGCAGATACTTACAAAAAGTGAAAATGTTTAATATATATAGCTTAAGTTTCTTTACTTGTTTAATGCGCTAATCTCTAAAAGTCCTAGTCCGATTCGAAACAAAACGACATTTTATAGCCCTTTCGTTAAGTAATCATGCTATATCAATTTCTAAGTCGACAAGTAAAATATTATTTACACTTTTTACATTAAAATATAGATCGAGGCTTCTTTTCAAGATACAATAAAAAACAAGAAGTTGTAAACACTTAACGTCGCATAATTTAATAAGTAATTATTATTGCCTCGACAAGCAACTTAGGGACATCATCAAATAAGATTATTTAAATAAATACTAAGCACAGAGCCGCGGGCAGATGCCCGTATATGAAAATATATCATTATTATATCGAAACTTTAATCAAACTACTTTTGATTTAGCTCTCGTTATATAAAATGAGAGGCATATATACTCGTAACGTAATTATAAAATGTACACCTAAATTCCCGAAAGGCCCTATCACAGAAGTGGGTCAACCGTTAAATATTTGCACTTCCACAAGTGTATTGCTGTATTAAATATTTTAAGGGCTTTTGAGGGAAATATGAATATATCTACTTATAATACAATTAAGTTTTGTAATGCGGTCACGTATATGTCTAGAAATAAAAATTTTTGCCTGTGATTTTAAAACAGACAAGTGGTTTTTACAAACGATTAGGCTAAAGAAAAATATATGAGACTAACATAATATGTATTTTAACTGAGCCTTTTTAATTGCCTATTTAATTTTTTTTCTTTAATAGTTCTACAAAAAAAAATCGATAACATTATATTATATTATCTACTTACTTTTATATTTAACGATAAACTTGATTTTATATGAATAATATATTTTTGGACCAAGTAATATTTAACGGAATATTTTAATATTAATTCTTGTAAAGATAAATTATTTCATCCTCACGCTTATCATTCTCATTCTCAAGAATTCACAAAACATACAATTTGCTTGAGAGGCCTACTACATTTTCACTGTGATTTTTCAATTTAATGCCCATTTTTGACGTTCTTTGTTTGTTTGTTTGGTTGAACGCGCTAATCTCAGGAACTATTGGTTGGAATTGAAAAAATCTTTTTCTCTTTGATAGTTCATTTATCGAGGAAGGCTTTAGGCTATATATCATCCCGAGAAAATATACGGTTTCCATGGGATAGATTTTTGTCTAGAGATGAACCCGAAGCGAAGCGAGGGTGAGTCGCTAGTTTATTATAAAACTTTACATAGAAGTAATTACAATTGCAGAAAATGCTAGAAACAGCGATGCGTCGGCCGCTCGAACTCAATACCATACAACAATGTACTGAACATTTTGTGATAGGCCTCTTAATACTTTTATTTAAAATACAATTTGCTGTCAACTTTATATTTTTGGTAAATTTTAGATAATGCAAAAATACAAACACAAACAATTTAATAAGCACACTTGTGTTGTAGACGTTTGACCACAAGAGTTTTTAAATTTTCTGAAACCACTTGGTGTACCAGTTGATGAACTGAAAAATTGACATGATTACAATAAAATAATTAAGCCCAGGCCATAATATAACCTTCGTGATATCAACTTATATGAAGCTAGATGCTAGATTGTGCTAAATAAATTGAAACATATCCAGAACATTTTTTTACCCAACAGAACCTCGATCGTCTTGATGAGGTGTCCACAGGATCGCTTACGCACTCAACCAAGATGCCCCGACGGCATATCGGTATAAGCAGACGACAATAACCATGGGGTTGCTCCAATATGTCTTGTTGAGCAACTCACATGGTACACCACCCGCCAAAGTGGGCCTCTTGCCAGTATGACTCTTGGCTTCACGCCCGGCTGGATTGCCGGATGTTAATGAGCCCCCTATCACGATAAGGCGAACAAACTATTGGGTAGTGGATGAAAGAAGGGAAAACGGAAGCGAATTACTGAAAAAGAAACATCAATAGTCCTTTTCAAATTTAAAAACCAAAAATTAATAAGATTTCGTTTTAGTACTATACTTCCAAAATACACAAATATGTACCTTGAAACCCAATCACGGGTGGTTAGTACATGTAATGCGACATTAGACACGTAAGCCGATGTAAGTCAATCCGGCAACCACTCAAGTGACTTAATGGCTTAGTTCCAGATTGAATAGAACAATATTATAATTGAAGCACTATACAGCTAGCTGGCTTTGCAGGACCAATATGTAACGATGTGATTAGTTAGACTTTTCTGTACACATCCTTACTAATATTACAAAAGATTATTTTTTTTTATTATGTCAAAAGAAATAGAATTATCTCCCAACAATGTATAATATCGCTTGACAACTATAGTTATAATAATTTTTGAGACGTCAAAAACCTTAGACTCTCCGTTTACCATGTTTGAATTAAAGCATTCGAAGCGTCGGGAACAAACACTCAAAAATCCCGACAAATAAACGAAATATAGTTTTATATGGATGACATATTTTCCCACAGTAAAAAGTATCGTATATTTTGACCCAGATAATAAGCTAAATTTCCTCAAAATCTATAGTTGGTCTCCAGTGGTTTTCTCGTGATGGATTCCCAAACATACAGACAAAATTGTAAAATAATAATAACTAATACTTTCTTAGATTTACGCGAATATTTGACATTTCAAAATAAAACTATCTTTTCGGATTATTTCGCGAATTTATTATGATTTTTGGTTCCCGACGTTTCGATTGCTTTACAGCAATCATGGTCACGGGAGAGACTAAGGTGTTAGATGTCTCAATAGCATTATACAGTTGTTACAGACAGCCTACCTACTATTTTTCAAAAATTATTTAAAAAAAAAAAGTTTTGAATTTTTAAAATCATTTTTGTAAAATAGTAGGTAGGCTGTCTGTAACAACTGTATAATGCCATTGAGACATCTGACACCTTAGTCTCTCCCGTGACCATGATTGCTGTAAAGCAATCGAAACGTCGGGAACCAAAAATCATAATAAATTCGCGAAATAATCCGAAAAGATAGTTTTAATAATAACTAAATCAATAAAATTTTCCAAAAAATATTAAATGTATAGATTCGGCTTAGTTAGAATTTTATTATATGTATACATATAGAAGACAAGTAAATTACATCATGGAAATATGTATATAATTAGAAGAAGTATATTAGATACCTACTATCACAATATTTATTAATCTATACTAATATATAAAGCTGAAGAGTTTGTTTGTTTTTTTGGTTTAACGCGCTAATCTCAGCAACTACTAATCCGATTTGAAAAATTCTTTTTGCATTAGATAGCCCGTTAACTGAGGAAGGGTATAGGCTATATAGCATCCCGAGAAAATGTACGGTTCCCGTGGGATAGATTTGTTTTTGTCTAGGGACGAACCCGAAGCGAAGCGAGGGTGAGTCGCTAGTATTGTATATAATAAGTATAAATACATTCATATATTATCAACAAAAATGTTCAATACTAAAATGATGTTTTTTTTAACTTTTTAAATATATTTTAAGAGAAATCTAAACTTAGCAAAAAAACAAATAAAATCCCCTATTCAGAGTCACGACAGTAAAAAATCCTTCACGAGCCTTCGACCGATAAGATAGCGTGCCTCCTTACCCATTTGTATTATTGGCAGTAATACCCTACCATTGATGTCAAGTTTCTCCATTTATACTAGCGACTTACCCTCGCTTTTCTCAGGTGGGTTCCTAAGTATTTATCGGTTACTCCAGATCAGTCTATCTGTGAACAAAATTTCATCCAAAAACATCCAGCCATTTTAGCGTGAAGGAGTTGTTACTTCTTATAATATACGTACACATGCACACACACACCGCACGATGTTAGGCCAAATAATAAGAAATTAAAAAATTGGTACAGGGATCAAAGTTTTAAGTTTAACCTCCATTGTAGCAGACACTGTTCATAAAAATCGCTGCCACTACGCATTGATGATAATTTTGATAACACTTGGTGGTACGATTTAAAATTTCATAATATTAAGCAACGCGCGTTCCGATCAGTTAAGGCATAATTACTGTAGATATGGGGTTAAATTTAAAAACATATTAAATTTTAAAACGGCAAACAAAGCTTTATTTTACGAGCGCCAAAAAGGAGAGTTGTGTTTTCATAATTCATGTATGTATGTTTGTGTGTGTGTTTGTGTGTGTGTTTGTGTGTGCGTGTGCGTTTTACTCAAATTTTTAACAAAGATTCTGGTTGAGTTTCAACCACTAAGCGAATAATATCGATAAAATAATAGTATCGATAAATTGGTAAGACACTCGTATGATGTTTACTAAAAACCAGCAAATTATATGAATATTTTTTATCTTTATGATCCAAAAACATGGTAACGGCCTTTTCACATTGGTAGTCGAGACTGAGAACCGATAGTAGCTTATCTTCGGGCAATGGAGCAAGGGAAATACGTAAAGGATATTACTCAGATTAATTTGACCTAATGAAGTGTCCCGACTACCCTTTACGAGTGATCTTATGCGAGTCAATCTTGTGCTATGTATTAGGGGTTAAGCTTATTAGTAGGGGTTTACTGCTTAGGGGTTACATCGTAGTCGTAATTTTCAAGTAAAAGACGTTTTTGCAAAGCGAATTTTACTTTCCGAATCTTTACTTCATACTTTGGATTTCTCAGCTGTATTTTTATAACCATAACTCATTATGTTATATATTTATTGTCTTGCGTATATTACAATATTAATCTATTCTCAATTCGACCACAGACTTTAACAATAAACAAAAGAGTATATATGCGTGTGTGTGTCAAATACATGGAAGTGTGTGTAATGTTTTTTTTTTGATTTAATGTTTTTTTATGCATAATTTTAAAAAATATTAGCATTCTGCACTCCTTCCCTATATAAACTATAAGTGTGGGAAATTTCATACTCCTCCGTCCGCGTAATTTTCGTAAAAAGGGGCACAAAGTTTTTACTTCACGTATTAATATATAGATTATGTATTATGAACATATGTATATGTAGGTGATATTACCATGTACATAGTATATTTATATATATATATATATATATATATATATATATATATATATATATATATATATATATATATATATATATATATATATTTAAGCTTAATAACCTGCATAAATTTAAATGACTTATTCTGACATAATTTGATATTGATATATGCTAACTTATGTAACTTATTCGTATAGTCGATTCAAAGTTTACTTTCCTTATAAAGTAATGTATAAAGTATGCTCTGTCTTTACTTAGAAAAGTACAGTTTTCTAAAGTAACGTAAACGTGTGACAAGACTGAAAAATTTCTTTTGTTAAAAGTAGAACTTTGTCGCAAAGTATAGTGTATGACGATAAATCCATGAATCTCGTCCTAAGTGCTTGCTAAGAGAATTTAACTTAGAATTAGGTTTTTGATTATGTACATATATTATTATAAAGTTTAAGCCCATACATTTCAGTTCTTATAGTTTTATTAATTAACCCCCGACGGTAAAAGAGAGGTACTATAAGTTTAACGTGTGTATCTGTATTTCTGTGTTTGTGTATCTGTCTGTGGCATCGTAGCGTCTAAAAGAATGAACCGATTTTAATTAATTTTTTTTAAAGGTGATTTGATCGCAAGCGTTTTTGCTGCAGATCAAGTAAACCCGTTCAGTCATTTGCAGACTTTCACACGTCTGATCGATTCGAAACTTGATATTCTGTTTCATGGCCTCAATGAATAATGTTAGTTTTTTTTATTTAAATTTAATTCGGATTTAATAAGGTAAGATGATGCTATAATTTTACTAATAGATGTTTGGATGTTTGTTACTCAATCAGGTCAGATTTTTTAAAAAAAATGTACGCTTCTCGTGGGATAGTAGATAGTGATATATGTAGAAAAACTTTCTATGAGAAAACTACTCATTTTAAGCTTGCAATATTTACACTTTCAGATTTCATGAATAAAACATCGCTTTAAATATATTATAGAATATTTAACCCTTCTGACGTCCCACTGGTGGGTGCAAGCCCCCGTTCAATGCGAGGAGATCATACTATAATCAACAACGTTACCATTATGCGGGTTTAGATTTTACACGTCTTTCCAAAAATAGTTAGTTTCTCTTAGAAATACTTATTTTCACAGCATTTTCCTTCTGAATGTTTGAGGTACGCGAAACAGGGTTTGAACCTGCTCCTTTCAATATTCCAAGCAAGCGCGCTACCACTGGGCTATCACTGCCCCGTTCAAATATTATTTTTATAACCTAATTTATGTAATTTAGGATTTAACTTATTCATTTAAATATTCTGTCGAGTAAATTGTATATTACAATTTTAATTAAAAAGAAAAATGTCATGATTTATTCTCAGATCTTAATCTTTTTGCACTGAATAAGAATAAAAGTTAAGTATTTTTCAGTAGGCATTATAAAATAAGAAAAGTTTCTCAGAAAAATAAGACGAGTTGATGCAAAATGAACAATAAAGTGACATTCAGGTCAAGGCGCGGTGTAAACGGAAGGTGCATTCAAATTTAAAGAATCGCCCAACTTTCAAACAATAGTCCACGAGTAAGTGCAAGAGCTTCTCGGAATAAATAGCCGGCTCTTCTCGGAACCGTTCTTACTCAATTATTTAATTCACTGTTTTCCAACTTACTACAAAATATATGAGAATAGATACAAAATTTAATAAAATACAGTATGTTACAAATGCTAACGTTTGTATGACAGTGTATATCTCCTTCACGTTAAAACGGCTGGATTGGATGTAATTTAGAACACATATTATAGACTATGACCTGAAGTAACAAATGTTGTACTAAAGATATTTTAGCTCTTTATTATGTATTAGTGACTCACTCTCGCTTCACTCGGGTTCGTCCCTAGGTTGATTCCCCATACAAACTTTCATCCTCATTTTCATCCCTTTAAAGTATGAGATTTCCGAGATTAGAACTATTTTATGTCTTTCCCAGGATCTCAAAATATTTTCTTATTAAATTTCATTTAAATCGGTTGAGGAGTTTCAGAGCTTATTTGGTACAAACAAACAAAATAATATTATTATAGATTATGTAATGAAGCACTTTACCAAACGTTACAAACTTCTTAAAATCTTCGCAATAACGACCCCTACTGAATTATCCATATCCTTACTAATATTATAAATGTGAAAGTGTGTTTGTTTGTTTGTCTTTCTTTTACATCGAAACAGAGTGACAGATTAGCGTGATTTTTTTTGTGGAGATAGTTGGAGGGCTGGAGAGTGACATAGGCTACTTTTTGCCGCGGGAGATTATCTCCTACGGCAAAACACGTTATATTACAACCCAAAAATTATAATAGAGGATGAAAGTTTGTGTGAAACTTGCCTTTTTAGAGCTTTTGTAGTTTTAGCGCGAGCCGCGCGTTCCGCTAGTTTTTTTATAAAAAATAGGGAGTAAGAAAAAATAAAAGATTTTGTAAAACAAGTTTACAACATGGAAACTAGTTGTTACAAGTTGAATACTTCTCAAGAGCTCTCTACAACTGTATTGCATCATTAAAAGTATTTAGAATAGCAAAAGTATGGCATCGGTAGCAACTAGCAGGTACACCCTGATTTTGATTCGTGCTCGTATTAAGAGCTTATGAACTCATAACAAACTTTTTTTAGCGTACACTTTGTTGATTTTTGTTTGAAAATATCTACATATCTATATCTATAGGTACATATAATAAAATTTTGAGTCATATGTGTGCATTAAATATTTTTTAGGAAAACCTTATTGAAATAGTCATTTTTATTGATACAGAGGCCGAATCTACACAGACAGTTGAGACAGATTTTGGTAAGGTATGATGATAACTGGTTTTTTTTGATCGTTGGGAAATGCATTTAGGCACGAAGTGTGGAACTTACCGGCAAAGCCAGTACTACCCACTAAAACTTAACGGAACCTTCTTCGTCATAATTGGGCGTCGCAGAATCGCTTACGCATTTAACCACGACACCCTGACGGCAAGTCTGTCGAAGCAGACCACAACAACCATGGGGGAAAACTAGTTATCCGGGTCAACATATAGAATACCTTTTACTGCGGGAAAATATCTCATTTCTGAGAAATCTATACTAAGCGTAAGTAGGGACGAACCTGAGTGGAGTGTGTTTGAGTCTCTAGTGTATAAAAAAAATGTCAATCAAATCAATCAATCATTCATCAATTGACTGATTGATTTAAATACGTGAAAAAGTCACGAAAATTCTGGGGTAGAATATCACGCTTAAGCGATAATACAAATATTATGCAGAACGAAAATCGAACTCCTGATTATTATTAAGTAACAAAAAAAAAGCTTTATAGGAAGTCAAATTTTGATATAGGGCGCGATAATACAAGGCCGATGTTACAATGAGGGTAAATCGTGATGTATTTTGAGGTGTCGGCAATAATTTAAATATTCACCCCAAGCGATTCAGAGACAAAAGGCGCTTATTTTTCGTTTGACTTTGTATATGATTTATATCCTAAATAATATATAATTTAATTGTCCGACTTTGAAAATCGGAAGTTCACAATAAGGCTACATTTATTGATTGCATTCCTTCTGTTTTTTTTTCGTTATAAAGGATAGGTTAGGTTAGCTACATATTATGTGTATTTTCGCAAGTTATGGATTAAAATTTTTTTCAACCCCTATTGCATCCCATAATATATCAAGAGTCTGTTTCATAGGATTTTCGGGAAAAATATTTTTAAGTAAAGTAGGTAGGTAGTAAACCTACTACATTTTTAATCGACTTCAAAAAAAGGTGCTTATCAATTCGACACGTATGAAATATTATTGGAACTGCAAAATATTCACATATGATAATCTATTAGGGCTACCAAGCAAATATACAAAATTTTGTAGGTGTTTGTATGTTTGATTGTATTTATGTATGTTTGTCCACGCATTTCTCCGAAATTAGTTATCGGGTCGTGATCATTCTTTTTTATTTGATTACATTCATTTTAACTTACTTAGGGAATAGTAAGAAAATCGTCAAAATCGGTTTAGTAGTTTTTATGATATGGATGTGTAACTAAAACTGAATTTTTTTTTGTAATTACTAGTTATTTCAAAAACTATTTCAGTTTTTATTTAAAACTAAAAATTTTGAAATAAAAGGTAATTAAAAAAAAAGTACTAAAAAGTAAAAAAAATATCTGCACGTGGGTTTTCATTTACAGGCATCGACTTCGAAAATATCTGATTAGGTATCTATAGTAAATGAAAACTCCCGTTCGGTTATATTTCATATTTTAGTTTTTTTTTTGGACTTGGTTTAATATTTTTTGTTAATATTTAAAAGCAATGATTTGTATGCATATTCTAATGATATATTTTAATATGTTGTTTCATTTCAAGTTAAACATCGATAAAATTTGAGTTCAAGTCGTTGATCTGCAGAAACATTATAGTTTGTTGTTTTTATTACCTAGGATTTATCTTATTAACACTTAAAAAATCCAAAAGGAAAATATTCTAAGGATTAAACCCAGAGTTAGAAAGTAACTAGTTTTTGAAAGACATGTGAAGTTTGCCTGCACTTAGCCAACTTAGGAGACTATGGCCTGATCTCCCTCGTACTGAAGGGTGGCCCATGCCCAGCAGTAGGATGTTCAATAGGGTTGAATAAACTTAAAACACTTTAAAGAAGTTCAGTCGATATTTGAAAATCATTGTCTTATCTCATCAATTTATTATTAAACCATATCGAAACTTTAATAGGAGTTATTATATTACAGGCTTAGTGGTTAACATTACGTGTTTATTTCGAGTTAAATCCGTAAATATTTGCAGTGTATTGAGCACAATAAATTGAATAAAATTGTAGGGCAATATTTGATTTTACTGATCAATGGGAGCGCTGTTTGCTAACTTAAGTCATAAATAAATCTGTTCGAAACTCCGCCATGAAATTGGTTTCAATTTGTTTCGGAGAAATTAAAAAATAAATATTAATAACATTTTTCGTCTGTCGCAGTGGTTTTGCAAAATGTTTGTTAAACTGGTGAGCAATCAAGATTGTATTTTAGAGACTTACTTATATAAGGAAAAGATGTCTGGAGAATCTTTGAATGTTAATTTTAGACAAAAATAAAATTCCGACTACTATTTAAATGAAAGTTTTTATGTGATTGAACTTGATTCAATTGATGATTGAAACTGCTGGGTACATTTGGAATCGATCTGGAAACGATCTACCTAATGGTAAGTGGCTATCGCCGCTCATAGAATACTGCCACACAAGACTAGTTGCGAATGTGTTTAAGGGACCTGAAGACACGGCTCTTGAATAGCCCCATGTTAACTAAAAATATTTTCTAAACATCAAAAGTAATTAATAATATCTAAAAAATACATATACACCTAAAGCAAAATTATTAATTTATGCAAAATAAAATGCTTTGAAGCCATTAAATAGAAAATTGAATTGAATAGAACAGCAGTTATTAGCAAAGTTTTAATTTTCCGTATTTATTTCCGGAACGTGACATATTCGAGAGGACTGTTTGCTTCGTTGATTGAAGCTTGCTTCGGTGGTTCAAATAAATGAATATATACTCACTAGTATCGATTTTGTGCTTCCTAGAAATAGTTTCGAAATTTCCCTCGCGTTTGTAATTCTATTTAGTTCGAAACCACTACCGATGACCCCTGCTTTATATATAATCTCGTGGAACCGGAGCTCATGCTAAAACTTTCGGATCCATTCGATTAATTAAAATCAAACTATGTGTTTTTATAAATAAAAATAACGGGTTCTTGCTTAGTTTAGGAAACAGCAGCTTTATTTTTGAATTTTTTGTACAATTTGCCTATATTACAATTTAATCCCATGTTTGTTTCTTTATATATTACTAGCGACTCACCCTCGCTCCGCTCGGGTTCGTCCCTATTTACGTTTTAACGTTTATTATAGATTTCTCAGAGATGAGATATTTTTCCGTAGTGAAAAGTATCCTATATTTTGACCGGGATAACCAGCTATCATCATACCAAATTCCATCAAAATCTATCCAGTGGTTTTCCCGTGATGCGGTAACAGACAGACACACAGACAGACAGGCATACAGACAAAAATTCTAAAAACTATAGATTCGGCCTCTGCATCGATAATAATGTCTATTTCAATAAGATTTCATAAAAATATTTAATGTACAGATTCAGCTTAGTTACAATTTTATTATGTACCTATAGACAATAAATACATTATCAATTCATATTTTATTTATCGTTTGTGTAGCTTCTACACACTGTTACTTTTGAGTAAAATATCCTCCACATGAGTGGAGTTATGGGCAGAAACTAATATCAATACAAATAAATAAAATCGAAGTGTCTGTTTGTAATATCAAAATAAATAATAAATCCATATAAAATTATATTCGATACTTTTAAGAAAAAAAGGTTTAAATTTTTTTGTGTGTATGCTTGTTCCGGCTAATGTCCAAAGCTGCTGGACTGATTTTGACGGAACTTTCACTGGCATATAGCTGATGTTATAACTTAGGTTACTTTATTTTACATACATCAAAATAGCACATAGGCTACTTTTTATCTCGAAAAAATTTACGGTTCCCGAGGGATAGATTTGTTTTTGTTTTCTAGAGGCAAACCCGAACGAAGCGAGGGTGAGCCGTTAGTAATATTGTAAATACGAAAGTAACTCTGTCTGTCTGTTACCTTTTCACACTTAAATTAATTAATAATATATAATGATATAGCATATAGTCTAGATATTTCATACTAACCGTTAAAACCTACCTCGGAACGAAGTCGAGCGAAGCGAGGGTAAGTCTCTAGTATTTATTATATCGCTAATATAATAAATATGCCTAATATAATTATTTAAATTAAAGTAATTTGTGAATTAAGTCATAATTACTAGTTCTAAGTCATTATTGATTAGACGTTATTTGTAAATTGGAAGGGCATCAGCTGGAGATGCTAGCTTTTGTTTTAAATATTACCATTCAATATTCTACAAAAACAACAGAAGGGCTACGATATTCAAGGTGTTTTCCTTAGTGTGAACATAGTAATATTAGTCTGCCAATTTCAATTACCTTTAGATGAAGTTTTGAAGTCAAGTTATCCATCCGTTTAGGAATAACGCTCAAGTTTAACTACCTGCTATTTGTCTACCTTTATTAATATCATTTGCATTATAATTTCTTAGATTTACGCGAATATTTGACATTTTAAATAAAACTATTTTTTTAGTAATCATGATCACGGGCGAGAGAGGTCAGTCTCTCCCGTGACCATGATTGCTGTAAAGCATTCGAAACGTTGGGAACCAAAAATCAAAATAAATCCGCGGAATAATCCGAAAAGATAGTTTCATACAAAATTGGTCTCTTAATCTATATCTATATTGATAAATAAAATTGTAGTAATATTCGGCTAACAAAAACCAATGACTTTTTCTGTCTGTCCATATGTTTTTACTTGTTAGCTTCAACATTGAATTACAGTGGATTTGTCAAAAAAATGAAAGCGTTAGCAAGATAACGTTAAATAAGAATTTCGTGCTATATTTAAGAAAACCTACATTACTTACGGGAAAGAAAATAAATTAAAAAATACGAAGTGTATAGTTTTAAAATTAAATATTTGAATAATATTATTTACTAAATTTAATTTAATTTTCTTACGATTAAATTTAACTTTGCCAATACTATATAGAATTGAAAAAACTTCTTAGATTTACGGGACTGTTAAACATTTTATATCTATCATTTCTCCCGTGACCATATTTTATGTAAAACATTTGAAACAAAATGTCGGAAACAAATAAATAGTGTTGTGAACACAAAATTAGAAGCACAGAACTGAGAGAAATAGAAGAGATATAAAGTAAGTATACGAAGGCGACGGCTAGTTAATAAATATAATGTATGTTACGGTAAAGTTACAAGTTTGTAACTTCTACATGTCCGCATCAGCTGTGGAACATAGCGCTGATAATGTCTAACACAAGGTTTGATCTATGAACTATGATTTTTACGCTTTTATAACTTATACATAAAATTAGGCAAAATACTTCCTTTGGTTTACGTGAATATTATCTGAAAAGAGGAGACTATCACTTGTAACCGTGATTACTGTAATGCATTCGAAACGTCGGAAATCAAAAATTGAAATTAATCCACGAAAAAATCCAAAAACAATGTTTTATTAGAAATTACTCATTCAATACTTATGAATAAATGAAACGGACGTGTTTATTTGTTTTAAAGTTTATATTATTGCATGATAAGGCCTATTATCCATACAACAACAACTACTTAATTTTTTTTTGTCTGATATTTGTCTCCAGAACGGTTAAATTGATTTAGGCAGGACTTTCACAGGCAGATAAAAGTAGTGTCCTCAAGAAATATCCTAATTTGTCATTTTTACTTAAAAGATCAACCTATCAAATATGACAAGTTAAGATGTTCTTTTTCTAACCTTACGCCACTACTTTTTTCTTGTTTAAAATAAAAAGTAGCAAGACAATTATTCTTTTAATAATTATTTTGGTTTTGTTATCTCAAAAACAATAAAGAATAATATGAGAAAGTTAGAAATATAGTCAAGAGCTTTCTTATTTATAATAGAGAAGGACAAATAAGAAAAAACCAATGTCATGAAAGAAATTAAGTGTATTTGAGTATTTCATTGACTGGCCCACATCCGTACCTACACAAACACATTATACCGCGAACGTGTCTAAGCAAGTCACGCGCGGGAATACGTGAAAAAATATAATGAAAAAATAAAATAATTTCCTTATTGAGTGCGCTGAGTGAAATATTTGATTGTGTAGTTTTATTGTGATCGAAGTGGAAAATCGGAAATTGAGTAATGGCTGGGTTAGCGCTGTTTGCAGCTTGCTGGAGTTGTAACTATAGAGTCAAGAAAACTGTCTAAAATATTGTTTGCCTTGACGTATCCCTTATTAGTGTGCTGTCAAAGAGAAAAAGAGAGAAGCACATAGACAAAGAGTGAGAGGGAGAGAGAGATAGTAAATTATTATTACTATCTCTTTCTTAGCGTTTGATATGTTGCATGTATATTTGAAGGCAATGACTTTAACTTTCTCTAGATCTTCATTTTTTATTGCTAAGTCACAAGGTATATAGCAAGGTATATTATGTTCTGCTTTTTTGACTATATTGAAGCATTGTTTTTTACCTTTACACAATACCGCCTTTCATCATAACCCATTTTGTCATAGCGACCATAGAAATTGAATATGCGTTTCCATATTGTTTTCCGTGGGATATTTACTTTTCCAGATTTCTAACACTCTGTATTCAGTAATTTGTATATTACTGAAAAATAAAATTAATTTTAGAATTTAAATTTTAGAATAATCATTAACAATCGAGATGAAGAAATGATCGAGACTCATTATACATATATTTTCAAAATAAAAAAAAAATAATTTACCGATCTACTTACCAATTATAATATCTTTATAATATGTTTACTTTGGCCTATGAACTCTGTATATTACAATATGCTTTTAATATTATCAAGTTCACATTTTAAGTAGTCGTTTGAAGAGGCTTTGGCCGCACAAAGCCTGCGGGGAAATGAAAAATTCCAAGACAAATGCTGCGATATTTTCATTAAACTTTATGTACATATTTATAGCTTAAATATTTTGTTATAAATACATTTTAATTGTTTGTCTGAGGAACTATTTTGTTTAGTATATCATACCTCTCGTATAGAGATATCTTCTGATACACAGTTCTTCTTTTCCTTCTCTTCTAACCCTACAAGGAACTTTTTGTGAAGATTATATAAGATACATGTGTGTTATATATGTATATGACAAGTTCTTAATAAATAAAACTATATACTTACTAAAAATATAGTTTTATTTATTAAAACTTAAAAAATAACATAGGCGAAGAAATTATGGTTTTTTTTAGAACAACATGGTGTCTGTTCTGTCGTACTTTAGATATTATAGAAAAATATAAAATACATATTTTTCAAAATTATTTTTTGAATTTCACAAAGTAGCCTGCGTTTGTATTTTATTGAGTCTATAAAACATTCAAGTTATTAGAAACGCACCATACGTGACGACGTACTGTATATTTTCTTATACTTTTTTTTTAAATTAAGCAAAGTAGAAGATATAGTACCTACTCTCCAAAAAGAAAGAAGATTTCTGAAGATACTCAGAGGTCCAACAATACCTACTACTAGAGATAGAGGGTTGTTTTCATTGTATTTTTTCCATGGTCCACTTCACCCATACAATACTACAGTACATACAATAAAATATCTATAACTTTCAATAGAATGTTAGATATAATTAAAAAAAGCTCGCCCTATCAGACGCTCGAACCGTACCGCACACTGTAGAGTAAACAATAGTACGGCAGCTCTCATCTATCGAAGTGATGTTTTAATTGGACACTCTGTCCGCCGCTAATTGATTTCAGCGACTTGTTGAAGATACACTTGTGGTACATTTGATCGATTGTGGAACTTCTATTTCAGTTGAGACAGAAATTTATATGAAGTAATATAAAAAAATATTCCTGCGGAAATAATAGTATGTCGACTACATTAATCGGTAAAGTGCGATTGTGATTTCTGTCAAGATATAACAAATAATATGAACTTTTTATGAAAATTTAAATTCTTAAATAATTTATCCTTTATTTAGTATGGAATATCGTTAATTTTTGAAACGAATGTATACTGTATAGGCAATAAGAGCAAATCAATGTCCTTAGGGCCTCTTAGATTTCTCGTAAAAGGACTGTCTCACTATTCACATTATGGCCGAAGTATAAGGTAAAAGCCAGATAGTTGCCCCACTTTTTGAAAATTTCCAATTACATAAAAATTAAGTATCTACTTGCAATATGCCCCATGTAAAAAATACATTGGCTTTAAATCTTTCATTGTGACCTATTTTATTAAAAGAATCAATATTGTTTTTCAGTAAATCCTGTCTTATTTGACCTCTACAAAAAGGGCAACTATCCCTTTTTAGTTACCTCCTCTGTGGAGGATAGTTGTCTCATGTTAAAAATACTTTGGGGATACTTGCCTCATGTGAGGATAGAAGACTTATTATGAAATTGCTTCAATTTTTTTTGGATTAAAACAAATTTATGTTTTATCAACCATTATTAATTAATATTAATATCAATTTATTAAGTAGGTACTAATCGAAATAGTAATCAACACAACTTTTTAATTGCAAATAAAATCTCTAAAATTTAAAGTATAAATAATAATTAACTTTAAAGCACAACATGGCAGTCAACTTTGGCATAAATATTATATTTAGTGGGTAGGCGGATATCATCAAGAAAACTTAAAAAATTATCATAAATTACGAAATCAGAACTTTCAATTTTCCACATCTCATACAATATTCTTTGAATGATGAATACGTTTCTTGGAAACACAATCCAGTCTGATTTGGATTTAGTATTATTGTAATTTTTAAAACATTTACGATAATCATCAAATTCGCATTTTTCTATTTTTCTATTTTTGTATTAATGTTTATAACTTTTAGTGTGTTTTCAGTATTTCTTATCGTCTTTAATTTCTTATTTCTTTTTTGTACTCCTGTAGTAGGTTTTTCTTTGGCTATTTTTGTATTTATAATGGTTTTTTTCATTTTCACTTTCAGAACTATACATTGTTATTCATCATCCTTAAAGCCGTGTCTTCGTTCAGTTAAATTAATCTATATTTTTAAATTCTGTTACACTGCTAGAGAAATCGACATATTTTTTAATCTTTTACTTTCGTTTTGACCTTTTTTTTCAAAATTTTCACCTCGTTATCAGCTGATTTATTTTCTACCATCTTAAAATTCTTTGTATCCATTCCAGTTTTTTTGTGATGTTTGTTTCTTCTTATTTATTCTTTTTTTGGTCAATTTTTTCGTTGGCATTTCGCCTACCTGCAACACTAATTGCCCTTAGTGCGACTATTCGCAAAATTATATGGGGCGACTATCCTTTTCGGTTGCTCTTATATTTTGAAAAATAAATAAAAGCTATTTAACAGTATAAGGTAATAGGTAGTGTAATTTAAACTTCAGTACATGCGTAGTTGACTGAAGCGACAACCGTAAAAGAAAATATTGAACAGAATATACTCACGAATATAATTTCAACGTTCGTCAACGTCCTGCCGCGGAAGATTTTCGCTCACACGTACCAAACACGTGCACCTAGCCCTATTACTGGCATGGCGCTAAGGTCTGTGGAAAAGGCGCTTCAAATTACAGAAGAGAGCTAACGTCAGGGATATCTCTAATATAGCGTATTGAAAACCGTGGCAAGTATCCCACTGAGCCAACTATCCGGGTTTTACTCTATATGTATATCCTCCAGTCGGTTGCGGGTTCGACCAATATTTATATTTCCAATATGTCTTTTAATCAAGATCTGTGTATCCGTATTATATTCTGAATGTATTTCACAGATAAAAAAATCTATAGTCGTCTGAATAAACAGAATTATTTATTTATATATGTTTATTATATTGTACTAGCGACTCACAAACACAAAAAACAAATCTATCCCACGGGAATCGTACATTTTTCCGGGAGGAGATGAGATGAGATGCCTATAGCCTTCTTCAGTTAACGGGCTATCTAATGTTAAAAGATTTTTTAAATCAGATTAGCAGTTTCTGAGATTAGCTAGTTCAACCAAACAAACAAACAAACTCTCCAGCATTATAATATTAGTATATATATATAGTGAAATAACAAAATTGACAGATAAATTGACGAACAGACTCGCTATCGCATTAATAATATATTACGAATAGACAGTACATTGTAACCAAATTTAAACAAATGACCCCCATGCATTTTCCACCCTATAAGCATTCAATCAGAGCCCCGATTGTCGAAATACAATTGTAAATAATTCTAAATTTGCCATTTCCAAACATCAGTTTAATTTAGTTGACATAATTATCAGCTAATGGGAGTTGAATCAAAATAGACGAATGGTTATAAATTAACGAGTGTTAAACAGAAAGTATGTATGGTTAGTGTAGGGTAAAGGTCTGTATGACAGACTGTTTATGTTTTATAAAAGTGAAAACATCTTTAGCCACGTTGGGCACTTTTGGGATCGGGAAAAAGCACTGAACTTGCGTTACCGTCACTTATATGTGTGTGATACGTTGATAAAAATAATTTCTAATAAAAAAATACTTCCTAAAAATATTTCTTAACAACCCAAAAATAATATTTACAAGTTTGTGAAACTAAGAAGTTTTCACTTCTGACGTGCAGTGCTACGACTGACAGTTATTTTTCCGTGGTTTTATTTTAATTTTAGGTTGTTTATATTTCGGTTTCTTTACGGCATACATGATTACGAGAGAATGAAAAAATCAGATTATGTAATAGCCGTCCCCGCGAAAAAATCCAAATAAAAAGTTTTAGTTAAAAAGTTATCCGAAATATCCTCGTGAATCTAAGAAAGTATTTTAGTTTAATAAAATATATAAAGACGATTTCTTTGAAAACGTATCAACACTCATTTATAAATAATAAATGAGCATATCAGCAAGCATTTTTATAATTTATTCAAGGTTTACTCATTTTCATTTGGAAATAGTAGTGAAGACTTAAAATATAAGAATATAACCTAAAATTTGAATTTTGAAAAAAAAAATTTGAATTTCTTTTTTAAAATAAAATAATATTATTTTTATCTATTCGTGTTTCAATACGTACTATAAGACTAGGATGACAAATACACGGATTTTAAAGATTTCTCATACCACATAACGCCTTTAACGGCTCACAAAATGTAATTTAAAATAAAGTTTTCAGGCATCCCAATAGTAAAAATGTTACAGTGGTTTTAAAATTCAGTAGTTTACCCTATTAAATATTTACTCGCCAGCGTAGCTACAGAACATAGTTGGTTATTAGCATACCTATCCAATTATTTAGTCTAACTTTAGTCACGTCATTTCAAAGTGAAAAACAAACATATATTTAGTATTATATAATAGTATTATATATAATAATATAATAATATATATATATGTATATATATAACAAACAGACAGACAAACAAATAAGCAAATAAATAAATATGTTGGAACATTCATACACAGCACCATCAGGTATTTGGTGCACTATTCAAATGAATGCCCCTCGCGGAACTGGAACCCGCTACCGCTGGCACAGCAAGTAGGGTCACTATAAACTGAGCTAAACGTGTCGTCAAATAATTTCGAATTCAAAATATTTTATTCCGCATTAATTTATTACAATTTTTTTCTAAACGTCATGAATCTAGTAGCAGTTCAAACAGAAAAAGCTTCAGACCTTAGAAGAACTGGCAAAAGAAACTCAGCGGAACTAATATTATAATATATATAATAATAATAATAGCCAAAAAATAATAAATATGAACCGCCCTGACTTCACTAAAGTGTCCAGTGACAAATATTACACTATATGTATATCATATTATTGGTGCCAGTCAATACAAATCAAAGCACACCGACTTCGAAAATATCTGATTAAGTATCTATTATAAATGAAAACTCCCGTTTAGTCATTTTTTACTTTTCAGTGCCTGGAAGTCGGTTTTTATTATTTTTTAAAAGTTTTTATTACCTTCGGACTTAAATATACATAATTTTGTGTTATTTTTCGGCTTAAATGCGTCTCAAAACACTAGTTGATTCCAATAATATATGAACATGCTATTTATACAACAAAGTTCTGTAACTATCTAGATCTATGTCACAGTAAAGTTTGCATTGGAGTAAGTGGCCATTAGTCTATCATTAGAGAGCTCAAAGCGGCTCGAGCAGGTGTTGTATGAACAGCGGTTAATCGCCTTTTCAGGTTCGGAACGGAAAAATATAGCCTTAAACTAGAATATTTCACATTTATATGTACTAGTGATCGTCGCATGGTTGAAAATCGACCATAATTCATTAAGTTATATATTTATTGTCTTGCAATATTATTCTATTCTCAATTTGACCACAGACTTTAACAATAAACAAAAGAGTATATATGCGTGTGTGTGTAATGTTTTTTTTATTGATTTAATGTATTTTTATGCATAATTAAAAAAAATATCATCATTCTACACTCCTTCTCTACATAAACTATATGTGTGGGAAATTTAATACTCCTCCGTCCGCGCAATTTTCGTAAAAAGGGGTACAAAGTTTTTGCTTCATGTATTAATATATAGATGTCGTAATGGCACACTGATTCATTTGTTAGTGTTTCATGTTTTTGTATACGCAAAAAGCACTTTATGATATCAAAATGATTTTTTATTGCTATTTAAATTGATTCCGCTCGTTTCCTCATCAATTTAATTTTCTTGAAATATAAATATTAACAGTTTGAGTTATGATTATCTTTATTATTTTTTTGGATCTAAATAAATTTCTTCTCGTTCCAGCCTCCAGTACCTTTTAATGTTATTATTTTTGATATTTATTAATGTAACCTTGATAAACTTCCTGAAACAAATATAATATATAAGTTAATAATGTGTAACTTGTTCAAAACTGTTATATTTTATTTTTCATTAAGTAAATAAATATGTTGGGACATTAACACACAGCACCACCCAGTTCCATGGTAAGCTACGAGGCTTCTGTTATGGATACCAGATAGCTGATACACTACAGATATGTGGCTTTAAATACATACATATTATAAATATAAACACCTATGACTGAAGTACAAATATTCGTGCTCATCATACAAATAAATGCCCCCAGCGGGACTCGAACCCGCGATCGCTGGCACAGCAAGTAGGATCACTACAAACTAAGTCAAACGTGTCGTCATTCGTCATCATTGATCTTTAAAGTATCTTAATAATAATAAGGCTATCCTGATCAATTTCAGGTATCTATTACATAGCATTATATTCTTATCACTCTTATAATCCAATGGGTTCGACACGACTAGTGAGAGTTAAGACTCAGGACTGAACGTTTAACGTGCTCGCCACGACGCGGCGGTGTCAACTGTTTTACTAAGAAGTTCTTTATAGAAAAACCCAATATCTTTGCTTGGTCCAACCCAGAACTCGAACCCGTGATCTCCGAATCTGTTAACCATTAAAGTTTAGACCAAAGTGCTAGTTGAGCTTTTTAATAATGGCCAACTATATTACCTTCAAATCTTCATGACGTGTACTTTCATGTAATTCTTGTAATAATTTTAAAATCTCCGCCTTTGAAAGACCTTTGGATTCAAAACTCTCAATCAATTTTTGCACATATTGCTCTTTCCTCTCTCTGCTGGCTGTAGGTTCTATTTCCGCTCTTCTACTTTCTCCCATTTCCTCCTATGGATTTTTTATGTAAGTTTTTAGGGTAATATACTTTAAAATATAATTATTGCTATGCGCTATCCTTCTGGCCATTTTATTTAGCTAAAAGTTCTTGCCTCAAGAATATAAGATCATTTTTATTCACTATATTATATCACTTATATAATATTTATAAAAATATTCCACCCCAGAATGTGGAATGATTACATTAAAGTGTTTTATTTATTGATATTGAATTTATTTTGTCAGTAATTCTCCCATAGTTACGAGTATGAACCGATTGGTGTTTTATTGTACGTGTATCGGTGTGATAAAGTACCCTTAATTTATAGAGATTTATGTAGATAACTTGCAATTCTAATGAGATAATTAACTTATTAAATAATAACTGGCGACTCACCCTTGCTTCGCTCGGGTTCGTCCCTACTTACGTTTTAACGTTTAGTATAGATTTCTCAGAGATGAGATATTTTTCCGCAGTAAAAAGTATCCTACATGTGGACCCCGATAACCAGTTATCAACATATCAAATTTCATCAGAAACTGTCTATTGGTTTTTCCGTGTTGCGGTAAAAGACAGACAGATAGACAGATAGTCAGACAAAAAATTTTAAATCTATAGATTCGGCCTCTGTATCAATAATAATGTCTATTTCGATAAGTTTTAAATTCAACTAATTACAAAAAATATTTTACAAAAGGGGGGAATAATTACATTAAGGATAAATTTTAAATGCGTGAAATTTAAGTGAGCGAGAATTTTAAGTGCGTTTGCGTCCATCTTGTCCATGGTATTGATATATATTTTTTTAACATTAACACACAACACCATCTAGTTCCATGGTAAGCTACAAGGCTTGTGTTATGGATATACTGTACATTTAATTTTAAATACGTACATATTATAAATATAAATATAAACAGCCATGACTGGAGTACAATCATCCGTGCTCGTCACATAAATAAATGCCCCTAGTGGGACTCGAACCCGCGACCGCTGGCACAGCTAGTAGATTCACTACAAACTGAGCCAAACGTATCGTCGAAAGTTTACTGTAGGTTCTTGTAAATTATTTTCAAGATCTACTGAATCAATTCGTATTTCATTATCTCTAACATTTTCTAAAGAAAGATAAGGATTATCATTTACTTTTTTCGATGAGATCTTATTCATAATATTATTATTGAATTACCTGTATCTGTATTGAGGGTTCATACTAAAGTCTGTTACATAATCATTTCTATGTTCTTCTTCACTTTAAACTTCAAATTAATATCCTTCTAGTACCGTTCATTAGATAAAGCACACTTTTAAGTTTTTATTTTAAGGTTATTTTAATTACTCAAATTTGATCATTATGATGTATACCATACTTACAATTTTTCGAAAAGTGTTTTCTCCATCATGAATGTATATTTTATTCTGATTTAAAATAAATTTTAAAACACAGTCAGGTATATGATCATTAGTATTTTGTGTTGTTCCAGGAAGCCGCTCTTGTTCTAAATGCGACCTTGAACGTTCGGGGTCAAAAGTTTTTTGTATCTAAAATTTGAGGAAAACATATATGAATAGAATTTACCTTTCTATAATAAAATAAGCTATTTCTAAATTTTTGACATGTACTATTTTTTCTCTCGCTTTTCGCAATTTGACTTCATGAAAAGGGACGAAAGTGTGTAACAGGAAGCTGGGAATGCGCGCGCTATTTGATTTGGCCAATGAGCGCACGCGGTGGTAGAGTTGGCTTTCAGATGGTTAAAAGTGTAAATTCAATATGGCGCACTCCGACAGATGGTGGATTTATTAACGAAACACAGTAAGTAACGTCGTTGGAAATCCAATATGCCGGATTACCAAAGATGGCGGACTGTTTTTTATGCATTATTATTATTTTTTGTCACAGGTACAAGTATTTTCCTTATTTATCCCTTACTTATATAAAATAACAATATTTTGTATAACTACAACAACCAAAAAGTTTATAGAATATAAACTGTAAATAATACAGGTTTTGACATTTCTCTTACACAATTTTGTTCATATTTTCAAAACGGGTTATCTGTTTCATAATTCTAATTGGAATACTAGTTCTAGACCAAAACTTATATTTTGAGACTAAAATTTATGAAATATCTCTACAAACAAAAATTCTCATTTTTAACAAGATGATACAAAATTCTAACAACATTCAAGTCAGTCTAATCAAATTACAATAGTAAATCCAATAGCTTTAAGTTAAATAATTAGAGTAAAAATAATATATAAAGGTGAGATGTCAGATGTTACACATCATATGCGATTAATGTAAGACTCGCTCGTTTTTTTTAACGATAACACTAAAGGTCGATAATAGCTAATAAAAAAAAGAAAATCGGTTGATAAATAGCTGTAGAATGAAAAAAAAAAACTAACCTGAACTACACCTGATATGCCTGCTAAAAAATTAAGGGCACAAAAAATAAGAAATGACTTCATTGTTCACACAAAAGTAAATATCAACTAAAATAGAAATAACTAAATAATTTATACTGGACACATTGATCTGTGACCAATGAAAATATTATATTTTATATCACCGTGTAAATATCATCAGCGGGTATCGAATCGATTTGAACTTAAGAACTTCAGGATCTAACAGAGATTTGTGATTGAATTTTCTTTTTGAAGTAAAACTTCTTTGCGCACGCTTGACTTGGGGGCTAAGTTGGTGAATGCGTTACGAACAAATGTACGTACGTTTGTTGCCATGGTAACCGTTGTTATTGTCTGACAAATGATATATAATATTATATTCTTTCTTTAAATGATATTTTATAAATATATGATTGTAATATGCCTAATATGCGGTATTTTTAGTATGTCACCTATCCTAATTATTCAAAATATAAATTGAATTTCATGAAGAGTACCGATAACCTACAGAAGTTTTACTTCTTGCGCGTGTACACATTCATACACGCACTCTTTAATTTTTTTATTATTTACTCGTTGACCCGACAGATCTTGATCTGCCAAAGCAAGTGTATAACAGGTGTGATTAGAAAAATGGTGTTTTTACGTTTTTCATAAGAACTTTCCTCGGAATTAAGCGGATATTTGAAGCAAAAAATAGCCCAATTAGTCCAGTTTTTCTCGAGTTTTGCGCTTAGCGACAAATTTAGCGGTTCATTTTTATTTATATAGAAATATAAAATGGATAAATTTAATAATCTTAAAGTCCCATAATCTGCTTTTAGTTTTTTTTCCTCTAATTAAATCTTCTTTAGATTTAATTAATAGAAAATTAAAATAAGTTTAATGTAGTTTTGTAAAGTAGGTCATTAATTCAATATTTTGGTCAATAGTATGACGGCACTCCGCCACCCCGCACTTGGCCAGCGCGGTGGACTATGGCCTGATCCCCCTCGTATTGAAGGGAGGCCCGTGCCCAGCAGTGGGACGTTAAAAAGGGCTGGATACATGACGGCACTAACGTTATAGTATCGAAGTCTGGATACTATAACTTAGACTCTTGTTACTCTGTTAACATATCGAGTGCTCAATACCATGAAGATGTGAAGTCCAACGTCTGTGTTTAGGTTAAACTTGTATTATTATTATGTGTTTGACATTGTTTTTACGAAAAAACATAACATTTTTGTCCACACATTTGTTACGTAACCCTAATGTATGGGGACCAGCGAGTTTACATCGACCATCAACATCGCATCCCGCACCTGCACAGCGTCATTTTCGTGTTTCAGCATATTAACTTTCGTGTTGCGACGTCCAACTGCACTTTTTATGCTTAAGACTTTTATTAGTTCATTCATTGATCACATTTTACCGGTGGTAGGACTCTGTCAAGCCTGAGGAGTCCGACTGGATGGGTACCACCCCCTTATCTATTTCTGCCGCCAAGCAACAATGATTGCACCGCACCTGTGGTTCTGCATTTTTGTTACTTAAAACCTAAGTGCATGAACCGTAGGTGTTATGGGCGACAGGTACTGCTTTCCATCAGGTGGTCTGTCTGCTTGTTTGTCACTGAATCTCATAAAAAAAATATATTTATTTTATTATTTTATAAGATAAAGTAACATTAATTTTGCATCCTCTGGCTGTGACTTCTATAATTCATTACAAAGCATGACTAATAATATTATTGTATTATATGTAGCCATGTAATAATAACATAGTGCATCCAATTGATTTCATCTTCATTAGAAATAAGAAAAATGAAATAATTATTGTAATAATGTTGCTTAATTGGTCGCGGGTTCGAGTCCCGCTGGGTGCATTTATTTGTGTGATGAGCACGAATGCTTGTACTCCAGTCATGGGTGTTTATTTTTATAATACATATACATATATTTAAAGGTTATATATGTATGCATATTGTATCAACTACCTGGTATCCATAACGCAAGCCTCGTAGCTTACCATGGAATTAGATGGTGCTGTGTGTTCATGTCCCAACATATTTATTTATTTAATTTTAAAAAAGCTTAATCTTTAAATAATTAAAATGCAATTAATATTAGTTTTTTTTTAATTATACATAGTGTAATAACTTTGATTTGTATTCTAAATTCTTTAAGTTAAAACATATTAACACTCGTACCAACACTAAGTAAGATGATTTATAATAAAGTTTCGCAAATCGTAATCTTCTTTATGATAAAGAGGTAAAGTTTGTGAGTTTGTTTGTAGGAAATAATCTTTGGAACTACTGAACCGATTTAGATAAAATTTAATAAGAAAATAATTTGAGACCCTGGGAAGGACACAGATATAGTTTTTATCCCGAAAATCATCACTTAAGGGGGTAAAAATGGGAATGAAAGTTTGTATGGGGAATCAACCTAGAAACGAACCTGAGTAAAGCGAGGGTGACTCGTTAGTCATTCTATAAAATTGTAGTAGCCACCAATATTAAATAATATTTTTAATATTCAATCCTACTAATTATATTATATTATAAATGTGAAAGTTTTTGAGGATTTATGGATATCTGGATGGACAGATGTATGGATATTTGTTACTTTTTCACGCAAAAACTATTGAATGGGTTTTAATGAAACTTTACATTAATATTGTAGCTCATACGTTAGAATAACACTTTTTTCCCGAAAAGTTTGTAAGGTTCCCGTGAGAAAGATTTGTTTTTGTTTTTCTAGAGGCAAACCCGAGCGAAGCGAGGGTGAGACGCTAGTTACGAAATAATTAAAAGTCATGAATAATTATGACTTAGGCAAAGCGTGGGTGGGATGCTAGTTTACATTTATAAAAAAGCGACGCTGATTGTTTACAACCATTATTATAAGCACGCTATTACTGTAATATGAAGTGAAATGTATATGTTACAGTCAGAACTCTTTCGTGGTCAAGACTACTTTTGACTGACAAAAACAGTTAAAAGTAGTTTTGACTGCAGGCCTTGGTCAATAGTAGTTTTTACTGGCATATCGGTCAAAACTCTTAAAATTATAGGCCGCTACCGTGGCACGCTCACTTCGCTCGCTCGGCTCGTGCACTGTGGTCACTGTTCTAACCTAACCTAACGTGGAAAAAAAAAGGGTTCTTCCGAGTAACCTTCAACTTACTTACCTCCTTAACATTTTAAGAGTTTTGACCGATATGCTAGTCAAAACTGATATTGACCAAAGCCTGCAGTCAAAATTATTTTGACTTACCCTTTTAGTTAAAAGTAGTTTTGACTAAAAAATAGTTTTGACTGTAACATATACATTTTTCTGAACATTTTAACCAATGAAAAAGCTTCAAATTCAAACATAGCGTTTCGTCTCATATACCTACATACATATATAACATGTCGTGTCGTGTGGTAATAAAAATGTGATTAATAACGCCAATTAAGCAAAACTAGCTTATAAGTACCATTTATTATGCATAGGTGGCGGTACATCGCATTTTTGCACGCCTTAATTTTGCAAAGTGTCCCCAAGTGGGCTCATGCAGCTATTTGCAATTCAAACGCATATTTATAGCATAAAAGTAAAATAATATTATAGTTCTTGAGAATTTTCCCACTTTTTTACTAGATGCCAATATTTTTTGCATGTTCAATTCGCTAATCTTGTTTTAATTTGGTGGCACTGTGTGGTATAAAACCGGTGTATAATTTCAAGAGGGAAGTGAATTCGATTCCAGTTTCCTTCAGGTTGAAAATATTGACTTAATATATATTTATTTGTATAGTTAGTTCTTTAAATACCCTTGGAATGAGTTTTTTTTTATACCCTCATCGTATATTTCTTAAAAAATGAAGTTATAAATAGGTATGTACATATTATATGATTTATAAAAAATATCTTTTGTATGATGGTAAAATGTTTGCAAAAATTCTTATAAAAAATAAAATAAATAATTTTACTCTTCACATCGTTTATTCATTATTCATCTCTACGTATTATAAAATAAAGTCCCCCGCCGCGTCTGTCTGTTTGAAGGCGATAAACTGAAAAACTACTGAACGGATTTTCATACTGTTTTCACCAATCGATAAAATACTTCATGAGAAAGGTTTATGTATATAAATCATTGAGGTTTTGTGTAAATATCGGAAAAAATCATGCCGACTGGGAGCTCTATTGACGTACGCCGCGTAAAGTAATAGAGTGATTGGTTTGAAAACTATGTATTACAGAATTATTCCTCTTAAAAAGTTCTTATTAAACTGTAGCAACACTATGTGCACGTATTTCCGTACTTAGGGATGCGCCCGAATGAAGCGAGGGTAAGTCAAAAATTCATTATAGAAATATTATAGCTTTTGATAGATATAAATTATAGATATATAGATAGAGAGATATTAAGTATGTGAAGAATGAGATTTTATAACTTTATCTTAGAGTATTTTTATCAAAACATGCCTAAGAATTGCAAAGTATTAATATTATATAAAAACCTCAGCCACTTCTTTCATAATTTGATATTATTTATCACCAATAGAAGAAATATAATTGATAAATTTCCCAAAATCGAGCTTTTACAGTAATTTAGGATATTTGTTTCTATGTGTAGGCTTTTTCCGCCTTTGAGGGATTTTTTCACCTTTATAATAATCTTCATCCATTTATTAAGAGAAGTATAATATAACAATATAATAACAAGCTATAGTAATATAAAAGCACATAATGAAACCCATCTTCAAGACAAAGTTACTTTATTTAAAACTCAAAGCTCTTCATTTTTATAAATCAATGAAATCTGAGAACAAATTTCTTTTCAAACTGAGATAAAGCGTCACTATTTTGAATATAGTATATGTACATCGAAGGAGCTAGTCAACTGCGCAGGAGATATTCTAGTGGACACGTGTGAGCGCAGACACAAGCGCATTCTACATTCCTTACAGTCAATTTAATTCTCTTGTTAATGTCTTCAAGGCGTGCCTGTTGAGCATAGTTTACTTTGCCAATGTCACATAGAATTGAGAGGACACGAGGGAGATCGATCGGTAAAATAAGATTAAAATGTAGGTATTTTGTAAATCTTGAACTTACAATAAAATTCCTTACAGTCCCTCATGTACCGGTGAAATGACTATTCAACAAGATTTTTAAGAGATCAGGACAAACACCTTAATCTTCTTTTCGAAGCACAGAGGCTTAAACTCTGCCAACTGCATATTTTGTGATAGAAAAACGCAACAAATATTATAATCCGACCCGGGATTCGAATCCAGGACCTCACGATCTGCAGGCATATAATAATAATGTCCTCCTGACCGATTTCACTGAGAGTGTCTCTGAGACTAGCCAACTGCGCAGGAGATATTATAGTGCACAAGAGTACGCGCAGACACAAGTGCACTCTCTATTCCTTTTACTCTCAGAGTCCGATATGACGATACTTCAACACGATCGGTAAGAGTTGAAGTGCACGACCGACGGCTTTACGTGCTTTTCAAGGAAAAGGGGTGTAACATCGCCACCTTCCCAACTCCGGGCTACTACTGAGAATATTTTAACAGAAACTCAGTAATTAAACTTGGCCCGATCCGAGACTCGACCCCAGCTCCTCCGCATCTGCAGCAGTACATGCAAGCCACTAGACTATCGAGGCAGCCATATATGGTAGCCACTAAACAATTTAGCAGGTAAAAAGGACTTTCAACCGTGGCCTTTCCCTATACCATCCCCACTAAACAAGCTACGAGGCTGTACTGCGGCTATCGTTCGGCATACAATTAATTCAATTAGTTTCTACAGCAATACTAAGTACAATAGGTTTGTTCTCAGATCGCAAGCCACAAATTCCAGTCTCGAGATCAATTAGAGTCAGGCAGAGTCCTGTGTACACGGCATTAGGTACGTAAAGGTGTTTCACACTGGTGACGTTTGTCGAGCGTTCAAATATATGGAGCTTTTGTAAAACTATTTAAAATTATATTTATTCTAATACTAGCTACAGGTTTATAAGCAATCTAAGTTATTAAAATATTATTAAAAATAATAAATTAATAATAAAAGTATTAAATAGGGATGAATAATGAAAATGGTTGTCACAAGGGATAAGCAAAATCAAGTATTTTCTACAAGACATTATATATTACAGATACAGTACAGAGGCAGATAGAGACAGATTTGAAAAAAAAAATCTCTTAATTTACGATCTTCCTTCTATTACCGTTGACATACATATATTGTTTATATACAGTTTGGTAAAGACAAAGAAAAACCGGTAAAAACGATTTTATTATATCACTAGCAACTTATTCTCGCTTCGCTTGAATGCATCTCTGAGCGCTTAATATTACCTATTAATAGTAATCCATGAGTATTACTCCAGGTTTTAGTCTATCTGTGTACTCAATTTCATCTAAATCGGTCCAGCCGTTTCAAAGTGAAGGAGTAACAACCAAATATGCACGTACACGAACAAACTTACACATTTATGATAGCAGTACAATTTTGTCACAGAAAAACTCGATACTATGTTTAGCAAAAACTGCATAAATAAAAACGCTTAATCGAGCTTTGTAACATCTTTCCATCTGAAGAGATATTTTCTAACAGTATAGATGGAATGGACAGGTATAAATCGTTGAAGTTGAGTCAAGGTGGCTTTGATATTGCAATATTATCACGTGCTTCAACTTAGTTGTTATTTTAGTTAATTAAATTTACAATTGACCTTTGAAAGCTGTTATGAATTTGAATATTTTAAGTTTAGAGGTTAAATTATAATTTGAAGGGATTATGATCTTCTCAGCCTGAAAAGATATTTTTAATTTTATATTTACACTTTCGTATATTTTATTAACTTTTTGAAACGTAAGTACTAGATTATTATGATAATCTTTTTTAATTGCTTATCATCCGTTAAATTTAACTCAATTTTTTTTTAAATTTCATTTATATAGGGTGAAGGGTTTTTTCTAGATCTACGATGTATATTTAACTAAAGGTTTTCATTATGTAGTTAGAAAAAGTAGGTTGAGACAGACGAACAGTCTTCTTAAAAGGATATATATGTATACCTGCTTCTCTTATTGAGCTAAACTCTGGAACTACCAGTCCAATAGTTTTTTTGCATTGTAAAGTTAATTTAGTGAGGTATAAGCTAAAGTGTTTGTTTGTTTGATCGCTGGAACTACTAGTTCTATAGTTCTTAGGGTTCCGTAACCAAAGGGTCAAACGGGACCCTATTATTAAGACTCCGCTGTCCGTCCGTCTGTCTGTCTATCCGTATGTCAGGCTGTATCTCATGAACCGTGATAGACAGTTGAAATTTTCACAGATGATATATTTCTGTTGCCGCTATAACAACAAATACTAAAAAAACCAAAATAAAAAAATATTTAAGTGGGGCTCCCATGCAACAGACATGATTTTTTTGCCGTTTTTATAGATAATGGTACGGAACCCTTCGTTCGCGAGTCTGACTCACACTTGGTTGGTTTTTTTGACATTTTAGAGTCTATTTATTAAGGAAAGATATAGGCTATGTAATATTATGCTACGACGCATAGGAGCGGAAGGATTAGACTATGAAAACTGAGCTACGCGAAGTTAAATTATTGTATGTATTCAGCCCTTTTTAACGTCCTACTGTTGGGCACGGGCCTCCCTTCAAGACGAGGGGAATCAGGCCATAGTCCACCACGCTGGCCAAGTGCGGATTGGCGGACTTCACATGTCTTTCGAAAACTTGCTAGGTTCTCTCAGACATGCAGGTTTCCTCACGATGTTTTCCTTCACCGTAAGGCAAGTGGTAATCAAGTTAGAAAATTATTCGCACATGGAAATATCAGAGGTGCGAGACCCGGTATTTGAACTTGCTTCACTCGGTTTCCCAAGCGAGCGCATTACCACTGGGCTACCACTGCCTATTATACATATAAGAATATATTTTACTAACGACTAACCCTCACTCCGCTTCGGTTCGTCTCTAGGAACGTTTTCACGGTTCGTATAGATTTCTCAGAGATGAGATATATTTTGAAGTAAAAAGTATCCTATATGCTGACCCGAATACCCAGCTATCATCATCAAAATCTGTACAGTGGTTTTCTCGTGATGCGTTCCCAGAGAAACAGACAGACAGACAAAATTCTAAAAACTATAGATTCGGCCTCTGTATTGATAATAATGACTTTTTTAATAAGATTTTCCAAAAAACATTTAATGTACAGATTCGAATTAGCAAGAACTTTGTTATATATATGAATTATACATAGTACGCACATATGTTTTAAAATTACGATCAAAAGTTCAGATTAATAAAAAAAAAAAAGTGAACACCCACTATGGATAATAATCTGATGGTGGCCCTCTTGGTGCTATATTTATTTATATTTAATTATACTTCTGATTTATACAGATAAATAAAATTGAAGTGTTTGTCCGTAACGTCAATTTAACAGCTTTTTACTGAATGCATATGAAATTATATACGCTAAAGAAAAACACGATTTTTTAAATTTTTGTATGTCTGTCTGTTTGTTCCGGCTAATCTCTGAAACGGCTGGACTAATTTTAACGGGACTTTCACTGGTAGATAGCTGATATTATAAGAAGTAACTCAGATACTTTTATAAAAAAAAGAAAAAAAGAATTAGGGTACCGGTTAAAAAAACTTATTTAGGGACGCAACCGAGTGAAAATGAAAATGAGTAAAAAGTCATAAATATATGTTTAAAGTAATACAAATTAAATTATTCCAGATTTATTTTGATTTTTGGTTCCTTGGTTTTGTTAATGGTTTTGTTTGGAATATTGGTGTAGATCTAAGAAAATATTATTTCTTTAAAGCAATATTTTACTTAAATAATTTCAGATTTGAGTAGTTCATTAAACGATCTACGTTTTATAGTAATTCGTGGCTGTAGCTGCAGAAAGCTGTTCCACTTTTCGCTTTCAAGTGGTTAGCATTTTTTGCTCTTATTTCTATTGTGGATAGAAAATCTAGGTAAGATTCTAAGGTGAGATTGCTCAATAAAAGCTGATTTTTAAATTTTATGCTGTTAGTATAGTGCCAAGTACCAGCTTCCGTACATTGTTTAGACTGAAACTGTCGTGTATATACGACTAGCGACTCACCCGTGCTTCGCTTCGGGTTCGTCCCTAGACAAAAATAAATTTATCCCACGGGAACCGTACATTTTTCAGGGATAATATATAGCCTTCCTCATTTAACAGGCTATCGAATGCAAAAATAATTTTTCAAATCGGATCAGTAATTCCTGAGATTAGCGCGTTCAACCAAACAAACAAACTCTTCAGCTTTATAATATTAGTATAGATATATACGAGGTAGTAGAATAGATATTTTTGCGTATTGAATAATAATTATTTTTTTAAATAAAACTATCTTTTCGGTTTTTTTTTTCTCGTAGCTTTTCAGATTTTATGTTCCCGAAGTTTAATCTGTCGAGAGTCGCGGGCACACCGGTGTGAAAGTTAATAATTGATATTTTCGAATTAACCAGGAGGTGTTTAAAGCTTTTCAGCAAAAAATTATACATTAATTTGGCATAAATCAGAATTGACACCAAAGTACCTTATAATTTAAAAAAAAAAACTAATAAAAAATAATTCTAAATATTGTTGCTATTGTGTAACATTTTTTTTTTAATTTAGCTTGCTATGCTTGTTATTTATTTAAAGTTTTAAGATTACAAAAATATTAACTTAATGATTCTATTTAGTATTGCTATATTTGATTTTATACGTTGATTTTATTTCATTTTTGTTTTTTATATGTTTTCCTTTACCTTAAGGCAAGGTAATCATGATGTCCCCCCCAACTTGCGTTCACCTTGTCGTGGTGGAGGAGCTCAATAGCGTCCGGCAGCTCAGCCGGATGCGAAGCCAAGAAACGCACAGGGACGTAGCCTACTTCGGTGGGCGGTGTACCATGCGGGTTGCTCCTGGTACTTCTCTGATGGCAGAGTGGACTGTGGAGTAACCCCATGGTTGTTGTGGTCTGCTTCGACAGACATGCCGTCGGAGCGTCGTAGTTAAATGCGTAAGCGATCCAGTGACGACCCATTAAGACGGGGGAGGTTTCGTTGGGTTTTCGTGGGTAGTACTAGCTTTACTAGTAAGTCCCACACTTTGTGCCTAAATGTATTTCCCAACGTTAAAAAAAACGGTAATTATGTTAAAAATGATCTGCATATGAAAATATAAAAGAGTGAGGTTTGAACTCGAATCATTTTGTTTTTCAAACAAGCGCATTACCACTATGCTACTGCTATCTTTTCCAGAATTACATTACCAAACCATATTTTGTGTTTAAATCTAAATAAAAAAAATATGTATTTTAAACAGAATTAAATATATGTACACATATAGAAATATTCTAATAACGGGGAAAATTATTGGAAAGCAAAATTCGCGGAAGTTCATGTCATTAATTGAATTAAATACTCGTGTATCGTTACGTTCTAGGAAAAATATCGACGCACACGCCCGCAGCAAACAGAAGAATTCCATACGAGGAAACTTCTGATTTCAATAATATATTTATTTATTTTATTTATAAATACTTTATTACACCCACAAGGAAAATACATAAAATCAAAGATAATGAAAGATAACAAAAGCATGCAAAGGCGTCTTATTGGTATGAGCAATTTCTTACAGATGACCTCTGGTGAACCGAAAACCGTGAGTAGGATGGTACAATAATATTATATATATATACAGGTTCAAATATATACATACATAAATAAATAGAACAAATATATATATATATATATATATATATATATATATATATATATATATATATATACTTTATCTACAAAGGCAGATAGTAATAGCGATTTTGAATGGCGAATATTGCGAATGAATGAACGAATGAAAAACAAATACCAATATAAATGCGAAAGTGTTTGTATGTGTGTATGTTTATTGCTCCTTTACGATGAAAAGAATGAATTTATATGAAACTTAGTACAATTAAAATTTCCAACATGATTACCACATGATGATGATGATGATGATCAAATCCCGGGTCTCGCACCTCTGATATTTTCATGTGCGAATCATTTTCTAACTTGATTACCACTTGTCTTACGGTGAAAGAAAACACAGTAATAAAAACTACATATCTAAAAGAATCTAGCAAGTTTTCGAAAGTCATATGAAGTTCGCCCGCATTTGGACAGCGTGGACTATGGCCTGCTCCCCCTCGTATTAAAGGGAAGCCCAAGTTCATCAATAGGGCATTAAGAAGAGCTAGATCCCTAAAAGTAGTTTAGGTTTAGGTTATAGTAGTTCTGTGTACTAAATCTGTCTAGGGTTTTAGCGTAACAGAGTAACATAAAAGCATACATAATTTTGTATATATGTACAATATACATGTATAATTGTATGCGGATATATGCATATATGTATATAATGAGCGTTTTAATTACCTATTTGAAACAACTATAGAACCAATTAAGTGTATTATATTGCTATACAATAGCTCTCGGCTTTCATAACAAGAGTGTTTAGATCATTGAGAGGCGAACGTGAATAAGTACGTGCATTTGGTATAAAGTTTGTTCGGCGTAAATTGTTAGTATAGTTACTATGGAAAATTAATCCTTCGGTATCGATTATTACTAGTTAATATATGAAATTAAATAGAAGTAAAAAAGAGAGAGTGTAAAAATTGATAAGTAAATAATAGTTTTTTTTTAAAAAGCAGTGGTAGCCGAATGGTAACGCGGTCGCTTGGGAAGCCGAGTGAAGCGGGTTTAAATCCCGGGTCTCGCACCTCTGATATTTTCATGTGTGAATCATTTCTAACTTGATTACCACTTGCCTTACGGCGAAGGAAAACATCGTGAGGAAACCTGCATGTCTGAGAAAACCTAGTAAGTTTTTGAAAGACATGTGAAATCCGCCAACCCGTACTTGGCCAGTGTGGTGGACTATGGCCTGATCCCCCTCGTATTGAAGGGAGGCCCGTGCCCAGTAGTGGGACGATGAATAGGGCTGAATACATACAAATAATAGTTTTATATTATAAGCAAAGCTTGATAAAAAAATAATCAACATTTTTTTTAAACTTGCTTTTATTTTTAAGCGCTAAAAAAGTAAATACCTTGCAATAATACTAACACTACACATATACAACTTTAAATACATACATAGTATAAATGTAAACATCTTGATAGTTATCAGGGAGTACAAACATTCCTGTTCATCATATAAATGAGTGCCCCCAGTAGGACTCGAACCTGCGACCGCTGGCACACCAAATAGAGTCTCTACAAACTGAGCTAATATTATTATACATTTCAAGAAAAAGTCCAGTGTAACATAAAACATGGATTTAAAATGATTTTCAAGTCAATGTGCTTTTTAGATACATATTTATTTCTTCAAAATTTCGCTATCTAGTGAATTGATCTGTAAAACGTAACTTCCGAAGACGGTAAAGCTCGGACGTGACTGTGAATACCACCTTGTTTTACTTGTTGAAAGCTTTATTGTAAAGTTTATCATGTATTAGGCTTATATGGAGAATCCATTACTGCCTTAGATATCGAATAGTTTGGTAAATCTAGTAGGTACTAATTGATAGAGTCCATTGCTTATAATCTTTAAGACTATTAAAAAAAATATATTAAAAAAAACAACACAATAATCTTTTAATTGAGATCATTTTAATTAGAAAAATACGATATATTTGCAGTATTTTAGTAAAGAGTTGAGTATCTTACAGATTCCAAATGACGGTGCAGCATCAGGCCTAGGTTACAAAATCGTTAGAAGCGCTGTCTGTATATAATTTTTTTTTATGAGATTCAGTGACAAACGAGCAGACAGACCACCTGATAGAAAGCAGTACCTGTCGCCCATAACACCTACGGTTCATGCACTTAGTTTTTAAGTAACAAAAATGCAGAACCACAGGTGCGTTGTCACTGTGAGGACTAAGATGATATGCCTCTTGCCTGTAATTACACTGGCTACCTTATCCTTCAAACCGGAACACAACAATGCAATCATTGTTGCTTGGCGGCAGAAATAGATAAGGGGGTGGTACCCATCCAGTCGGACTCCTCAGGCTTGACAGAGTTCTACCACCGGTACTATTATAAAAACAAAAGATACTTTGGGACGCCCCCGAGCCAAGCGAGGGTGAGTGGGTAGTATATTATTGACATTTAATAGTCAATAATTCTGTATTAAAAACTCTTTATGTGAATTAGTCGTTAGGACAAATATACGACGTTATAGTAAAAATCGGTCAAGTGCGAGTCGGATTCGCACACGAAGAGTTCCGTTACTCCGTACCATCGTACATGTACTTTTTATTTATATGACTTATACATAGAGTATGTATATAGTATATTAACTTCTATGATCGATTACGAACGTTATAAAATGTTTCTTATATTTTATTTATTTTTATTATTTGCTCTTATGGTGCAATAGAAATACACACTCAGTGAAAATTTCAACTCTCTACCTACTACGGTTCATGAGATATAGCTCTCTGATAGACGGACGGACGGACAGCGGAGACATAGTAATAGGACTCCATTGGCACCTTTCGGGTACGGAACCCTAAAAAACATCTTTACTAGGTCAAAGAGCGTAAAACTTTTCTTTCCATAAACTTAGTTATAAAGATATTGTAAACACGTATAAGATCAAAATGAAATGATGATGATGAAAACATACAAATTTAAAATAAACATTGTATTTATCATTTCTAAAACAATTTGTAATTTAAAGCTTGGTTCGTACAGAAATGCATCACACGTACGAATCGAATTCGCTAAGACAAGCTTGGTTTTGTTTAAATATTTACGTTTCACTTTGAAATGTTTTATTTTCCTTCCAGAATTTTGCTGTAGAGTTTAGCGCTATACATTTTCTTAAGGTACGGTAACAATAAATATTCCTTTTTGACCGATTTCAAATAAGGAGGAAACTGAAATGCGATTTTTTTACAAACTGTGAATTGTTTTTTTAAGTAAAAAAAATACCTAAGGGTGGAATGTTATAAATGATTTTGAAGACAGTGTACTTTTTTTGTTAAATTGTGATTTATTTTAAATACTAGCTCCACTACATTGTCACATTATTTGGGCAAAGTATTTTACAACCGATGGTAGCATCGGCTCGAAGCGGTTCTGCTCTGAAGACATTTTTTCATATTCACATACAAAGTATTCCGTCACTGGTATACTTTTACTCTAGACAAGCTCTTTATTGACTGGGTTCTAGGGTGATTCTAGGGCGGTAAATAAAAATTGACCATCTTCTCAACAGCCAAAAGCTTATTACAAATCCAATTACATATTTGAAATTAAATTATTATTATATATTTATACTTTTAATTATATATTTAATATTATTCAGAGTAATTTAAATGTTGATCAATGCACCTGTTATATTTTTTAATTTGCTCGAAATTTCGCCGAAATGCTCCGGGGTATGTTCGTTAGGTGTAAAATTGTAAAATACAATTAATGGTTCGCAATAAATTATTTGTTTTTTTGTAGATACGTTAATTGAAACAATTTATATTATTATTTTTGTATTTGTTTATACATTCATACATGTATATTTTCATATATATACATATAATTAACTAGCGACTCACCCTCGCTTCGCTCGGGTTCGTCCCTAGGTTGATTCCCCATACAAACTTTCACCCTCATTTTCACTCCCTTAAGGAATGATTTCCGGGATAAAAACTATCCTATATCCTTCCCCGGGTCTGTTGTTGTCAAAAATAATTATAGTTAGTTAAGTCGGAGAACGTAACTTATGCTATTAATGTCCGCCTAAAATACTTTGGCCACGGCATGTATTTTCTATTCCTTTCATATGAAACTCTGGTGGGATGAGAATACGAGACAATCGTTTAGATAGGGCACAGGACCGATATGACACGTATTCTGCCTTAGGGCTATTTGTGACACCGCCAACTTCCCAACTCCTTGCTAGCAGCCCTGAGAATTTTTGGACTGGACTAATAACTATACTTAATCCTACTCAGGGCTTGAACCCAGAACCTCATACTAACTAGAACAACTAGATGATCAGAACGTAACTAGTGAATATACTACATAATATTCTATTACATCTAAAACCATACATACATCAGAACCTCACTCTCACAAATCAGTTAGAGGCCAAAACACTCAGCATAACTTGTTTGTGTTCAGAAAATACCCAAATCATTTCCAAACTTCAACAATAAGATATCTGAATGCAAATGCCAAAGTCGAGTTATTTGTTCCCCGATTGTTTTGATTATGTATTTATTTAGAATTCAATTTTCAGTGTAGTGGGAAAGATCAAGGCTTTTGATGTAAATCGTTTGAAGTTCTACTGAATCATAATTCTCCAAAGCAACTACGCCCGCGGGGTCGCAAAATTAATGTTTTGCTTAGAAAATGGGCAGGTGGGCATCTATTAACTATATAAAACAGCGTTCACAATCTTTAATAATGGTATTTTCACATACTTACTCACACACATACTTAATTTACACTGGCTTCTTTCTATTCAGTCTTTTTTACATCCTATTGCTACACGGATTTCCCTCCAATACTCGGAGGATCAGGCCATAGTCCACCACGCTGGGCAGTGCGGGTTGATAAACTGCACATGTCTTTCGAAAACTTGCTAAGTTCTATCAGACAAGCAGGTTTCCTCAGGATGTTTTCCTTATTATATTCTGCAATCATGAAAATATCAGAGGTGCAAGACTCGGGATTTGAACCGGCTTCACTTGGTTTTCAAAGCGTCACCATTGGGTTACCACTGCCTTTTTTACTGGAAATTATAAGGAAGAGGTTTATTAAACTTAAAATATATGAATGTAGGTACCTAATTTAAATAATACTTTCTTAGATTTACGCGAATACTAGACATTTAAATAAAACTATCTTTTCGGATTTTTTCGCGGATCCTATCCTCGCGAAAGAAAATCGATATCGCCCTAGAACGATTCGGGAAGCCATAGAAATTAAAAAACATTCAAATTTCAATAGGGAAGATGGCTGGGTACTACCATCGTCGTGGGATCCTGTTATTAATATAATAAAATCTAATAATAAATCTAAACATAACAGACAGTTAGATATAGTAAGTTCTTGCTGTGTAGATCAAAATAACAGTATTTCAAATTAATATTTTACATTTGTAAATGTAATTTTAATTAATTTTTTAATTAATTTTAATTTTCTAAAGTAGACATAGAATATAATAATGGTAACACTAAAAATATAGATTATTAAACATTATAATTTATTATTATATTAAATATTTTCTAAAAAATTGTAATAATTATAATGATAATAGCTAAAATTATATAAATAATATTCCATATTTCAAGTATAAAATAATTAAAATTATAAAAATGTTTAAAATTACAATTAAGAAATATTGTAAGGTACTTTGATGCCAATTTTCAAAATTTTGAATTCATTTTTATTATTTGTGGGTAGGCTGTCTGTAACAACTAAGCCTAAGCCTAATGCTTTTGAGACATCTAACACCTTAGTCTCTCCCGTGACCATGAATGCTGTAAAGCAATCGAAACGACGGGAACCAAAAATCAAAATAAATCCGCGAAAAAATCCGAAAAGATAGTTTTATTTAATTTAAATAAATATTTATTGAAAAGTTTTTTTATTTTCTTTATTTGAACGCGCCAATTTCTAAGCTTATAAGTTAGATTTGAATTTTATAGCCCACTAACATTTGTCAGCGTCTCCGCCCGCGTAGTTTTAAAATAAGGGATTTCCATACAATCTTCCAACCTTTTTTTACCTGTTTAGGGGAGGGGTTAAAATTTAAAAATCCTTTCTTAGCGGATCTTTCCTTATGATAAAAAACATAAAATAGCGTTTATAATATTTACCTATACTATACCTATCTACCTCGGTGGTGTAGTGGCTAGCATGTACGGCTGCACATCCTGAGGTCCTGGGTTCGAGTCCCGGGTCGGGCCAAGTTTAGTAATTGAGTCTTTCTGTATAGTAAGCCTCAGTAACAGCCCGGAGTTGGGAAGTTGGCGGTGTTTCACCCCCGTGCCTCGGAGAGCACGTAAAGCCGTCGGTCCTGCGCCTTAATTCTCACCGGTCGTGTCGAGTAGTCGTCCCACCGGAGTATGAGAGTGACAGGAATAGAGAGTGCACTTGTGTCTGCGCGTACACTTGTGCACTATAATATCTCCTGCGCAGTTGGCTAGTCTCAATGAGATTGGCCGCCGTGGCCGGAATCGGTCAGGAGAACATTACATTAATTTTACCTATCTATATTTGAGATTTTGTGATTGGTAATTCGCTTTTATATATATATATATATATATATATATATATATATATATATATATATGTATGTATAGATTTATTGAGATCACTTCTACGCTTAGAAGTGGAGTAGTGATAAGTAAACAATGCGGGCGAAGTCACGAGATAAAGCTAGCACATTTATAAGAGATTCAAAATTATATATTAGACATTTAAAAAAGAAAGTATTAAGAAAGTATTATATATTAGATTAATGTTTTACTTTGGCAAAAACAATATTTGGAAAAAACAATTAAGAAAGTATATACTAAATTTCTACAAAATATTATGAACAAAAACCAAATCTTTTACTTTGACATATTTAATGTTTTTAATATATTAATTAATTGATGTATATTTGAGTACTAAAAACTACTTTACAAAACCAGCTGTAAAATACTATATTTTGAAATAATTAAGTAAGTCACAATACACACAATACAATCACGTAAAAGCGAAAATAGCTAGCCTCCAATGATATCATCGCCGCCTCTTAAATACTGTCATGTGATTGGTCGACCTAAAATGGGCGTGCGCAAGAGTTGAATACAGTACTTGAATATAAAAAAGCGAACATGAGTTGTTATGTTTATATTTTTTGTAGATAAATAAAAATAAACATTGCTATAATATAAATATTAGGTATCTTATATAATATAAAAAGCAATTGCTGTTCGTTAGTCTCGCTAAAATTTAAAAACGGATGAACCGTTTTGGATAATAATTTTTTCTCTTGTTGGGGGTGTGTCAGGGGTGGAGTAAATATAAAAAATAGGGAAAACCTATAGAAAAAATAGAAAATCGAACTGTGTATTCTGTGTCTAAAATATATGTATACAATATATATAGTATATAAAAATTCTTTTAGTTTCTGTTATTATTTATTATATTTACTAAACCTTAAACACGTAATGGTTATATATGTATATAATAGAAACTTAACGAATTTGTACGTATTAGCCATGAACACTAATCTGATTATCCTATTTCTAAATTATTTTACTCTTAGAAAGCTATAATATCTACGGCTGAGTTTTATCTAATCTTATAATATTTAACGAGCGATTCTTGTATATAAATTTATTTCGGATTGGCGGGTTCTCTCAGACATGCAGGTTTCCTCACGATGTTTTCCTTCACTGTAAGGCGAGTGGTAATCAGGTTGGAAATGATTCGCACATAAAAATATCAGACGTGTCAGACTCGGGATTTGAACCCGCTTCACTCGGTTTCCCAAGCGACGGCGTCACTATATTTAAACATTATAAAAAGAATCCATGTCAAACATGAAGGTCAATAGTTCTACAAAACCATAATATTACAAATATAAGCTTTTATTATCGGACTTTTGAATAATAAAATAAAAAAAAAATATTATTACCTACATCTCCCACTCCGAGAAAAAGTAAAAAAAAAACCGTACCTGTGTGTGTACTTATGTACGCACGTAAGAAGTTACACTTCTTTGACGGGACAGAAAAAAAATAGCTAAAGATTTCATCCCGTATGTCACAACTCTGTTTAAAAGGAATGATAAAATAATTAAATAAGGCATATTACAATCATATATTTATAGAATATCATTTAAGAAAAGAATATAACATATATCATTTGTCAGACAATAACAACGGTTACCATGGCAACAAACAGTTATCAACTAACTTCATCATGTCGCTTTTTGGCTGTCGGTGTGCGCGCGAATCGTAAAAATTTTACTCTCATATTTTTTTCCAAACGTCCCCAAAAACAGTATAATATCAACAAGACTAAAATGAGTAAAAGAGTTTGTAATAATAAGTATTACTTTATTTTTTTGTTAATTTTAATAAAACATTTTTAAAATTTTAATAGGTTTTATAATTGAATATGGAATATAATTTATTTAGATTTAGCTGTTATTATTAAAAAAAAAAAAAACTAAAATCTTTGTTAAGCTAATCTTAGTCTAACACCTCAGTCTCTCCCGTGACCATGATTGCTGTAAAGCATTCGAAACGTCGGGAACCAAAAATCAAAATAAATCCGCGAAAAAATCCGAAAAGATAGTTTTATTTAAAATACAATTATTAATCCAAAATCTGGAACCCATTTTTTATAATAGTGAAAGTTTCTATCTCATAACTAAAATTATCTTCAACTTTCACAATCATAATTATTATTAAAATACGATATTTCTATGGCAATTGTTATGTAGTTACGACACATAAATCAGTAGAAATTGTATTCTAACGTGAACAAACAAACACACGGACATTTCCTGTATTAGCATATGGGATTATAGGTTTGTGTCGAGTTGAAATATGTGTGCATATGTTGTTAAGACCATTTATTTTCGCCGGAGGCATGCTAAATGATAGTCGTAATTAGAATCTACTAGTTTATTCCCCTGACTTCGCTAGTGCTATTAAAGAGTACGTATTTATCAGAATAATATTGTATGTATTGTGTGATATGTATGTGTATGTTTGTTATTCCTTAAGGCTGAAACAGCTAATTTTAGTACACAAATAGATATGACCTTTTTTAACGTTGAAAGTTGCATTTAGGCATACCACCTGTATACATACAGGTGGCTATGTCGGACTCGCTGGCTAGAAAAGCCAGTACTACCCACTGAAATCAAAGAACCTCGCCCGCTTTAATGGGACTCAACCATGGCACCCCGACGGCAGGTCTACCGAAGCAGACCACACAAACCAGGGGTTGCTCCCACGGTTCTCTGCTGTCAGAGAAGTACCAGGAGTAACCCGCATGGTGCACTGCCCAACGAAGTGAGCCACCTCCCTGTGTGTCCTTTGGCGTTGTGTTGCCAGTTGCTGGTGAGTTCCCCCCAGAGTTTTACGCTTAAACCGCTGAACAGATTTCGATAAAATTTGTCAAGGACATAGATTGCATACTTGGGACAGACATAACCTTTAATCCTAAACCCAGTTACCCTGCAAGTGAAGTCGCGGGCAAAAACTAGTTTGATATAAAACATGTCTTTTTATTATCCCATCTAATATATGAAGTGAATAAATAAAAATTTATGTAGGCCGTTCAAGTTAATAAATAATTCAGTGGCAAGCAGTACCAAATTATTATTTTTTATTTTGAGATTTTATTTATTCCAATTATATAATACCTATAACCATTTGTAGTAAGTTTAAGTTACTCAAAGCGGTCACTGAAGAGCAGTATTGAACTTTGGGTATATGTGTCTCCCGGGATTTTAACACAGATTCATGTTTCTTTTGGTTTACTTAAGTTTCGTATATTTACAAATTTCATACATAGAGTTTATTCTATATTACCCAAAATATTTTTTTAAAATATTTTTTTTACATACGTTTAATAATAGTTTTTTTTCTGTAAAATTTTTTAAACCTTATTTTTTACTTATTTTATTTTTATATTTGCAATATATAGTAATTTATTTGTAAGTGTTATCGATACCTGTAAGTAACTAACATAGTAGAACTTGTAATTAAGAATGTATTTAAAATGAATTGTGTGTTATTGTTGACATTTTTAATAAATAAAAAAAAAGTTTCATTAAATTTTCTCAGCAAAGATGGAAATTAGTTTAAAGACAGAAAAAAATTATAAGAATTATACAGGCCCAAATTTACTAATTTAATGTTAAAACCACAAATTTCAATGACAAACAAAACCAAAGCCACCACCAGATTCAAAACGTGAACGCTATCTGAATAATCGATAACAAATATTAAGACGCTTAATATTGAAAGTAGAGATCTCATAACGCAATATCTTATTGTATCCAGCAGGAAGAGCTTCGACCCAGCGTTATTATAATTACATTGAAGCACGTATCGTATAACCCAGACCCAACAATAATACTACAACTATTAAATTAATGGTCGACGTTAATTTGGTTTGGGTTTCCGTAATATGATAGAGCATGGACATAGAGACAGACACATTCGACTTACTAATGTTAGAATCGACGTACTATATTAGCTTAACTGAGTTCCAAGATAAGATTGCACATTTATATCAATTGTATGGGGACTCCCCGTCTTTGACCCCCTTATATGTTACTGTCTATTTTTCTTTTTATTTGTTTTTATGCTACTAGTGAAATGGTGTTTTAGATAGATTAGAGTAAAATGTATCCTATATGTAAACCCGGACAACCATCATAAAAAAAAATAATGTACAGATTCGACTCAGAATTTTATTGTGTATAGATTTCTACGATAATTGAATACGGCTAATTCTTAAACTTAACAACCTTGTGCCTCCTTCACCGTTTTATCACAGAACTGCGAGAAGTCGTGAGCGCTGGTATCCTTACGTGGTAGAAATCCAACCAACTCGCACGAAAGACTTTAGTTCAACGTTTCTGAAACGAACTCCTAAGGTGTGGAACACCCTTCTAGCATCTGTGTTTCTTGCCACATATACCTCATCGGTGCTTCCCGTTGATTGTCATCAAGCGCTATCTAACAATAAAAAAAATATCCGCATAATAACAAAGCCGCAAGAAAAAAAAAATTAATAGAACATTAAATAATAACGAAAATATGAAATGATAACAACCAGATTTTTACTGAATCTAAATTTAAGAATGTAATCATGACATTTTTAATGACATTTCTCCATTCTAAATAACTTTATTAGTTTAAGCCTAAATAGTAATAAAATGTACAAATCCTTTGGCTTTAACTCAGGATAATATAAACTTTCCTAAATCGGAAATCGAATATAAGACCTGAATACCTTTCCATTGTACTTGTACATACTAATACTGAGTTACTTGTAGCCTGTAGGAGTTTTTAATTGCGTAGAAACGGTAGTTGAATTCTAACGATTTTCAGTCCACTGTTTTTGACAGCAATTTCCACGCTGGACTCTCGTTCGATCAGTTTCATATGGAGTGATTTTAGCAAAAGCCAAAGTACGCTTTAAAATTCACAAAATTATAACGCTGTAACAATATTTTTTCTGCAATCGTAAGTTCATTTTTTGAACTTTATTTGAGCATTGGAGTAAAAATTACACCATTGTAATATTTTATAGAAAAATAATAATAAGTTACAATTACTTTCGCATTTTGTAGAGAGAGAGAGAGAAAGAGGGGGTAAGAGAGAATAGAGTACCACGTTTTTTTTTAAATTTAGTGTTAAGGTAAAAATAGCCAGTGGTAAAATGCTAGCTTGGGCAATCAAGTAAAGTGGATTAAAATACCTGGTCTCGCATCTCTGATATTCTCCTGTGCGATTGGCACAGGAGAATATCAGAGAATTTTTAACGTCATTATTACTTGTCTTACAGTGAAAGGAAACCTAACAAAATAAAAGACATGTGAAGTCCGCCAATCCGCACTTGATCAGCGTGGTGGGCTATGGTCTGATCCCTCTCGTATTCAATACGAGAAGAAGACCCAGAAGTGGAATGCTAAAAAATGGTTGAATGTATTAGAAAATTTTATTTTTTACTTTGAAGTTAAATAAATAATTATAAGTTTGAAAAAAAAGCCTTGTAACTCTTCCTCTGATTCACCTGTATACTTACTTCACCCAATCTTTCCTTTAAACAATTTTTCCTAACCTCTCATATAGTTACATGAAAAATAAGAGAAAGCTTGCAATTACCATAAAACTTTTAACTAAGCTTCTCGATTAAAAGTTGTAATTTAAAAAAGAAATATTGAAAGCTATTTAAAATGCTAATTCGCGTTTATGTAGTTAGTAACGTCGGATAGTTTTATTCAACGCTAGGGAGCTATGAATATTCTATGTGGGCCTTAGAGCCCGTTCTCATGTTTACAATATACTGCCTCTCGCCCGTGGTTTTGCTTATTTTTATTATTATATAATTTAATATTTTCGAAAAAAATCTGTTAGTTACAGGTATTTTTACTCCTAAAATATTAAAACATGGTTCTGACGCTTAAAGCTGTCTTTGGTTGTATCAAAACTCGCAAAGAATGGATCGATTCTAATGTGATTTTTAGTTTTTTATTTCATTTAAAATATTTACTTTTCTATACATTATACAGTGATAAGTTAATTCATAATGAATGTTACCCTATACATTGAATTTATTTGTTTTTTTTGTAAAGTTGTCATTTAAGTTTTGCTTAGATAAAGGATACTAGCGACTCACCCTCGCTCCGCTCGGGTTCATTCCTGGGTACGTTTTAACGTTTAGTATAGATTTCTCAGAGATGAGATATTTTCCCGCAGTAAAAAGTATCCGGATAACCAGCTATCATCATGTCGAATTTCATCAAAATATGCCCAGTGATTTTCTCGTGCTGCGTTTCCAGACAGACAGACAAAATTCTAAAAACTATATATTCTAAAAACTATAGATTCTATCTCTGTATCGATAATAAATAATAATGAATAATTCAACAAGATTTTAAAAAAATATTTAATGTACAGATTCGACTCAGAATTTTATTATATGTATAGATTAATATTAATTAACACTTTGTGCGATTTCCTCTACTTTGTTCCATATCAAATGACAACAAATGGATGATATAGTAGATTTAGAATTTATTACAATTTATATATTGTAATCTTAAACAGCAGCTGTAATTTTATTTCAATCACTCAATTTTATGAACAGTTAGAAGTTATCTTCTTACCAAGCAATTATTGGAAAAGAGGCCCAAGATTGTCTTTTAAATAGAAAGGCCAATAATAATATAAGTATGTATGATAAAGCAGGAAAAATTCTAATTTTGAGCTTTACAAAATTTTTTATATATAATTTTTCCGATGTCCCGAAAACAAACCTATTAAAGTACTTTAGTTTGGACAAGAATTGTCAAGCATTATCATTGAAAATTCGATAGTTTTTAACGCTATACATATTATTATTTATCAGTGAATGTAATTAGTTTATCTGTCTGTTTTACTATCGGTTCATCGGAAATATTAGTACATATTTAGTAAAATATAAATCCTTTTTTACCGACTGCGCGACGCAAAGGAGGGTAATGTGTTTATCGGTCTATGTATGTGTGTATGTAGGTATGTTTGTATGTATGTACATATGTGTGTATGCTGCGTTCTAGAAACCAAACGCATGGGTCGATTTTGATGATTTATATGTCGTTAGTCTTGATAACGCAAGTGTCATAGATCATATAAAATAGTTAAATTAAAATGACGGATTTCAGGCACCAATTTTCGTGTCTTTATAAAAGATATTTCTTCGAAACCAATCTATAGGTTCAATCAATCAAAATAGAGGTTTTTAAGAGGTGATCACAAAAATGTACACAAATTTAATTAAAAATAACTTAGGATAAACAATTGCTAAATGTAACTTCAAATGTCTAATAAATAAAAACTAAAAGCTGTAAGTAAAAAAGTATATTATAACAATAAAAAATCTAACTGCATAAAAGCTAAGTAAAAAAAAGGAAAACAAGTTGACGAAGGAATATAGATTTATGCAGTCAGAGACATTTACGTTTTATCCTTTCCTGGAGATATACATAATATTAAGGCCATTGCAACAAAGTTCGATTGATTAATCTATTTTATTAAAAATAGAAAATAAGAAATCGTGCTTAATATTGTATGCCTTTTTAATGTCAATACTTTTCTTCTCTTTTTTATTCGAATCTGTCACAAACGTAATTTATAAAAAGTAAATGAAAAAGGTCTTATTTAAAAATATAAAAGTATAAAAAAGATGTCTGTGTATGTTTGTGTGTATATATATATTTGTGCCTACAATATGTATGTATGTCTCCAATTGCATAATACCTCTATATGATCTGTGATAATACCATATTCCTTCGTCAACTTGTTTTTATATTTTAGTTAGCTTTATGCAGTCGGGTTTTTATTTTTATAATATATTTTTCAAAGGATTGATATGTTTATTACTTTTTTTTTAAAAGAATCATTTCGTATATCAGGAATAGACTACAATTTTCGTATTCATATCATATCAAAATATCGGTTATTACTCTGTGAAGACACTATCAAAGTAAATGGAAATGACAGATTCCTATTAGTTTTTGGTCTAGATATTGAGTCTAAAATACTCGAAAACGTTTGAAGTCAGTCAAAATCAATGGATTTTAACAAACAAACTATCTAAACTGGAAACAAGTGCCTGCGTCTGGCATCCGTTCGAGAAAAAGTATGGACTTATATTAGAAAAGGTACAAAAGGCCTTCCTGAGATACCTATTCAAACGTTGTTATAGATATTACCCTTTTCTATACCCAACCAAATTTCTTTTACGTTGCTTAGGTTTCAACTCCTTGCAAGTCAGACGGACTTGCGACCAACTAAAAACTATGTGTCGAATTTCGCGAGGAGACGTTGATGCTCCGGATCTTCATGCTCCCAACCCCAAAGAACCCATGTAGTATTTAATTTTATTTCTAATGTTTTTTTTTTCTTTTTCCTTTTATGTTTGTAATTAATTTATAATGTACTAGCGATTCATGCTCGCTTCGCTCGCATTCGTTCTTACGTACGTTTTCACGGCTAGTACTTAAATTAATTTATATCGTTTACATTCAATAAAAACAAATTCAACAAATTCAATACAACCACGGGAACTCTATATTTTTCCGGTATAAGGTATCAGCATGCCAAATTTTACTAAATTAGGTGCATAAGTTGTTGTGTACTAAGCTCTATAAGTAACTATAGTTTTTTAACTATCTCACGGGAACTCTTACGTTTCCGGGATAAAAAGTATCCAACTTTTTAATAAGGTACCACCAAGCAAAATTTCATTTAAATAGGTCCAATAGTTTCAGAAATTAGCCCGCACAAACAGACAGATAAAGAAACAAAAAAAATGAAAAAAATCTGGATTTGTTCTATTTCTTTTCTTACATCCCCGTGACTCGGTTTTAGCATTTTTTTTTTCATGTAAAGATGTTCAATCTCTACAGTGTTCGGTCGCGGGTTCGAGTCCTGTTGGAGGCATTCATTTGTATGATGGGAACGAAAAGTTAAAGTTATATACATATGTGTACTGTATCAACTATCTAGTATCCATAATACAAGCCTCGTAGCTCACCATGGAACTGGATAGCGCTGCGTGTTAATGTCCCAACATATTTATAAAGATGGCTGTTTTTCCACCCCGATTTTCTTTTGAATTGGCACAAATATTTCGGATCAAAATATTTCACGATGTAAGAATCGAAACCGTATATGCAACGTTAGTTGCCAAACTTAGTAATTTTTTTTCTCATATGTTAATTTACATGTAGCTGCTTGTCTTAAGAAATGTAAGAAATACTGAACTGATTTTAATGAAACTTTCACTGGTAGATTGGTAATTTATGTTATTATAGTTTATTTTTATCATTGTTACTCACAAGCGGAGTCGGTGGCAAAAGTTAGATTAAACAATATTCATCCAATTACATTCTCTCCGTAAATTTGTATTAAAATCATATCAATATTTAGAAGTCGGGACGTGACATCGCAAATGGAAAAAGGATAGTTCAGTAACCTTAAGACGGTAAGAAATATATTATGTAGGCCCCTGTATTATTTATTTTGAATGTAGTTATTATAACAGACGCTATTTATACCGGTAGCGTTAACATTTGTTGAAGGATAACCCTTATAGAAACTTGTGTCTGTCTTTCTGTTACAATGTATGTGTTTAACCTTTTTTAAAGTAACACTGCTGAGCACGGGCCTCTCTTAAATTCACTGTGCTGGCCAAGTGTGGATTGGCGAACTACATATATCTTTTGAAAACTGGCTAGGTTCTCTCAGACATACAGATTTCTCCACGATGTTTTCCTTCATCGTAAGTTTACGATGCGCTCGCACATCGACAGCCAAAAAGCGACGTGATGTAGTTAGCTGATAACTATTTGTTGCCATGGTAACCGTTATTGTCTGACAAATGATATATAATATTATATTCTTTCCTTAAATGATATTCTATAAATATATGATTATAATATGCCTAATATGCCTTATTTTATTATTTTATTAATTTATCATTCCTTTTACAATAACAGAGAGTTGTGACATACGGGATGATCTCTTAAGCTATTTTTGTTCTGTCACATCAAAGAAGTTATAACTTTTTACGTGTATACATACATGTTTTTTTTTAACTACGCAATGTTTACATGCCTCATTGAAATATTAATTTAAATAAAATAAATAAGATTTGCCCTTTACAATAGTCATTTTATTGCATAATTTAAAAAACACAAGTACGTTTTAATAATTTTGTAAATTTTTAAGAAAAAAAAATACCCCGTTTTTAAAACCTGTTGGAATTTAATTTTAGAATTTGTCTCCCTGTCTGTCTGTATGTCTGTCTGGGAACGCATTACGAGAAAACCACTGGATAGACTTTGATGAAATTTTGTATGACGGTAGCTGGTTATCCGGGTCAACATATGGAATAGTTTTTACTGCAGGAAAATATATCATTTCTAAGAAATCTATGCTAACCGTTAAAACGTACTAAGGACGAACCCGAGCGGAGCGAGGGTGAGTCGCAAGTTTTAGTAGATAAATATCAATTCAAAAAAAAATTCTTATTTAATAATACTTTCTTAGATTTACGCGAATATTAGACATTTAAATAAAACTATCTTTTCGGATTTTTTCGCGGATTTATTTTGATTTTTGTTTCCCGACGTTTCGATTGCTTTACAGCAATCATGGTCACGGGAGAGACTAAGGTGTTAGATGTCACAAAGCATTAAATAGTTGTTACAGACAGCCTACCCACAATTAAAGAAAATGAATTCAAAATTTTGAAAATTAGCATCAATGTACCTTACAATATTTGTTAATTTTAATTTTAAACATTTTATAATTTTAATTTTAAACTTGAAATATGGAATATTATTTATATAATTTTAGCATTATAATTATTTCAATTTTTTAGAAAACTTATTATTATATTATTGTTTAATAATCTATATTTTTAGTGTTACCATTATTATTATTAACACTAAAAATATAGATTATTAAACAATAATATAATAATAAGTTTTCTAAAAAATTGAAATAATTATAATGCTAAAATTATATAAATAATATTCCATATTTCAAGTTTAAAATTAAAATTATAAAATGTTTAAAATTAAAATTAACAAATATTGTAAGGTACATTGATGCTAATTTTCAAAATTTTGAATTCATTTTCTTTAATTGTGGGTAGGCTGTCTATAACAACTATTTAATGCTTTGTGACATCTAACACCTTAGTCTCTCCCGTGACCATGATTGCTGTAAAGCAATCGAAACGTCGGGAAACAAAAATCAAAATAAATCCGCGAAAAAATCCGAAAAGATAGTTTTATTTAAATTCTTATTTAAGTTAGGTAAAATATGTTAAATACACACTTCAAAAAGCTAAATACAGAAACAATTTTGATGAAACCCTACACTATAATAATTAGAAATATTTTTGTCAGATATCCTTATGAAGTTATAATTAAAGTCTACATTTATTGTAGATAGGCTCAAGGTTTTCATAGTTATTTTTACTAATAATGTTCAAAGGGCAGGTGCCTTAAACGAGAGGGCGATACATCTATCTCTTTCTGCACCTGACGTATGACGTCACAACAGGTGGCTAGGACCGTTAACACCACAGCGTAAGCTTAAACGATACGTATTTGTTAGTGTACCGTATAATTTATTGGTTTATAATATAGAATATTTTTAGTCTGTACAGGCAGATGGTGGGCGCGTGCGCTGATGTGTGAATGAGTAATGTTAGAAAAAATGTTCATTCAAACACTATAAAAGCTGGATGGTGTTTAACAAAAGGATGATTTTAGACAAAATATACGGTATATTGTAGTAAAATTGCAAATATATTAATTAATTTTCATTTTATATCATTTTTTAGAGATAGAAACCTTAAATAAAGCTGTCAAACGTACATGAAAAAATGCGCTTTTTTAAATTGCTTAATACAATATACATACGTATTAATATTTCTACGAAACTATTGCAATAATTATTTCAATACACTCAAAAATCTTTAGCAATTATAACATAAACTAAGAGTATGAACCATCGGAAATCGAACCCGGGGCCTATTACAATAGAACTCTATCAAAATATTTCAGCCTTCAATCAGTTTGAGCAAAACAAGGATATTTTGAAGGATTCTTGTTTGTTCAAAGCTGTGATGGTCCGAACTTAATATCTGATGGTCGGTGTCTGTTTCAAAGTACACCAAATACGTTCAAGTCCCTACAGACCAAAGGCATTGTGGTCAGGTGTCTGGCGTCGACTCTACGTGAGGTTGATTTTGCTTTACATACTCTATCTGTCTTTTAATCGAAAATACCTATTGGCTAATTTGTCCTTATTTAAATTCCATATATTACATCAAAAGAGGAGAATTTTTCATCACTCAAGTGTCTGTTTGTCTGTCTCAGCGTATTTTTAATGAAACAAGTCGTTAAAAACTAAAAAACAACGCTGGGAATTGATTTCCTCTTAATGCGAGGGGGATAAAATCCGAAACTACTTATCCGATCTTAACATATTTTTTGTTCAAAATGTGTAATTTGCTCCAACTTAAAAGATAGAAAAGGTTTCATCCCGATTATTTCTTTTTTTATTAAAAAATTATCGATTTTCTTATTTGTGTCACAGCAACACGTGGCTGGGTCTGCTAGTAGTAATATAATCAAATTTTCATAGAAATATATATTCATTACATTAGTGAACCTACTTACTGTGCCAGCGGTCGCAGCTTCGAGTCCCGCTGGGGGCATTCATTTGTGTGATGAGCACGAATGTTTGTATTCCAGTTATGGGTGTTTATATCATGTATATGTGTAGAGTATCAACTATCTGGTATCCATAACATAAGCCTCGTAGTTTACCATGGAACTAGATGGTACTGTGTGTTATTGTCCCAACATATTTAATTTAATTATATATTCATCTCTGAGAAATTAAGTAATATTCGTAATCTTAAGATGTATTTATGACATCATAACAATTTAAATACATTAAGTCAAATCGGAACTTCCTTGCAATATAAAGTAGAATATTGACATTTCTTATAAAAACACAATGGCGTTACTAATGAAATGAGCTCAAATAACGTGACTTGAAGAATGAGACGTCTTCATTTTACCTTTCGTCAGTCTCTGAGGGCGATTAATAATGAATTAAGTGAGATAAATTGTATGGAATCTTAATATGTTGTATAGAATCATGTAATAATAGGATAATAAGTTCGTTTTGAAGTTTTACCCACCATACCAATTTTATGTCAATAGATATTATTGATGATCTTAGCATTAGTACATAGACGTACGAGCTTTGTACGTTGCGTATATATACAATAATTGCTTATCTAATATTGTAAGATATATGAAATACTGAAAAAAATTAAAAAGAAAAAATATAAAAACTAAAACAATATATATTACTAGCAACTCACCCTTGCTTCGCTCGGGTTCGTCACTACTTAAGTTTTAATGTTTAGTACAGATTTCTCAGAGATGAGATATTTTCCCGCAGCAAAAAGTATCCTATATGACCTGGATAACCAGCTATCATCATACCAAATTTGATCAAAATACCTCCAGTAGTTTTTCCGTGATGCGGTTACAGACAGACAGATAGAAAGACCGACAAAAATTCTAAAAACTATAAATTCGGCCTCTTTATCGATAATAATGTCTTAAATATTTTTTGGAAAATCTTATAAAAATAGACTTTATTATCGATTCAGAGACCGACTCTACAGTTTTTCGAATTTTTGACTGTCTGTCTGTCTGTCTGTCTGTTACCGCATCACAGAAGAACCACTGGAGGGATTTTGATGAAATTTGGTAGGATGATAGCTGTATATCCGGGTCAACATATAGGATACTTTTTACCGCGGGAGATTATCTCATTCCCACGGGAGTACACGTTATAACACAACCCAAAAAATATTTATGATCAGAATTTCTTGAAACTTGGTATTAATGCTCTTCAATACAATTAAATAAATCGTTTTTAAGCGTTTTTTGAATTTCATCTCATAAGGAGATAAAATAAGGGATGAAAATTTGTATGAAACCTACCTTTTTAAAGTTTTTTTGTTGTAGTTTTAGCGCGAGCGAAGCCACGGGTTTTGGTAGTTTTATTATATGTATAGAAGGTAGAAGATAAGTACATATATTCAACCATAAAAGTTAGGCGAAACGGAAAGTCTCCGGCTCGTCATAATATGAACAACAAAAACTAACTTTTTGAGCCTTTACAAAACCATCATTGTATTTGAACTCGCTACCTCATGACATAGATTCATTTCAGCAAATATTAGAATAATAATGTGTTCTCATGAAAATACGATGTCGTACAGAAGAATACTTCAAAAACAGATATTTTTGTACAACTTTTGAACTTTATAGAAATGTGAACTTTTTGTGATATTCATTTGAAAATAAAATCGGTCAAGTGCGAGTCGGACTCGCACACGAAGGGTTCCGTACCATAATCGATTTTTTTTATTTGCATGGCAGCCTTTTTGAAATTCGTCAACTTTATTTATTTATTATTTGTTGTTATAGCGGCAACAGAAATACACATTCTGTGAAAATTTTAACTACCTGTTACGGTTCATGAGATACAGCCCTCTAACAGACGGACGGACAGCGGAGGCTTAGTAATAGGGTTCCATTGGCACATTTCGGGTACTTACGAAACCCTAAATAACTTTACAAAACCGAAAAAAAACTAAACATTAATTTAAGTATTTAATTTGTAACTAGTTTCTAGCCTTTGCTTTGCTCACACTCTAACTACATGAAGCGTTTTTCAATACTTTAAAGATAAAAAGATACTTTAAAGATAAAAAAAGGAGTAACTTTTTTAGGTTGAAAGCTTGTTCGTGTATTATACGCGATATTTTTGCTAATTGCCATTTTAATTTTGAATTTGATTGAAATAATTTATAACTTTTTAGTTCAATAGTGATTATACTTAAAGTAATTTGGTGTAACGGAGTAAAGTTAACCTACGATATAAGCCTAAGCCATCTATATATCTTAACTAGCGACTCACCCTCGCTTCGCTTCGAGTTCGTCCCTAGACAAAAACAAATTATCCCAAGGGAACCGTACATTTTCCCGGGATGCTATATAGCCTATAACCTTCCTCAGTTAACGGGCTATCTAATGCAAAAAGAATTTTTCAAATCGAATTAGTAGTTCTTGAGATTAGCGTGTTCAACCAAACAAACAAACAAACTCTTCAGCTTTATAATATTAGTATAGATGTATAAAATTCCCGTGTCACGATGTTCGTCCGCGATAAACTCCGAAACTACTTATCGGATCTTGACGTTTTTTTTAAATGTGTGATTTATTTCAACTTAAAAAATAGGATAGTTTTTATCCTTATTTTTTTTTTTATAGCAAAATTTACAATTTTCATATCCGGAGAGGGATTTGGGAGAGAGAACCTGAGAAATTAATTATTGACATTAACTTACGAAGTTATAACTTATAAGTGTGCCACAACAACACGTGGTTGGGTCTGCTAGTGTACGTATGTATAAAAAATAACGCCAAATCATTACTCCAATATACCCAAATACAATACAATAAAAATACATCATATATATATATATATATATATATATATATATATATAAGGCAAAAGTGATTGGCTGATGTATCAACGCACAGGCCAAACCCTTAAAGCTAGAAAATTTGGCTCACGTATTTTTCATATGATGAAGGCATCTACTAAGGAAGGATTTTTCAAAATTAAACCCCCAAGGAGGTGAAATAGGGGATAAAGTTTGTATGAAACTTTTTATTCCTTGGACATATTTGCTTGAAATTTCGTATTTTTCGTAGTTTGATCGCAAGCGAAGCCGCGAGTTCTACTAGTATATAATATTAATAAGAATGAATGTGCGTATGAAGTAAAATAAATGATAGGCTTTATACTTTATAGTGAACTAAAAATCTTATTATATTGTGACAAAATAATAATAAATTACTTTTACCTGCATTCAAATAGTAGCAATAAGAAAAATAGGTCTTTGGTACCACGCTAGTGAAAATTACTGTAGACAATAGCTTAGGTTTCTAAAACTTTTAAAAAGTTTAGGTTTTACTAAAACGTAGTAAATTAGTTCTTTTTTTCTTTTTTTACCTTTTACTGAAATTAGGGCAAGGTGCTATGCACATTTTTTATAATCTATACATATAATAAAATTGTAACTAAGCCGAGATTATACATTAAATATTTTTTTGGAAAATCTTATTGAAATAAACATTATTATCGATACAGAGGTCGAATCTGCAGTTTTTATAAATTTTGTCTGTCTGCCTGTATGTCTGTTACCGCATCATGGAAAAACCACTGAAGGGATTTTGATGAAATTTAATATGGTGATAGCTGGTTATCCGGGTCAACATATAGGATACTTTTTACTGTGGGAAAACATCTCATCTCTGAGAAATCTATACTTAACCTTAAAACGTAAGTAGAGACGATCCCGAGCGAAGCGAGGGTGAGTCGCTAGTATCAAAACAAATTTGGATTGGATAATGAAATAATGAATATGAGTAAAAACATTTAAGACTAAGAAATATATATATATATATTTCTTAGTTTTAAATGTTTATATATATATATATATATATATATATATATATATATATATATATATATATATATATATATATATATATATATATATATATATATAAAACTATCTTTTCAGATTTTTAGTTTTCAAAAATGTGGTAGGTTCATTAATGGTTTGGAACTAAAAAATCAAAATAAAACTGTGAAAAAATCCGAACACATAGTTTTATTTAAAATGCCAAATATTCGCGTAAATCTGAGAAAGTAAAAAAATATATACATTAAACATTAATTTAATACTAAAAAATAAATAAAATATATTTAATAATTTTATTCAACTTTTTATTCTTCATATTCAATTTAAACTTGTTGGTAAGTATATCATTATGATAATCACGATAAATATTTTTAGAAATACACTATCATTTCTGACAAAGTTGCTTAGTACCGAGTCTAAACATAGCCCTGGTTTCGTTTCCTTACGAAACGTACATAATACTAGTCAAGAATAAAACCCACTCCTTCCGGCGTATGAGGTAAATATTCACCACGTTGACTAAAACGCAACAACTTAAACTTAAAATCAATAAGATCTGAAAAATCAAAAATTAAATATGAAAAATTGTAGCTTACCCGTACTGTTACTTCATTATAAGACATATGTGGCTATTTGAAAAAAAAATATTAATGAAGTTATAATAACCTTGAACATATTGATATCATCAAAAATTAACATTTGCTATCTATATTGAATTTCACGCGCTACTCCTTGTAGAGCTCTTTAAATTAATTTTCCATCGCTACGCTATTTCCTTTATAAAACAAACACAAATATCTTTCAAAGACCAAAGCTACAGCTAATTAAGTTTTCAATATTGTATGCCAATTATATTTTAGAGGTAGTTATCATTACATATTATTTCATATAAAATTATTAAATATATACAAAATAAAAAAAAAAATTAAAACCAAGAAACAAAACTTAAAGGAATAGAAGTAGGGCATGGTACTTCAAGCTGTCTTTACCAAATTCTGTTGACCTGATCACACACACAGAGCGAGAATGCACACACACGTAGAGGCCTGAGCCCGGCGTAAAAGCTTTAAGAGCTTTAGTACTTGCGGAACGGTGGTAGAGTAAGGACGTATCGCGTGTTTGAAAATTTCATATTACGTGAATGGATTTGTGTTTAAAAATTTTGTGTGAGCTGTTATATGATGTTAATGTATTGTGCACTATTGGATGATAAAACGTAAGTTTAGTGTATTTTTTGTTTATTTTGTAAATGTAGAGTGTCGCGTATTTAGAAATTGATAGGACAAAATACGTTTAAAGAAATGGTTTTACGTTTTAAATAATTAATTATTTCCATTTCAAATGTCTTCTAACGATTAAAATTTAGAGTCTCAACATTATTTTCTTATATCGAAACATTATGAAATTATTTAATGTTACAATTGTTAGCGATATTAAAAGAGTGTTTACACTATTTCATTGAAAAAATTCTGAATCACAGTAAATGTAAATAGTTGTGTTAAAAATAAAGTATTAGATCAGAATTATTCCACACGTATCATGTCTGTATGTTTATAATTAAACGAACCGAGCGTCATCTCTGCGTACAGACCGATTTATAACAAAAATATAAATATATTTGAACACATACGATATATTATAAATATAAATATGATATATTGTTATTTATATGTGTATAAATTGAACAATAAACATAATAATCTTGAAGAAATTTTGATGTAGGAAAATATTCTAGAAGTATTATTCAGTATAAATTTATCACTCATAGTGTTTTTAGCCTCGTGGGAGTTTGACAGATGTCACATTAAAAGCTTAGAACTGTAAAAATTTTATAAAAATCCCTTTAAAAAATTTAAGATGAACAAACACATTTTATATCAAGACTTTTATATTTTATACACTAAGTATTTAGGCTTTGAAAATTGCAATTAAAAATATTATGTGAATATTTTACTGTTTGCTGTCATATTTTATTTTGAATTATATATTCGTTCAAAGTAAATATTCGTTCAAAGTAAATATTGGCAAACTATTTATAAAAATTGTTAGTGGTTTTTCGCTCTACATTTATGGTGAAATAAAAGGAATATATTAAAACTGCTCTATACCTAGTCAAACCACACATTATGTTTCCATCAGCAAAAGTGTATACATTTTTGAACGTTGTCATTTATTTTTTATTCAAAACTTATAGTTATTGATATTCATTTGAAAATATATACAAATAGTGATTTAATTTTAATCCTACCGTCATTCTTTTTATATAGAGATTGGTTTTACTTAAAACATAATATAGTCACAAATAAAATTATTATTAGCAAAAATTAAATTACAACATATGTTATGTTGTAAAATTTGTTCATCATAGTGTCATAGCTATAAATATTCAAGTATAAGTTTATCAGAATTACTCAAAATAATATGAGCCATATTAACTGGTATATTACTACAATTTTTATAGCCGTTATTTATTTAAAGTATTATTTAGTATAATAATATTAAGCTGTTATGTTTGCTTGAATACTCAGAAACTGCGAGTCCGATTTAAAATAATCTCTGCATATTACTATCCAGTCTATTCATTGGGAAATATTATAACATTTCTAAGTAACATTGAGCTAAGAGAAGTCTTAGAAGCTGAGAAATTTTATACATAAATAAAATACTCGAAGAGTTACAAGCAAAAATTAGTACATTTCCATAGTATTTATTTACACTATCAAATCTTTGATGCGCCAATGTTATATCTACATGTGTTTGATTCAAAGTGATCACTACATAGTATAAAACAAGCTTCCCGTTGTCTGTCTGTCCCTATGTATGCTTAGATCTGTAAAACTACGTAACGGATTTTTATGCGTTTTTTTTAATAGATAGAGTGATTCAAGAGAAAGGTTTATACGTATAATACATGCATATTATTCTACAGAGAACTGAGAAATTCAAAGATTTGTATTTCATACTAACCGTTAAAATGCATGTAGAGAAGCGAGATAATAATAAAAACTTTGAAAACTTATGTAAAACATGCATCGATATTATCTTTTATTAAAAATGTAGAGATCATATAGTATTGGAAATATTTTATAAAAACCTATGATAGGCTAATGAAAATATATTTTAGATTATTTTATTACAATTATTATAAAAAAATATAGACGGTGAAATAAATTAAATACAATAATATCGCCAGTATCAGAATACTTGGCGTCGATATTTCGAGCAACGTCCAGTTTCATGGTCAACTGGAAGGTAGGGCCAAATTTGCCTCAAAAAAGCTTGGTGTGCTCAGTAAGGCGAGACAGTACTTCATGTCGCGTCAGCATCTTAATCTTTATAAGGCGCAAATTCGACCCCACATGGAGTACTGTTCTCATCTCTGGGTGGGAGCTCCCCAGTACCAGCTACTTCTATTTGACCGCATTCAACGTAAGGCGGCTCGAGTTATCGACGATCAAGTTCTCTCCGATCAGCTTGATCCTTTATTTCTGCGTAGAGATGTTCTATCACTCTGCATCTTCTACCGCATTTATCACGGGGTATGTTCTGAGGAATTGTTCGGACTGATTCCGGACGCTGAATTTCATCATCGGACATCGCGCCAAAATAGTAAATTCAATCCACACCAACTCGATGTCCGGCGTTCCACAACAGTGCGATTTCTTAGGCATTTTCTACCCCGCACAACCACTCTGTGGAACCAGCTATCGTCGGCGGTCTTTCCGAACCGTTACGACCTGGCAACCTTCAAGAAGAGAGCGTATTCATTCTTGAAAGGCCGGCAACGCATTTGCAAGCCTTGCGGTGTTGCAGATGCCCATGGGCGGCGGTAATCACTTTTCATCAGGTGCCCCCTTCATCGCATAAAAAAAATAACGTAATAGCCCAGCGGTTGATTATAAATTTGAAATTTCGATACTATATAACTTAGGTACACATCTTACTAATATTATAAATGTGAAAGTTTAGATGTTTGGATGTTTGGGTGGATGTTTGTTACTTAAATACACCAGAACTGCTGAACAAATCTGGATGAAATTTGGCATAGAGATAGATTATAATCTGGAATAGCACATAAGTTACTTTTAATCTCGGAAAAATGGACGGCTCCCGTGGGATAGATTTGCTTTCACTTTTCTATAGGCAAGCTCGAGCGAAATGGGGTTAAGCTGCTAGTCTATTATGTATATATATATATATATATATATATATATATATATATATATATATATATATATATATATATATATATATATAGCTATATTTGGATATCCAATTTTTAATAAATTAAATTGGGGAGATAAACTTTGTATGAGAAAGCAGCGTAGATTTAAAAAAAAATATAAAACAATGAAACAATTTTAATTATATTTAAATATGAATTGTGGCGCAGTGGGTATGTATCTAACACTGTATACTTATCGGCAAAACCTGATATATACTATAAATAATTTAATTATATACATTGTGCACATACATATATTCATTAACTATGTGTCAATTAATGCTAGGACAAAGCCGGGGTAGTTTAGTATAGCTCTACATTATATAATCAAAATTAAATGTAGAGTACGAAATAACTAACAGCATGTAATGTACGTACAAAGGACTCTACATAAGCAACATAAGCTATGTAAGTAGTTTTATTCATTATGTTCTTTTAATTAAACGCGCAAAGATTCGACCTATTTGAGAGAAGTAGGCCTTATCAGGTCACTGGTTAGGCTTTTCACGTGCACTGTTATACATATCTTTTCAGAAAAATATTCATACCGCAATACTTTAATAGAGTAGTTTTTTAATATACTATATTTTCATTGCTTTAACTATCTATTTGGAGTGGCTTCCGTTTGACTTCCGAGTCGAGGTAAATTCAAATTAATTTTAAGTAGAAGCTTAAAAAATAGTTCTTATAAGTGATAATAATTTTTGAATAATAATAACAAGTTTTATTATACATAGGTCAAAATATATTATCTATACATATAATAAAACGGTGAAGATCGAATGTCTGTACATAAAAAAATGCTAAAAACCGAGTAAGGGGGATGTAAGAAAAGAAATATAATTTAAATGAAATTTTGTTTGGTGGTACCTACCTTATATTCCCGGTCAACATTTTAGATACATTGCATTCCGGATTAAAGAGTTCCCGTAGGATAGTTAAAAAACTATAGTAACTTATACAGCTTCGTACACAAAAACTACGAATTGGATTTTAATAAAACTTTACAATAATATAGTTCATACATTAGAATAACATTTACTTTTTATCTCGGAAAAATGTACGATTCCTGTGGGGTAGATTTGATTTTGTTTGTCTAGAGACGAACCCGAGCGAAGCGAGGGTGACCCACTAGTAAATAAAGAAAAAAAATACAATTGTATATAAAATACTTCAACAAAACATCTAAAATATTTCAATACGTTTATCTTCTAAATTAAAACACCCTAAAAAGCTTCTCTAATCAAAAACTCGAAAAAGTAATATGGTGTATCTACAGAGTGAGTCACACTGTCATTATTTCTATGATGAGATACGAGATATTAATGCTACTTTCAAACTTAAAACACATATAAGAATTAAAAAAGACAATTAAAAACATGGCAAATATCACCCATAAACGTCGTTGATGTTACAAAAATAATACCATTAGTAAAAACTTATGGCATTAAAACTTGAATAATATAAAATTTAGTTTTCAATAGACATTCATTTCGTAATGCATCTGCTTCATTATAATATATTGACACGTGTGAAAGCTCGCAAAGGGGTCAAGTGTGAAAATGTATTTTTATAAGCTCAAATGGAATAGCTTTTATATATGTCTAGTGAAATGTATGCTTTCCTGTAATAGCCGAGTGAGATCATATGCATGGCGATTTTTCGTCCATATTGATATTTAGGTGATGAATGTGGTTTCGATTTCCGCTTGAATCTTTTACTGTCCTATGGGAAATATACAATTTTTTGGGATAAAAAGTATCCTATATATTAAACCAGGATATGATCTGTCTGTTTGCAAAATTTTATTCAAATCTGTTTCACGATTTTACGTTATTAAATGACAAACATTCCAACTTGTTCATATAAACTGTAAAGCATTCGAAACGTCGGGAACCAAAAATCAAAATAAATCCGCGAAAAAAATCGAAAAGATTTTATTTACAATGTCAAATATTCACGTAAATCTAAGAAAATATTATCAGTAATTAATTTTATATGTATATAATAATTTCTTTTCTTTTTAAAATATTTATTTTAAAATATCAAATATTCGAGTAAAAATAAGAAAGTATTATTCTTTCCTTTTTTTTAAAGCATGTATCGTTTTTCGCTGAAAAGATATTAACCCAGGTTTAAATATAAAAATATTGCAAATCATCCGACCCAATGCTACCAACATTAATCATAATAAAGCGATCGAACAACGTAGTGTTGCCAGGATTTAATTAGTTCTATTGTATTGAATAGAATACTATTAGGTTGGTATTTTTTCATTGATTTACAGATAATAAAAGGGAATTAGCATTGTATTTGTATGGTTAAAAATAAACTTAATGCTATTGAAATTAAAATAGAAATCATAACTATAACTTTTATGAATAGCGCTTTTGTTAAATGTTCTATAAAGAAAATTAATTGAAGTGATGACAATAGATTAATGAGAAATGTTCTGTCTGCTATTTGTAATCAAAAAAAAAAAAAAAACAGAAGGACGACGAAGAATTTTTTTTTATCGAACATAAAATTTTGAGGTTTTATCATATTATTATGAAATACTTAATAACATAATATTATATTTTTAATAAATAGAAAAATCATTCATACAAACATAACTGTATAATATGTATAACTTATACCCGCAAATCCAAATATGCGAATAAAAACCGGCCAAGTCTTCAGTTCATTTACTACTTATAGCATTATACATATGTACATATAAAACTAGCGACTCACCCTCGCTCCGCTCGGGTTCGTCTCTTGGTACGTTGTAACGGTAAGTATAGACTACATATTTCTATCAACTTTTTAAATGTAAAAAGTGGTTATTGTGACATAACGATAATAGTTGGACATATGGTATCGCGAAGTTTTTTGTAGATATTGATATGTTCTTTAATATTGTAGAACATACATTTGTTTTATCATCAATAGTTTCCGCAGCGCATGCGACGAAAGACGTTTTAGGGCACTTTTTTTACACCTTGGGTTACGTTACTTAAGTTTTAGTAAGAATCCCTAATCTTTTCTAGCAATAAATATAGCCTATGCCACTCAGGGTGAATGTAGTTTTCTAATGGTGAAAGAATTTTTGAAATCGGCACAGTAGTTTTTGAGTTTATTTATTACAAACATACACACACACACACACACACACAAAAATACAAATCTTTCCTCTTTATAATATTAGTATAGATAATCATATTGTCGATTCGTTACGTTATTGCTATGTGGAAATTAAACCAATGAACAGACTTTCATATTTTTAATAGTAGTCTTTTTAAAAATGTATTTTAAATAAATGTTTATGTAATATTAAATGGGTTGGAACCCAGAAATTTTACCTCTGAGTTTTATACATACTTGTCAATATGAATACCACTTGTTAATACGACGCAGGAAAACTTAGTAAGGATATCTGCTATCCTGAAAGAACTTAATTAGTTTTCGAGAAAAATAATGAAGTTGGTCTTTGCACGTAGCCAGCGTGGTCAGTGTTAGACTATGATTTGTTCTTAGAACCAAGGAGAGACCCATGCCCAACAGTGGGATGTTGTTGTATTCAACCTTTATAGTGTCCCACTGCAGATCATGGGTCTTCTTTCAATAGGAGGGCCATAGTCCACTACTCTGGCCAAGCGTGGGAAGGAGACATGCAGGTTTCCTTACAATGTCTTATTTCACCGTAAGACAAGTGAAATCAGAGGTGTGTGACTCAGGATGAGATCCCGCTTCACTTGGTTTCCCAAGCGCGTTACCACTGGACTGCCATTGCCTTAGTAGATGTCAAAAAAGCTGAACTTAAAAGTTAATATTTTTGCTCTATGTAGAGTCCAATATGTAGAGATATCTAACCTTAGCTGTAACAGTGAACAATCATGGCAATAGGAAATTTAATTTTAAACACGAATATTACAGTGAGTCGTATCGGATGTGAATAAATCTGCTGACCTAATTCCTTTTCTAAATTAAAAATTCTGTTTTCACCAAAATATCTGTTTCGAGCTCGGTGTTTCATTTTCCAATGAAAAATATGAATGTTTTGTTTCGAATTTGCTATTGACAGAGAATATTTGCATATGTGTGTTAATGTAGAGCTGTAATTACTGTGAGTTTCTGTTCAAAGTTCATTAGGATGGCTTGACACTACTGTGCAATGAATTCGATACACGTTTTAGGGTCGAAATTTAGTGACTTTTTCATATTTTTTTATGTTCCTCACAGTGATAACGTACCGGCGGTTCTGCAGTTTTGTTACATAAAACTTAAGTGCATGAACCGTAGGTGTTATGGGCGACAGGTATCGCTTTCCATCGGGTGGACTGTCTGCTCGTTTATCATTGAATACCATAAAAAAAAAATATATATATTTTTTTATGTTTTTGTGTAGTGTTGTATATTTTGTTTACTATAGGTAACTATATTTCTTATTGAATTAAAATTTTAAAATTTTTATAAAATTTTATTTTTTAAATAGAAGAAATCGTTGAAATCGTCAATTAGAGTTGAGGTTTTTTAAAATTGATTTATATCATAATTTATTTAAAAGTGATTTATTTGATAGAATTATATACAAATATAATTAAATATGTATAGATGTCAAATATACGCGTAAATCTAAAAAATTATAATGCTATATAAATTATATGGAAAAATTTCATTCCATACTTGTATACCATTGATGTTATAAAAGTATACTTAATTAAATATTCATTTTTATGATTTCTAAAGCGGCTTCATATTATTATGGCTAAATGTTTCATTAAATTTTTAGCATTAATTTCTAGATTCATTAGCATGAGACCGCTTATTTGGTTAATTATCAAAAATGTATGAACATTAAATATTTTATTACTGCAAAAACATTCACTCAATTATGACCTTAAGCTGTTACAAGACAAGGGCTAGTTTTGTATGAACTAATTTAGATCCGTATATAGGTCAAGTGTACTCCAAGTTAATATCTGACCAGTTCAAAATGGTATAACTTTAGAGGCATTTGCAGTCGAGATATGAGCTTTTTAAAGTCGTCTTCTTATTCCAAGTAAAACAATGGATATGCGAGTTAATTTCAGTTTGAAATGTTCTGATAAAAGTTTGTGGTTTTTACTGTTTATATGAAAATTCAGAAAATTCATGCAAAGATGACCGTTTCAAGAGTGTAATTTACATAGTTGTTTTTTAACTAGCTATCGTTTTTGACTACATGTACTTACCATTTTTTTTATATTTAGTGCTTTGCAATATTAGTCAGTGGTAGCCCAATGGTGACGCGCTCGCTTTGGAAAACCGAGTGAAGAGGGTTCAAATCCCGGGTCTCGTACCTCTGATATTTTCATGTGCGAATCATTTCTAACATGACTACCACTTGTCTTACGGTGAAGGAAAATATTGTAAGGAAACCTGCATGTAAGAGGGATCGTAGCAAGTTTTCGAAAGACATATGAAGTCTGCCAACCCGCACTTGGCCAGCGTGGTGGATCATGGCCTGATCCCCCTCACATTAAAGGGAGGCCCGTGCCTCATGGAATCATTATTTGTTATACTCATTCTTCAATGAATATAATAACAGCACATCTTCTCTGAACCTGACTAAATTCTGTATGCTAAAATAAGGCGTTTTGTTCAACTAAAATGGGTGTAATATATCGCTAACGGATGCTACGTAAAAATGTGTTCCGGCTTGAATCGCATGCGTTCTTATACCTACCATTAGACTATAGACTATAGACATAGACTGTGATGTACCTTTGGAGATTTTTTATGTGAAAGGATGTGAAGGTACATTATGTATTCAGTCCTTTTTCACGTCCCACTGCTTGGCACGGGCCTCCCTTCATATGATGAGCATCAGGCTATAGTCCACCACGCTGGCCAAGTGCGGGTTGGCAGTTTGTACATAAATAATATGTCTTGCATAATTTTATATTATTCAAACTGCAAAAACTGGTTCTAGATTAATTTAACATTAAAAAATGGTCAAGTGTGAGTCGGACTCGCTCACGAATGGTTCCGTACCGTCGTACCGGATGTAATATTATGTACTAATCGATTTTTTTTATTTACTTGGCGGCCATTTTGATATTTGTAATCTTGGTTTTTTATTGCACACTCTGTGAATATTTCCACTCTCTATTACGGTTCATGAGATAGAGTCCGCTGACAGACGGACGGACGGACAGCGAAGGCTTAGGTAATAGGGTCCCGTTGTCACCCTTCGGGTACGAAATCTTGAAAATATATGGAACTGACATATCTAAGCATCGTACCTGATTTTTTGATTATTATGCTGTTGACATATTATATTATTGAAATTTTCTATTAGTATTATCAATAATAGTAAATGTAGAATGTCAAATTGGCCCCTTCACGCTAACTAAACACGTAGTTCTTAAGCGTTACTTACAAATGGCCTATAAAATATAATATTTAAAATAATAAGAGTAAAATATTTTTTTATTAAATAGACTAGCGACTAACCCTTGCTCCGCTCGGGTTCGTCACTAGTTACGTTTTAAGGTTTAATATAGATTTTTCAGAGATGAGATATTTTCACGCAGTAAAAAATATTCTATATGTTGACCCGGATAACCAGCTATCATTATACCAAATGTTATCAATATCTATTCAATGGTTTTCCCGTGATGCGGTAACAGATAGACAGACAGACAAACAGACAAAAATTCTAAAAACTATAATTCAGCCTCTGTATCGATAATAATGACAATTTTAATAAGATTTTCCAAAAAATATTTAATGTACAGATTCGACTCAGTTAGAATTTTATTATATGTAAAGATTTTTCCAAGGACTCTTAAATGGTTAAAAACTTTAAATTTTATTTAAAATGCAAAAAAAAAAAAACAGTAAGAAAGCTACTACCGATCAAAATACAATTCTGCTGAAAACAGCCAAGGGAAAGTCAATATACTCTTTATAAATATAGACGAAATTAATAATAAGCCTCTGTCTCTACAGTTACGATGTAAATATAATAAAGCTGTCTACAACTTAGTGTAAAAATGGAATTTAAAACAATGACAATACAAATTAAGTCATGTCTACGAACCCTGGTATTTACGACCCTCGCTTAGACTTGTTCGCCGTACTGAGGGTTAGAAGCTGTTCTCACTTGAGATTTTACCTTTATTTTTACCACAAAATGCCTAAACATGTAGAGATCGTAGCGCTTAGCTTTATTTTCGTAGCTCTTTTATATCTCGCAGGTAGCCATAACATATATTATCTATATATATAAAGTAAGTGAATGTACGAATGTTTGTCCTCCATTATAAGCCATTGATCCGATTGTGATAAAACTCTGGTGGGTTATTAGGTACACATGGGAAGGTTCTTAGCGCAAAAAAAGATTTTTTCTTTAGACGTTTGCCTTTTATGCATTCCTAAACCATTTATGATTAGGCATACATACGAGCGAAGCGAGGGTAAGTCACTAGTATTTCATAGTAGATATTTTTTTTTAACGATAGCTATTGTAAAATAGCTAAGCTTAGCTTTGTATTAAAAAGTGAAATCAATAACACGTTCTACCACAGGTTTAGGTTTAAATAGATTTATTTTCGTCGATTTGTTTGCAATTTCATTTTGTTTGTGTGATGAACGCACAAACAAACGTCCGAATAAGTCTGACATTGGATTTTTTAAAACAAAAATCGTTTGGCTTAAATGATAACTAGATCTAGATAGTATGTAAATATATAATTTTTTGTCTGCCAGTCTTTTTGTACCTATAACCTTCGAGTCACTAACTTTTAGAGTCTTGGACAAGGCTATTTTTAATGTCATAATACAGTAATGAGGCGGCAGATAAATACTAGTTATGAGTACTAAATTATTATATACTAATATTAATATATAAAGCTGAAGAATTTGTTTGTTTGTTTGAACCCGGTAATATCAGGATGTACTGGTCCGATTTGAAAAATTCTTTTTACGTTTTATAGCCTGTTAATTGACGAAAGTTATCGATTATCTTACATAACATCGACTTGCGAGAGCGGAGTTATTCTACAAAATTAAACAACGTGGAGAAAATATATAGTAGTATAGGCATTAAATTTTTATACATTGTTATTATTGAAACGTCAGGAATCAAAAATCAAAAGAAATCCCCAAAAACCCCAAAACATCGTTTTATTTAAAGTTTACATTATGTTTAAATTCATAATATGAATTATTAAAACCATGATTTTGTAAATCTATATTAATATTCTAAAGCCGAAGAGTTTGTTTGTTTGTTTGGTTGAACGCGCTAATCTCAGGAACTACTCATCCGATTTGAAAAATTCTTTTTGCATTAGATAACCCGTTAACTAAGGAAGGCTAGAGGTTATATATCATAATTATATGAATTTGATTTGGTTATTTGATTAAAATATATAGTTTATGGCAACACTCATTTTTTGTATAATATCATCATGATACGAGGTAAACAGGGCTCAGAATAATAATGGAACATGCCGTAATTTTTTGAACTAGTGACTAATCCTTGCTTCACTCAGCGCCTTTTGGTGTAAAGCACTAGCTTATGTGTTACTCCAAGCACTAGTCTATCTGTGCACTAAATTTCATCTAAACCTGTTCAGCATTTTCAGCGTAAAGGACAAACACACTTATAATAATTCTTTATACACTTAAAGAGTACTAATACATAAAGTAAACGCAAAGTAAAAAATACAATTATTGAGTTACTGTTCAGCATTTCCTCGCAAAACGATGACACTAGCTTTTTACTACGCTTTTATGTTTAATTTAAAATCTAGATCTAAGAGTTTTTTAAACAAAATATTTTTTTTGTAGGCAAAAAAAACTTTGTTAATGTGCTAAGATATTTGGACTTAAGCCAATAAAGTGACGACGTATGAGCTCCGTCACATCATTGATTTGAAAAAACGTTTATTTCTATTAATAAATGTTTATGTTATTATTAACAAATATTTTAAAGTGTACTTTTAGGCTTCGTTGATGATTGTAGGTTTGATTCCGGCATATAGCAAATAATTATTATAGGTATTTACCGTAAACTACGTTTGGGAAACCACCAAATATAATTTGTTTTACGTTTTATAAGAAATATTGCTTGGTTTCATTGCAAAAATACTTATTATAAAATACATGAGAAGCTTTTATTGATATTTGAATTTAATAAAATTATGAAAAAGCTGTTTTTGTGTTGTAGATACGATAAAAGCTACGTGATAGATCAGGTCTATACGTTAAATCAAGAACAATACAAGCTCTTATCAAGAATTTAACTCAAATCAATTAATTTGAGGATAAATAAGTAACAAAAGGACACGACATTTCATATTTATACTAATGTCCTATATACCGATTTCGGCCAATCTCACTGAGAGTGAACAGAAGATATTATTATTAGGGAATTAATAGACAGACTTATAAATAAACTCGACCGGGACTCGAACCTGGGACCTCTGGATCTGCAGCCATACTTGCTAGCCACAACACCACCGAATGATTTTACCTACATTTTGTTGTGCATGACATCATAAGGGACGTCTTCGAATAGCTCATATTCTCATTTTATTTCGTTGTATTTCGGAACCGTGATATCATGTTGCTATTACTGATGTTGTAAATGTATTGACTAGGTCTTGCACGTGTCTCTCTATGCTATTTTACTTTTTTTAATTATATATATATATATATATATATATATATATACATTTATATATATATATATATATATATAATTAAATTTTATATATATTCATTAGGTATATATATTCAAACCATAGGCAGATATATTTAGGTGTAACTTTATTACTTGATTGGTTATCTATACATATAATAAAACAGTAACACAGCGAAATCGATGTGCGCGTTTCACGTAAAAACTATTAAACCAATTTTATTTATTACTAACAGTGCCCTATGTAGTATTATTATTATAAAATTTCATCTAAATTCTTCCATTCATTTCAATGTGAATGAGCAAATAGGCATCACATACAAATATAAAAAAATTAATTGTGGTAAGAATGTTAGAAAGCGTAGAGCTGGCTTAACAATTTTCATGTCTACAGACAGATAGCAATCATTATTGAAGCTTTATATATATTATTTTATATAAATATTATACATAAATACAATACTTTATTAGCACATCTATAAACTATTACATTGAATTGGAATTTTCAGAGAACAACAGCGTTTCAAACGCTGGCTGAATAATTACGTGCGTCAAAGGTAGTTCTAATGCAACTATATGTAGAACATTATTGCAATTTTGAGTGTAAATATCGAAATTGTATCAAACATTCAGTATTAAAATATTTTATATTTTTATAAAATATAAATAATATATTTTATAATATCTATACTAATATTATAAAGCTGAAGAGTTTTTTTTGTTTGTTTGTTTGTTTGGTTGAACGCGCTAATCTCTGGAACTACTAATCCGGTTTGAAAAATTCTTTTTGCATTTGATAGCCTGTTAACTGAGGAAGGCTATATCTTCCCGAAAAAATGTACGGTTCCCGTGGGATAGATTCGTTTTTGTCTAGGGACGAACCCGAAGCGAAGCGAGGGTGAGTCACTAGTGTTATGATATAATATGTTAATATTAAAATATTAGTTTATAAAGAACCCGCGGTGAATATATTATTTTGCTTTTAGAGTTCACTAGCGACTTAATCTATCTTCACTCGGGTGTCATTTTGCAATACATTTTATTACTTTATTTTAAAGCATTTACGCAACGTACAGATAAAGAAGTATAAAGCCAGCCATTGCCAGCTTTTTCTGACTTCAACTGTAGTTATTTTGATTTCAGGCAGTAAATATGTTTTTATTAGAATAAAAAAATATAGCACTCGGTGGTAATGAAAGTTCTTAGTAAAAGAATTTTGAAAAATCCTTCAGTATTTCCATAGATTCCCCACATCCAAACTTAGAAATTCACAAACTACCTCTTTATAAGTGGAAATACATAAATATAGAAAACAGCTCCAAGAGCAAAATTTTCGTTTTTTGGCTCTAAACATTAGATTTCATGGTAAATTCAAAAATCAATGTTTCCGAAATCTGTCCAGCCGGCCCGCAACGGGGTCAACCGCGCGCCTATAAATACTTCAGTGTAGTACAGGAGACGGTGCATGAGATGAATGTACTATCTATAATTTTCTTTCCCTCTTTAAATTTCAGTCTCTTACGTGGCGATGATTGCTGTAAAGCATTCGAAACGTCGGGTACCAAAAATCTAAATTATCCGCTAAAAATTTGATAACATCGTTTCATTTAAAATGTAAAATATTGGCGTAAATCTAAGAAAGTATTATCTATGATTTTGTTTTTGTTATTAGTGCTTATTACACTACCACTAGCTTATACCACTACTTTTTATTGTTGTAATTATCATTAGGCTGATTTTTTCCTATATTTTAAATATAAATCTTTATATCTAAGATTTGTATACACATATAGTTAAAATACATATTTTTGGCTTTTTTTAACTAAAATGTGTATTTTAATAGTTTATTTAGTTTTTTATTTGTTTAGCTCATCATGTAATAGTTATACCAATAATATGAATGCGAAAAAAATATCCATTTGAATAACTTACGTTTTACAAAGAGATGTGCTGAAAGGTGCGATAGGATACTTTTTAACTCCTAATGTATATAAATGGCGTTCATTAAATATCATTATAATATAGTCACTAGGAACGCTTGGTATTTGTTTTTAATAAAAGACATTTAAATAATTTTTGCGAATGTAATTAAAAAACAGTTATTCCTTATAAATAAAATTAATAAATAATAAATATGTTGGGACATTAACACACAACACCATCTAGTTCCACGGTAAGCTACGAGGCTCGTGTTATGGATACCAGATAGTCGATACACATATATAACTTTAAATACATACATATTATAAACATATATAAAAGCTATGATTGGAGTACATACATTCGTGTGCATCACACAAATGAATGCCCCCAGCGGGACTTGAACCCGCGACCGCTGACAAGCAAGTAGGACCACTGAAAACTGAACCAAACCTGTCGTCAAAAATAAATAATAATTAACGATTATTTATTAGGAAGGACGTTGACGAACATTTTTCGACATGACGAAGTTTCCAAGAATCCAGTAATGACATAAACGTTATAGTTTATTATGGATAATAAAATATTTATTTTAGATCATATATCAATAAATGTTCTGTAGGCCACTTGTGTACTACTCTTATGCAAAGTTTTTGTCAGATATAGTGGCTATGAACTAAATTTAAATGTAATTGTGTGCATAATTATTCAATATAAAAAGTCAGCCTCGCGTCTATTTTACTAATTTATACTAACATCTATACTGATAAATAAAATTGAAGTATCTCTTTGTAATGTCAAAATAACAGCTTTTTATTAAATATATATGAAAGTAAAATATACGATACTAATAAGAAAAAACTATTTTTAATTTTTTTTATCTGTTTGTTTCGGCTAATCTCAATAACGGTTGGATCTTGGAGCTGACGTTATGTGGAGTAAGTTAGGATACTTTTATTTTAGAATAAGAATTAGGGTTACATGCAAAAAAAATGAAATTGTGAACAAAATCCTCGTACATAGGACGCACCCGAGCGAAGCGAGGTTAAGTCGCTAGTTATCTATAAATGTGAAAATTTGTTTGTGTGTTTATTATATTTTCACGCTGTAACATTTTAATGTATTTGAGTGAAATTCTGGGTGAAGATGGCTTATGTGCTATATACTCGTATGTAGATTATTTACATACGTATGCACGTATGAGTGGGACCGCAGGTAATAACTAGTTTGATATAAAAAGAGTCAGAGTCGTGCACGAAGGGTTCCGTACCATTATCTATAAAAACAACAAAAATATCACCCATTTAAATACTTTTTATACTGTTTTTTAGTATTTGTTGTTATAGCGGCAATAGAAGTACATAATCTGTGAAAATTTCGACTGTCTAAATATCACGTTTCATGAGATACAGCCTAATGACAGACGAACAGACAGACAGACGGATGGACAGCGGAGTCTTAGTAATAGGGTCCCGTTTTACCCTTTGGGTACGGAACCCTAAAAATTGTAAGAACTATCAAAATAAATAACTCGCAAACTATAAGAATAAAGTGTAGCACTTAAAAATCAATAACATTAATTTATAAGTGCTACATTATTATAGTTACATATAATCATGGAGGATAAGAATATATATTATTTTCTTAATTATATAAATCGGTAAGAAAATTATAGGCCTGATTAATTTTGCGAGATTTTTTGACATTTGAAATAAAATTATTTCAGATTTCTTCGCAGATTTATTTTAATTTTTGGATTTTATGTTTTGAATGCTTTACAACAATTATAGTCACGAGGAAAACTAAGAGCTTCGTCTACTCAAAAGAAATTTTTATAGTTGCTACAGACGGTAACTACCCTAACCCCTAACCCTAAATACAAAATTCTAAATCAATTTGAAGATAAGAGAAATGACACTGAAGTACTTTCCAATTTAAAATCAAATAATATTCAATAATTCTAATTATTATTAATCAAATCCAACTATTCAAATTATATATTCAAAACAAATAATACACTTGAATTCGGGAACTAATTTATATTTTAGTTAACATTTGTATGTAACGCTTTGTAGTACAGTATGTTGCTACTGCAAATTTAAACAAGGGAATGATGTGATTATATGAAATATGTATATTTTAACCGACATTAAAAGAGAGGAGGTAATAGATTGTGGTTTTTTTGTGTATAATAAATATGTTGGGACATTAACACATAGTACCGTCTAGTTTCATAGTAAGCTACGAGGCTTGTGTTATGGATACCAGATAGTTGTACATATATATATATATATATATATATATATATATATATATATATATATATATATATATATATATATATATATATATATATATATATATATATATATATAACATCCATGACTAGAATACAAACATTTGTGCTCATCACACAAATGAATGCCATCAACGGCACTCGAACCCGCGACCGCTGGTACCACAGCAAGTAGAGTCACTACAAACTGAGCCAAACGTGTCATCGAACGTCGTGTATGTAACCTACTATTTATTTTAACCAATTTTTGATTGGTTTTATTAATATTGTTGTTTACGAACAGATATAAATTTATATAAATATATGAATTTCAAGAAAAAGTTCCAATTCAAAAGTTTTCTAAGCTCCACTTATTGATAATGATATTTAATAGGGTTTATTTACTTCCACATCCAGAGGTTGACTGGAAGAGATCTCTTTCAGAGAAAAGTCCACTTTTGTGAACTATGTTTATTGTTGTTTTTTTTCTGTATCACATTTAAAGTGTAATAAAGAATATAATATACGAGGTCGAACCTACACACGACATTAATCGTCATTTACGTAATTTCATAACTCGTTTTTAAAATTAATAGAAAAGTATTTTATATTAAAAACATCTTTAAATATCCATTTATATTTACTAATGCCCACTTATTAATAGTTCAAGGTCGTGAAAAAAAACCTTCTTCATAAGCTTAAAATTGAACCCACTACCCATCATCACATAGCCAGACCCCATAAATCTGTCACACCGCCTTATCGCTTATATCACAATAACCTTAAGAGCTATTAGCAACAAAACCCCATTTCCCCATACTTCCAAAATAAAACTTTATGCGCTATAAAACATTTAATAACGAATGTTTATGCCCGACCTTGGACTATACTCCTTAAACCTAATTTCGTCTGGAAATAGTCGACCTTTAGGATGTGACGACTGAGCCTTTTAAAAATCTAATAAAGTATTCTGTTATCATTTTACTGGACATCACTTATGTTGGTTATGGAGTTTAACCCACCATTACAATTTGAGTTTGTCCTAAAATAATACTTTCTTAGATTCGGGAACCAAAAACCAAATTAATCCGTGAAATAACCTGAAAAGATATGATATAAGAAGAAGTTTTATTTGTGCTAAAGTATAAAATACTAAGCCCATGTGTATGTTATGTATCTACATACGTAGTAACATACGTATACCTAAACAGCTTACTGTGGTATTTAAAGCTATTGCGCCATAAATCTTCATGTTCGCTCGTAAAACTCACTAAAGTTTCATCGTAATTGAATTAATGTTACATATAGTAAACCATAATATATGAGTACACAAAAATGTATCATTATTATTAAACACTAACGATTTAGCCCTCTTTTGCTCGAGTACTAACTAAGGTACCTTTTGTATTCTATAATCTATACTTAATATTATATATGCGAAAGTAACTCTGTCTGTCTGTTACATTTTCACGCATAAACCGCTTAACCAATTTTGATGAATTATGGTATAGAGATGGATGGAACCTAGGAGAAGGGCATAGGCTAACTGAACCTTGAAGGGGGTGAAATAGGATTTGAAAGTTTGTATTAGAAACAAATCAATTTTTAAGTTAAGGACATAAAAACTCTTTATATTGGTAAGGATTAAAGAATTTTTCGGGGATTATGACTGATCAATGTAATAGGGGATGATTTCAAGTTTTTTTTTAAGTCATTACCTAGTTTTATATACCTATGCATGTACAATATTTGTACATATACATTATACATATACACTCTAGTCTATATTTACCGTTAAAACGTATCCGAGCGAAGCGAGCGTAAGTCGCTAGTATCACTACATAGTATAAAACAAAGTCGTTTCCCGCTCCCTATCTGTTCCTATGTATGCTTAGATCTTTAAAACTACGCAACAGATTTTGATGTGGTTTTTTTAATAAATAGAGTGATTCAAGAGGAAGGTTTATATGTATAATACATGCATGTAATAGTACAGAAAAACCGAGAAATTCAAAGATTTGTATTTCATACTAACCGTTAAAACGTACCTAGTTATATAAATATGCCTTTTTTCACTTTTATTATCAACAGTAGCCTATATATATTATGTTCGGTCATAGTCTGTGATTGTACTTTTCATTCAAAACCATAAAGTTGTTTCAGCTTGAAGGAGTAACAAACAAAGAATTTTGCACTATAAAAGTACTGTAGTTACATTTTTACAAATCATATATATATGAATAAACTAGCGACTCACCCTCGCTTCGCCCGGGTTCTTCCCTATAAACGTTTTAACGGTTAGTATAGATTTCTCAGAAATGAGATATTTTCCCGCAGTAAAAAGTATTCTATATATTGATCCGGATAACCAGCTATCATCATACCACATTTCATAAAATCCCTCCAGTGGTTTTCCGGTCACAGACAGACAGACGAAAATTCGAAAAACTGTATATTCGGCTGTAGCGATAATAATGTCTATTTCAATAAGATTTTCCAAAAAAAATATAATGTACAGATTCGACTCAAAATTATATGTAAGGATCATTCTTATCTAAAATCTTTTATAATATATAGGAGACGTTTTAAAGTCTACTATCGATTTCTCAGAAATGAGATATTTTCCCGAAGTATGCTATATGTTGACCCGGATAACCTGCTATCATCATACTAAATTTCATCAAAATCTATGTGATGCGGTAATGGACAGACAGATAGACAGACAGACAGACAAAAATTCTAAAAACTACAGATTCGGCCTCTGCATCGATAATAATGTCTATTTCAACAAGATTTTTCAAAAAATATTTCATGTACAGATTTGGCTTAGTTACAATTTTATGATATGTATGGATTTTAGAATTAATTATAAGTAGCTTATAAAACAACTAGAATTATGAGTATTACATTATTTCATTGCATTAGGTTTAGCACGTTCACTATATATTATTTACGTCTTCCGCCATCAAAAGCAATGCCACTTACAATTTAACTTCTACTTATTTTAACAACGCTGTTTGTCGTTTGTTTTCACGTGTAAGCCTTACTTAATATTATAAATAATATAAAAATATTGTTTATTATCTTAATATAAACATTTTTCGGCAGTGCTAGCCTAGTGATAACGCGCTCGCTTGGGAAACCGAGTGAAGCGGGTTCAAATCCCGGGTCTTGCACCTCTGTTATTTTCAGGTGCAAATATTTCCAACACGATTATCACTTTTCTTATGGTAAACGAAAACATCGTGAGGAAACCTGCATGTCTGAGAGAATCTAGCAAGTTTTCTAAAGACATGTGAAAACCACCATCCCGAATTTGGTCAGCTTGGTGGACTACAGCCTAATCCCCCTCGCACCGAAGGGAGCCCCGTGTCCGGTAGTGGGACGTATACAATACAAACATAAAAATATTTTGTTAATCTGTCCTTCAGCACCAAATTCCAAGTCGACCATTGACCTGGCTTTTGACCGACTTAAAACGGGCTAAGTACTCAACTAAAAAGAAAATGTAAACACACAAAAATACACACTCGAATTAAACATTTCTTCTTTTTTTAATCAATCAAAAACTAAAATTTAACACAAAATCCTATATATATTAATGAACAAAAATCGATTTTGACTAAAATCCTTGAACTCAAAACTCAAAGAAAAGATGATCGAAGTAAAACAGTAAATTGCCACCGAAATAGTAATGAGTAATGAATGGAGTAAAGTAACGGCGAAAATAATACTAGAGGCCACTGCGACGGCCACTCGGCTCTGGCGGTCTTCCAGAAATGACCTCAGAGGAGAACCGTGCAAAGTAGAAACTGAAGCGAAAACTTTAGCTTTTTATTATGATTAAGTTAAAAATGGTATTATAGTTATTTAGCTATATTTATTCGACACAGGAAGGTTTTTTGGGTGTAAGTAAAATATGTATGTCGTTTGATTTAATTTAGACGATCTATTTAGATTTGTGTTACTTTTAAGAGAATAATAGATTGTAATTAGTTTGAAAATAGCATTAAAGAATCATAAATTAGTATTTATAATAATATAGGTATAATGTAAACAGTAACAGGCAGTCATAGCCCAGTGGTAACGCGCTGGCTTAGGAAACCGAGTGAAGCGGGTTCAATTCCCGGGTCTCGCATATCTGATATTTTAATGTGCGAGTCATTTTCAACATGATTATCACATGGTAATACTGTATAGGAGAAGAGTGTGAGAAGTGCATGTTAAAGATAATCTATCCTAAGTTATTGAAGTATATAAAGACTGATTGGTTGTTTTGGCCAACATAACGAGCTATGGCTGAAGTCTCCCTCGCTTTCTGGGGAAGTCCCCAGTTTTCAGATGATAATTATGATTGTTGTAAAGCATTTGAAACGTCGGGCACCAAAAATCAAAACAAAAGTAAGTCCGAGTAAAGTTTTACAACTTTACCTATTTTTACTAACCTTACCTATTTTTTTTTTGAGCAAAACCCTAATTATTTTTCTATAGTAAAAGTAGCATAGGTTACTCCTTATAACATCAGCTATCTGCCACTGAAAATCGCATCTATATCAGTCTAAATCAGTCCAAATCAGAACAAACAGACAGACAAAATTTTTAAAAATTGTATTTTTCTTATAAGTACCGTATATAATTTCATATACATATATTTAGTAAAAAGCTGTTATTTTGACGTTACAAAGACTAGAAGACTATTCAATTTTATTTATCTGTATAGGTGTCAAACATTCACGTAAATCTAAGAAAAAAATATTTGACACAATGGTAACAAATACACACAGCCATAACTCCTGAACTAGAAAACAGTGTTTGAGGAGCTAGTACCAAGTAAATATATTGTAGTTACGTATTATTATCAAAGTGTACATTTTCATGTATATGTTAATTTTGTACAGAATCAGTACGTAGTTGGTGACTTTGCTTCTTCTTACAAACTTTATCATCCTTTTTACCCTTTTAGGGATGGAGTAACATAAATCCCTACTTAACGCATCTCTAGAGTACTCTAAGAAAAATAGGATTTAAAATCTAAGTTTACTGATTTAGGCGACGCGTTATCAAAGTAGCAAAGTTATAATAATCTTCTACACATAAGTATAATAAAATTCTAACTGAGTCGAATCTGTACTTAAAATATTTTTTGGAAAATCTTATTGAAATAGTTATTATTATCGATACAGAGGCCGAATCTATAGTTTTTAGAATTCTTGTCTGTCTATATGTATTGGAATGCGTCACAACAAACCACTGGACAGATTTTGATGAAATTTGGTATGATCATAGCTGGTTATCCGGGTCAACATATAGAATACTTTTTACTGCGAGAAAATATCTCATCTTTGAGAAATCTATAAATCTACTAAACGGTCAAACTAGAGACGAAACCGAGCGGAGCGACGGTGAGTCGCTTGTATATATTTAAAAAACGAAGGTCGAGTTAGTTACACATTTGTAACTCAAGAAAAGCTGGATTTGTCTCCGCCTCTAATAGAAGAACAACTATTAAACATTGGAAAAAAATAATACTACCTATAACTATTTATATTGATTTAAAACGCACATATTCACGCCGAACCACGAGTATAATATAATTAAATATATTTAAATCTGAACTAAACGCTAAACAAGTATTGAAAGAAACCCATTTCAGGTAAAGCGCGCGATTAGTATAACGTCTAAAGCGCCGATTTAATTTGCTTTTTATATCATGTACTTGTACAGTAAGGAAGGAAATTCTGCTATGAAAAGAAAATAACCCTGTGATTATACTTGATTAGATTTGTATGTGGTATAATGTTTAAACCTACTTTCAAAAAAAAAGGTACTCAATTTAGATGTGTTTTCACCAAACATGAACTGCTTTTTCTTAGTTATTTTTTTTTATTAATAAGTCCCTTATTAAGGCAATCCATTCGTAAAGGTAGAATTATGTACTTTAAAAGTGACTTAAAATAAACATTAATACAATTTACTTATGTATATAAAAAAAAATATTTTTTTTTATTGATATCACTAAATTTCACAAATAGCTAGTAGACAAAATAAAAGAAAATCAATTGATAAATAGAGAAAAAAAAGTTCTGAACGTTTTGCCTTTGCCTATTTTTTGTAGACTAGCGACTACAGATTCATACACGCACTCTTTATTTTTTTATAAGTACGAATGTTTGGTAGTGTGTATGTTTTTGAATGGCTGGACGGATTTAGATGAAATTTTGTACACAGACAGACTGACAGATAGATGACCTGGAGTAGCATAAACTTAGGTACCTAGTGACGCCCCCGAGCAAAGTAAGGGTAACTCGCTAGTGAAGTAAATATAAACACATACACCACTATTGACAAGTGCTAGTATTCAAAACGGGCATATTAATCTCTTATAACTTGGAGAAATATGAAGCGAACGCAATACCGAAATGGAGCTCGGGAAGTAATGAAAAATTTTATAACTTTTGCGTGATTATTGCGTATATAATAATAGTTGTTATGGTCATTGTGTTAGGAATGAAAATTCCAAAGATTTTTCCCACGAATAAAAAGGATTTAGTGGCAGAACCTATGACATAGTGGTTAGGCATTGTCGTTTTGTTTCTAGGGGCAATAGGTTCGAATTTTTCCTTATATATAATGTTTACTCTAATCCATCAATCAAAAAAGTAGATACACAATCCCATGGAAAAGTTCTCTTAAAACTGTCACCATTTCGGTTTAGGTAATTATTATACTTAAAATAAATATACAACAATGTAAATTGAACCTTAAATACGCTCAAATGTTTAAATGAGCGCTCATTCGGTTAGGAAGCTTTTTGTCGCTAAATGTGTAAGTAGTACTTTTTTGATAGATCCTCTAATCTCATGGAATCAATTAAATTCATCTCAAGTGACAAAACTTCGTCTTAACTCTGCAGGAGTGATAAAAGGGCAAATAATCGGTATTGCGATGCTGCGAGGGAATGCACTTAATATATGTACATCCATATGTATCATGCACATAACTTATACAGTTGTAATTAAGTAAAAATAATTGTATTATATTATAAACTAACAATAGTTCAATTTTATTGTAATTTTCTTTTAAATAAAATATATTTCTAACATTTAATTGGCATTGGCACTGGTAGCCCAGTGGTAACGCGCTCGCTTGGGAAACTGAGTGAAGTGGGTTCAAATTCCGGGTCTTGCACCTCTGATATTTTCATGTGCGAATCGTTTCTAACATGATTACCACTTGCCTTACGGTGAACGAAAACATCGAGAGGAAACCTGCATGTCTGAGAAAACCTTGCAAGTTTTCGAAAGACATGTGAAGTGCGCCAACCCGCACTTGGCCAGCGTGGTGGACTATGGCCTGATTCCCCTCGTATTGAAGGGAGGCCCGTGCCCAGCAGTGGGAGGTTAAAAAGGGCTGAATAGATACATAGATACATTTAATTAATGGTAAACTTGCAGGATGTGTGTTAAACTCAATTTTTTATCATATAACGAAAGAATTTATAAGAATAAAAATTTTAGGAATCTGCAAAAAATAAAAGTATGGAGATAACGGAAAAAAAAAATTTTTATTTAAAAATATCTCATAAGTACTTACAATTTACTTTTTAGATTAATAACAAATATTTTAATAGGACCGTTATTTTTATCCAATATCTCGTGAAATAACCACGTACGAGTGTACAGATAATGCTACAATTTTCACCGTACATTATTTTCGAGTTAATATTTACTACCTACATGACCTACTGTTTTTATTCACATTTTTTTTTTCTGTTTCAGTATAACGAAAAACATGTAAAAATAAAATTGTATACGTATCAATAATTTATAAGTTTTACTCCTTGTTGCCGATTTAGTTTAAAAAATTCAAAATATTGTACAAAAATATTATAAACGTTTGGCTCAGTTTGTAGTGACCCTACTTTCTGCGCCAGTGGTCGCGGGTTCGAGTCCCGCTGGGGGCGTTCATTTGTGTGATGATCACGAATGTTTGTACTCTAGACATGGGTGTTTATATTTATAATATGTATGTATTTAAAGTTATATATGTGTAGTGTATCAACTATCTGGTATCCATAACACTGACTTCGTAGCTTACTATGGAACTAGATGGTACTGTGTGTTAATGCCCCAACATATTTATATTATTTATATTATTAGAAAGTTTTAACATTTATATAAATCTTAACAAAACATAATATAGACCCATGTTCCTCACTTTGACATAATTATAAAGTAGTATATTTTGTTGATCTTCACATTTTAGATTTTTTAACCCAGATATAGCAAAAAACAATTTTTTCACATATCAGTATCTTATGAATTAAAGAGACATTAAAGTTACTTTTAATCCCGAAACATCATTGAGATACAAATCTGTATCTTTTACAATACATTAGTCTTTCTGTATCGAAACTTTTATGGTAACTAAGGATACTTATTTAATAAAATATGTATTTAATTACTACTTCTTGCCCACATTTCTACTTATGTAAAAATACCTTAGCAAATAAGCAAATATACAAAATTTACGCTCTTCCTATTCCGAATTTAACTCAAATCTGTTAAGTCGTTAGAGCGGGTTGAAATAAAAACATACCCACAAATCTTAGCATCTACATCATCAGTAAAGTTTCACTCAAATCGATTTAGCCGTTACGGTGAAAAAGAGTAACAAACACAATCACTCACTTTCTTATCTATACTGATATTATAAAGAGGCAAAGTTTGTGAGTCTATGAGTTTGTGACGTTGCATTGTAGGAGGTAATCTCTGGATCTACTGAACCGATTTAGATGAAATTTGGTAAGAAGATAGTTTGAGACCCTGGGAAGGATATAGGATACTTTTTATCTTCGAAATAATCCCTTAAGGGGGTGAAAATGGAGAAGAAAATCTGTATGGGGAATAGCTAGTATATTATAATCTTTGGCATTTAGTTATAAGCACTCTTTCACAAATTCATTTTACTGACCCAATTCAGACTTACGTAACCTCTCCATGTTCAGCAAACGTATACATTTCTGTGTTTACCTCCTGGCCTATCAATTTTTGGCGCGATTTCAAATATAACCCGACGGTTTTGGATTGGTCGTTTGTGGACATTTATTGCAACAGCGGCAAGTGTTATTTAAATGACGCGGTTAAAGGTTTACAATGGCGATTAGCTTCGCTGGGACTCGGCCTGAGTGTTTAGTTCTACGCTGGTTTTCTCATGAAGAAAACGAGGACTGCTAATGTTATTAATACAATCAATACTAATATTATAAATGTGGAAGTAGCTCTGTCTGTTATCTATTCGCGTTAAATCGATTTCGATAAAAAATGGCAAGGATATAAATTGCATCCTGGGAATGAACATAGGCTACTTTTGACCCTGTCCCACTTAATATACGAACGAAGCCACGGGTAAAAACTAGTAGCTAATATAAATTAAATAATATCACTATTTTTGTATGTATGTATGTTTGTTATTCACGTTGAAGGGTCTCAACGGATTTAGATGAAATTTAGTACTCAGACTTACTATTTACAATAAGACCACTTTAATTATACTTCTTGTTCCATACGGTCATAGGAGAGACTAAGGTTTTTGAAGTTTCAAAAGTAATAATTCTATAGACGGTATTCACCTTTAATTTTAATCTCTCCTAATTCCCACGACCATGCTTATTGTGAACCATTTACAAAACCACTAAAATCCCCAAAAATAATTTATTTAATAGGTCAAATATTTATCATTATATCTCGTTAAGAATAAAAACTACAAGAAATAACTCATTTTTGGCAAGTTATTTTAACTAGGCTAATAATTATAAACAATCCTTTCCTAAAATAATGTGGCATTCGAAATAACCAAAACACATTCAAATAACAATACATATTATTAGAGTAAGACCAGAAGCCTTACTTGACATTAGCCAGCATCTGCGAAATGTTAAAATATTTTACAAACGATTATAAAACGTATTACTTTGGCAATAAATGTTATTTCCCCTTAAATGAAAACAGGTGACTGTTTCATTTGTAGGTGGACCATTAAATTTGTTAGAAATTTTCTTTATATTTTAAATAATTATATTATGTATATATAATATATAATACACAATAACATGTAAAGTTGTATTCAATAAACAACTTAGAGTAAGTCCATTCTGTTAAACCTATTTCACACTTTGTAAAATTATGTTGCACTTTACTAGAAATGGTCTAATATTTTAGATTATTTGCTATCGACATAATCAACACATGATTTGCCATTACGAAAATATTAATTACTTCTCTTAAACTAACCAATTTTCAAGCTTAGAACCCTAATCATGCTGGAAATGAAAAAAGTTACAAGCTAAAAGATGTTTTTATAATTAAAATTTTGTATTGCAATCAGCTTCTTAACTTCCAACTGCTAGGCATGAGCCTCCTTTAATGCGAAGGGGGATTCAACCATAGCCCTCCAAGGCGACCAAGTATATATTTCATGCCTTTCAAAAACTTATAACATACTCTTAGACCTGCAGTTTTGCTCACGATATTTCTTTGCTTGCAAGACAATCGGTAATCATGATGAAAATGATTCGCTCATAAGAAATCAGAGATGCGAGTCCCAGGATTTAAACCCGCTTCACATTTTCCTAAGTAAGTGAATTACCACTGGGCTACCACTGCTTTTAAATTTTATATAGTCCTAAATAAATCAAACCGATGGAGTCCCTAATCGCAGCTGGTAAAGGGTCTACATAATTAAATCGTCCGTTTTATTTATAATCCACTAAACAATTACGTGGGCTCCTACAGTACTATCATATATTTAATGCCATCCTTAACTTAAGGGTGTAAGAGTTCCTTTATATTATCACTAGCGACCCGCCCTGGGTTCACTCGAGTACATTTACCCTTTATATTTTCTACCAAACCTCAAACTTGTATAAGTAGCACTATGCATGTATTCAGCTATATGGGTACAGGCCTAATTTTAATACGAGCGGGGAAATCGCTTGGTAAATCGAGTGAAGCGGGTTCAAATCCCGAGTCTGGCACGTCTGATATTTTCATGTGCGGATAACTTCCGCCATGATTATCACTTGTCGTATGGTGAAAGAAAACATCGTGAGGAAACCTGCATATCTGAAAGAACTTAGTAAGTTTTCGAAAGACATGTGAAGTCCGTCCCCACTTTACCAGCGTGGTTGACTATGGCGTGATCCCTTTCGTATTGAACACTATAAATGTTTAATACGTATTTCTATTATGTATCTCTAAGGGACTATATGTCTTTCCCTTAAACATATCTTTATAAAAAATGTTAGCAAAATCGATTCAGGTACTTAGCGACGATAAATAAGCACAGTATTTACATATGCATCTCACGCCACCCAAAATCCTCACTCATACTTGTACTATATAAGTGTAACATTATTGTATAACCGGTAAACGCGTAGCTGAATTGAGCAGTCATTTCGTAAATAGCATTTGACCCCTCCCCGGAGATATTAAATTTGTGAATATTTTCGCATTAACACATCATGTTTGAAATTATTTAAACGCGCGCAATCTTCCCAATCTCTCGCCCGATTTACTTTAATGGACTCATTTGCTTCCGGGTTTTATTGATAAATTTAATATAAAATATATTTCAGCTTTTTTTATGACCTGACATGTTTTTTGGGTCACAAGGTTTTAAATTAGAGGAGGTAGCGGGTTCAAAATAAAAAAAATCATTTTTTGATTTAATAAATATATGGAAACATCAATTGTTAAGCAAACTACAATAAAACTTTTGATAGAGATAGGTAGAGTATTTGAAAAAGCCTTACTTCATATAAAAAAGCCATACTTTATGAAGTTACCTGGCTAACTGAACAATGCTAGTGATATGAATCACATTTTACATCGAAACACTCCAATTCGTAAATTTACGCGGAAATTTCAGAGGTAATTTTAGACAGTGTATATTTGTCGTGGCCAAAGTTGCCAAAGCCCGTTAGCGTTATATCAAATTTATTATAACACCACATTATTTGGTAAAGTAACATAACATTACATAACAAAGTTTTACTTTTGTTTTCTATACTCTAGTTTAACGGCGAATAGAGTATTTTTTCCTTACATAAAGTATAGTGTATTCAACCCTTATTTTTCTTAACGTACCACTGCTGAGAACGGGCCTTCCTTCGATATGAGGGGAATCAGGCTATAGTCCACCATGCTGACCAAGTATGTGTTAGCGGACTGCAAATGTCTTACGAAAACTTGATAGGTTCCCTCAGACATGCAGGTTTCCTCACGATGTTTTCCTTCACCATAAGACTTGGGATTTGAACCCGTTTCATTCGGTTTTCCAAGCGAGCGCGTTACCACTGGACTACCACTACCTCTGGCTACCACTGTCTCTAGTAAGTATAGATATAGTGATCCTCCCTGATTTTACTCACTTTCTATAAAAAAATTATACCGGTGTAGGAATATTTGAAATAAGCCTAGGTCACTCTTCGACTAATTATCTGCAAGAAACTAAATAGATCTGTTACTTTTGCATGAAATAAAAATATACTAGCAAACATATCATCGCATATGTATACATATATGTATATCATCATACATCGCATATGTATATATATATGTAATTTCGATATGGATTGTATCATGAAAATAATACTCTACCTAAACAAAAGGCACTTAACCGATTGAACACATCAAAGAGTATGTAATTCCAAAGTTTAAGATATACTAAATTTGAAATTTTAATTTGAAAACTTGTAACATTTAACATTTATTTGGGATATTTGTGTGGCCATAGTGCGAGCGTATTTGCTTATTTTTATACATATAATATGGTACCAGTAAATAAATAAATAAATATGTTGGGACATTAACACACAGTACCATCTAGAACCATGGTAAGCTACAGGGCTTGAGTTATTGATATCAGGTAGTTGATACACTACACATATATAACTTAAAATACATACATATTGTAAATATAAACACCCACGACTGGAGTACAAACATTCGTGCTCATCACACAAATGAATACCCCCAGCGGGACTCGAAGCCACAACCGCTGCACAGCAAGTAGGGTCACTACAATCTGAGCCAAACGTGTCATACACTGAATTGTATGTAGTATCTATGTCATTTTCGTTTTAGCGTGACTATGATCTGATATTCCTTACATTAAAAGGATGAAGTTTAGTATTAATAAAATCTCAGCATAATCGGTGTACAAACATAAAAAAAAATACTAGTCGAATTGAGATCTGCCTCTTTTGTGAAGTCGGTTAATGAGCCCGAGTCTAGGATTGAGACGTTTATAGAGAAAATATAATTGAAATACATTTAGAAAAGGTAATTGATTGAATACACCATTAACTGTCTTAAAAATATCTAGTAATTTTAAGTTCAGAGAGGGGAGAAAGGGGAGCTAATTAATTAAGGTTTTAAAATAAAATTATGAACTTTAGTATAAATAAATAGCTTTAAGATAATACAAGTCATGCGTTTTATTGAAAATGTTGATAGCCTATGTTGAAGTTGTAGTTTTACTCACACAATATGATTTATCAAAATACGGAGAAGGCAAATCGTCACTAATCTATACTAATATAATATTATAAAGCTGAAAAGTTTGTTTGTTTGTTTGTTTGGTTGAACGCGCTAATCTCAGAAACCGATTTGAAAAATTCTTTTTGCATTAGACAACCCGTTAACTGATGAAGGCTATAGGCTATATAGCATCCCGGAAAATGTACGGTTCCCGTGGGATAAATTTGTTTTTGTCTAGAGACGAACTCGAAGCGAAGCGAGGGTGTCGGGTGTGGAGTCCCTAGTCTATATATAAAATAAAATTCTAAGTGACTCGAATACAGATTCGGTACATTAAATATTTTTTTTGGAAAATCTTATTGAAATAGACGTTATTATCGATACAGAGGCCGAATTTATAGTTTTTGTCTGTCTGTCTGCCTGTTTGTCTGTCTGTGACTGCACCATTGGAAAACCACTGGACAGATTTTAATGTTTGGTATGAAGATAGCTGGTTATCCGGGTCAACATATAGGATACTTTTTACTGCAAGAAACTATCTCATCTCTGAGAAATCTACACTAAGCGTTAAAACGTGGGACGAATTCGAGTGAAGCGAGGGTGAGTCGCTAGTTAAAAATATAAAGCATTTCTCATTTCATACAATGCTGCAGTGAGACCACACCTTTACACAAAAGTAAAGAGTCTCGCGTTTTGACACAAAGTTTGGATCGACTTCGATGAAATTTGCAAAGTTTGTACAACAAATATTTATAATTATGCCTCCACCTTCTAAGGCTGGGGGCACATGAAGTTAATTAACCGCTTCATTTAGTATATATTAATTTAATTAACAGTTTCATATTTCATCTACTTGTAGCCGTCGTTTTCGTTCATATTTGTCATATATGTATTTATTATAAACACTTTACATGATACAATAAAAAAAAAGATAGTTTTATTTAAAATGTCAAATATTCGCGTAAATCTTGAATAATAAGTTATTCGTTAAAGAACAATTGCTAAAATCGGTTCATAATTGGCGAAGGCAGTGGTAGCCCAGTGATAACGCGCTCGCTTGGGAATTCGAATGAAGCGGGTTCAAATCCCGGGTCTCGCACTTCTGATATGTTTTTGTGTGAATCATTTCTAACATGATTATCACTTGTCTTACGGTGAAAGAAAACATCGTGACAGCCTGCATGTCTGAGAGGACCTAGCAAGTTTTCAAAAGACATGTGAAGTCCGCCAACCCGCACTTGGCCAGCGTGGTGGACTACAGCCTGACTCCTTCTCGCATTAAAGGGAGGCCCGTGCCCAGAAATGGGACGTTATAAATCATTTGAACAAACTTCTATATTATTATATAAGAAAACAAAGTAAAATATTACCAAATAAAAGCAGGTGCGAGGAAATATAAAATGGTTTTAAAAATAAGCCACTGAATGTAATCCTATAACGGAGCAGGATTTAGTGTTAAGAGTCATAGTAGAGCCTTTGAAATTTTAACGGGTTACTCTAGTTGGTATCATGACATTTTCAACTTAATCTTATCTTAATGTAATATTATAAAGAGAGTATATTGTGTAGAAAAGATACTAGAATGATATATGAAAGCAACATTTTAATGATAAGGAGGCAAGTTTCATAATATATTCGCATGTGAACCGATTTTCATGATTTTTTATTGAAAAAACATGGCTGCGCATAATCTTTACGTACGGTTGAAGTAAAACTTCTTTAGCAAATATTGCAATTAAATTAAAATAAATCAATAATTAAACATATATAATAATTAGGCATATTACAATCATATATTTATAGAATATCATATACGGAAAGAATATAATATAATATATTTGTCAGACAATAGCAACGATAACTATGGCAACGTATTCTATCTCATTCTAACGCCAGCTTAATCCTATATATTTATGTGTTTGTCTCTTTTTAGTGTCGCATTTCCGTTTCATCGAATTTCAAATCACAATGATTCTAAAGGAGTTTCACTATAAAAATTTTGGTATTTAAGAATGGTGTCATGTACATATGTCAAGGGTTCTAGGGAAGTATTTTAAAAAAAAAGTATTTAAGACATTTATTCTACTTATACTTAAGTAAGTTACATCAAAATAAATCTAGCCATCTTCAAACAATGTATCAAGAGAAACGTAAAACCTCCTTTTATACTACCAAAATGACTTATCAAAAAATATCATTTTGTACAAATTTACAAACAGACGTTACTATTAAAATTTTATATATATCATGTATTACTCGTAACTTTAAAGTTTACTTAAGTAAGTTATAATTTGAGATGAAAACGTTGATTAAGCAAATTGAGCCAAATGAAAGCAAGTAACTTATTAATAATAATTGGTGAAATTAGTTAAGAAAGCTCTCGTCGCATTTAAATTTATTAGACATCTACTTCGCTGGAACTCTCGCCTTATTCAGTTCTAAAGAAGAAACTACATATAGGTAATATATTTAATAATATAATATAATACAAGTATAAATTTTGTTATTTCTTGATAATTTTGATATTATAGAAATTGTTTGTATTGTCTGTATATCTGTTTGTCCAAAGTTGATTAGATTAGGCAGTTTTGATAATTGCGCATATGTGGGAATATGCGCAACAAGTGAGCTTTATATTAAATTGATTATTTATTATTACTTGTGATTAACAAAATTACTTGTAAATAATTTATCACTATAGAAAGGACTTTTTTCTTATTTTTTTTAGAGGAGACTAACTTGGAGGGCTTTTTCATAAAAAAAAAGAACATGAACTCGATTGATAAAAAACGATAGGCCCTTTGTCTTCTACAGTTATTGTAAGCCATATACTACCTATTAGTATACGGCTATTAATCCCATGGAAACCATAATCGAGATTAAATGTAGCCTTTTTTACGACCCTTTTTCCCCATGAAATATCTACGCAATTCCTTCAATTTATTCTTACGTTACAGTGTAAAAGGCAAACATACAAATATAAAGACGTTATAATAAACAGGATATTTAAATCCCAAAAAGTAAATCTATAGACACTATTATTCGTCCAATATTATTCGTTATTGAAAGTTTGATAAAAATATATAGGTATGTATAGAATTTACCTATTTAATTTAAAAAAAAAAACCAACGTTTTTCCAGATTTTCTTATTGATAGCACTAAAGCTCGTCAATAGCAGCTAAACATAAAAAAAATCGATCGACAAACAGAGGGAGAAAAGATACTGAACTGTTTTATCTTTGCCTATTTATATATGTATAGATACCAAAATAAATCTATATAAAAAATCAAATAGGTATAAATTCAGTAGGTGAAAAATTATCATCCCCTATTTTCTACACTTAAGGATGGTTTTTTTTTCAAATTTAAACAATACTAACTTTGAAATAAACCCTATTCAATAAAAAAAAAATGAAATATAAGCGTCAAATTGAGAACCTTTTCGGCTAAAAATAAACCTGTCTCTACATACATGTATACATGTCGTACACTTATTAGTGTATATATGTATAATCCATACTAATATTATAAATGTGAAAGTAACTCTGTCTGTCTGTCTTCTTTTCACGCTTAATCCTCTGAACCGATTTAGATGATATTTGGTATAGAGATAGTTTGTGACCCTGAGATTGAGGATTGTTGATTGAGGATTGTTTTTATACCAGAAATCAACCCTTAAGGGGGTGAAAAGGCCGATGAAAATTTGTATGGGGAATCATGTCTCAAGTAAGGGATATACATATATATTTTTTTAATTTTTAAAATAGGTTCTTACTTTTCTATACCTATGTATGTGAAAACGCACCTATGGACGCGAACGAAGCGAGCGTGAGTCGCTAGTGTATATAATATAAAGAGAAATTTTTAATATGGACTATAAAAAAAATCTAAATTGGCCTGTCGTGTTCAATTCAATCACTTTTAATTGCTTCTGATCTTTCCCAAGAGTTTTCACAAGTATCAAAGGTTGCGAAATATTTCATTAATCATTTCATATTTACCTGAACACTCTGTTAAGACTTCTTGATTAGTTTGCGAATGTCTTGAGTGGGGTGAGTGTGTGCGTTACGTACGTACGTATCGTACACTTATTAAACCTTAATCAAATTATTAATAACTTTAAACGCTAGTGGTAGCCCAGTGGTAATGATCGCTTGGGAAACCGAATGAAGCGGGTTCGAATCCCGCGTCTCGCCCCTCTGATGTTCATATTTTTATATTTGGCTATATAGGATACATTGTTGAGTACTTAGAAACACATCCAAATGAAGCAGAGTCGCTAGTATTACATATAATTAAAAAAAAGACTTTAAAAATAACTATTTCGCTCTTAATGTATTTTTTTATAGTTTATGTTTTATATAGTATATGCCACAAATTAAATTTATATCTCATCCATTTACAAAGTTGGTTAATTACTAGAAATAGTGAAGCTATCGATATAATTCTAGTTTAGAGCCAGGTTTTTGCCACGCTTTCCGTTCACAGTACAAATAATGTTACATTCTGGAGGATGTGAGTGAAAATGTGTAAGGAATTTAATTTGGCAGATGGGGTCGGTGGCGATTAATAAAGTCAATAAGACCCTCGAAATGGTTCGGGGCAGAACCTTGCCGTTATGCTGTCAATTTAATATCTGCAACCTATTTGGCGATGAAATTAATAAATTCAAATGAGAAATTGGGTTACTAGAAACTTGTAAACCCAAAAACCGTCTAAGACATGATATTATTATGTATAGCATTGTACTTAGACATACCTAGCTTTAAGTCTTTCTCTGTAATCTGTGACCATGATTGTTGTAGTATTTGAAATGTAAATTATTTAATACTAGCGACTCACCCTCGCTTTACTCGGGTTCGTCCCTAGCTTGATTCCCCATACAAAATTTCATCCCCAATTTCACCTCCTTAAGGGACGATTTCCTGGATAAAAAGTATCCTATGTCCTTCCCAGGGTTTCAAACTATCTTCTCACCAAATTTCATCTAAATCGATTCAATAGATTCAGAGATTACCTCCTACAACGTCATAAACTCACAAACTTTACCTCTTTATAATATTAGAATAGATTAAAAAAAGCTTTTATATCATATAAATTGTGTAGAGTTATAAATAGTCTTAATTTAAATTTAAGTTATTTTTTTTTATTTTTTAGGTAATAATTCATATTTTTCGCATCAAACCCTTTCATTTGATATCCATATTATGGGGGTGCATAAAAAAACAAAGTCTTTTATCGTTGGTAGTCCGCCATATTGGATTTAGATGACGTCACTTATCTAACCATGCATTATCATTTAAACTAAATGTGTATGCCAAATTTCAGCTCAATCAGTTAAGGATAACTGTTTTAAAATTCAGTTGCAAGATTTGACCGGAACAAACAAACATACAAACATTGCAAATTAAAAGAAACCTAAACCAAATAGTTTTATTTCAAGTGTCAAATATTTCCATAAATCTAGAAAAGTATTATAGGATGTGGTAAGATTATATGAAAATCAAATATTTTTCCCAATCATTTTTGTCAAAATAAATCAACGAAAAAATCGGGAAATCCTTTAGACCCGCTTAATTCTGCTTTGATGCAATATCCGTGCTAACATGCCCTATGTATAAAGTAATATATTTACTTTCTAAAGAGTACCTTAAATCCTAATAAATTTGTTTTGTCTTTATCTCGTCTTTAAGTTCAAATTAATTATAGTAAATTATAGTTGCTTGAAACGTATTTGTTATTTGTTTTTATTTTTTTAAATATATAATATAAAAAATGGGTCAAACAATCTATACATATAATAAAATTGTAACTAAGCCGAATCTGTACATTAAATATTTCTTTGAAAAATCTTATTGAAATAGACATTATTGTCGATGCAGAGGCCGAATCTATAGTTTTTAGAATTTTTATCTCTCTGTCTGTTTGTCTGTCTGTCTGTTACCGCATAACAGAAAAACCACTGGAGGGATTTTGATGAAATTTGGTATGATGATAGCTGGATATCCGGGTCAACATATAGGATACTTTTTACCGCGGGAGATTATCTCTATTCCATGAGAGTACACGTTATAACACAAATAAGTTAAGACGTTTCTAAGACTAGCGTGCACAAGCGCACAGACACACCGACAAACAGACAAAAATGCTAAAAATCATTGTTTTCGGTTCTATTGTAAAAACGCCAAATAATAATTTTTCTCAAATGTCTTTGATGTACAGACAGCTATTATTTACTTTTTTACTATATGTATAGTTAATTCTCAAATATATGATTGTTCTAGTAATAACGTAAAGTAAAGGAAAAATAGTTTTAAAGAGTAAATTCAGGGACACCTGCGTTTACACGAAATACGAATATGTGGGCTTGCTTTTCTATTTTGGAGTATGGTGCAAACATATTTAATATTTTTGGGATCGGCCGGAACTTTATAACTTATGCTATATATCTTTTGTCCTTTACAAAATATAGTAAAAAGAAAAAGGAAGTCTATAGTGAACTTACCTAGTAGGAATTCTAGCGGAATATCTATTAATACGGTGGAAAACTTTTTCCATGCTAAAATATTATAAATGTAAAAGTATCTCTGTTTGTCTGTTTGTTACCTTTTCGAGCTAAAGCCAAAAGAGTTTTAAATAATTTGGCAAGGTCAATTTTTTTCGCTAAAAAGTACCTACGTACGTACGTATATGTACGTGGTGCGTCGATGAAATGTAGTTTATTTTTTATCCAGGATATAAATTATCTTTCATTTCAAATACCACTGAAATCTGTTCAGCCGTGAGAAGGAACAAATATACACACCTACAATTATAATAGTAGTGACTCTAACATTTTCTCGCAGCTCCACTTGCGTATTTCAGTTATATATTACTATATCTTTATAAATTATAATCTATGTGTTACTCTGATGTATACGCTATATCATTGTAAGGTTTTAGTATCCGTTCTTAGGTTTTGAGTGAAAGAGTAACAAACATACCTACATCCATGTAATATTATTGGGATAAAGCCAATTTAAAAACCAATCTAGATTTTCGAAAACGAGTTCACTTATCTTATCTTGCATCCCTTTCTAATATTTTGTTTAGCGATAGCATTTTTTTTTTTGTTTTTAAAAAAACAAAAAGTGGTAGGACAGATTCTGTTTTCCAAATTTAGCCCTCGCTTCCTGTGATACAAGTCGTGTTTCCTTTACGTAAATTACCTCTCTACAAACATAATGGCTCGTTGAAAGATTGAACTTCAAAGTGTAGTCAAAATTTCTTAGACAGACTTTAGACTAGATCTTTATAAATTTATTTCGTGTATCATCAAATTAAATCGTGTATCATAAAATCAAAATTTTGTGTTTAGATAAGGTCTATTTACATAGGTGTCTTTTCTAAAAAAAGGCATATGTGTGTAAGATATATATATTATCTATACTAATATTATAAAGAGGAAGGATTTGATTGTTAGTTTGTTTGTTTGCACCGAATAGACTCCGAAACTACTGAACCGATTAAGATGAAATTTGGTAAGAAGATAGTTTGAGACCCTGGAAAGGATACAGGATAGTCTTTATCCCGGAAATCATCCCTTAAGGGAGTGAAAATGAGGATGAAAGTTTGTATTGGGAATCAATCTAAGGACGAACCCGAGCGAAGTGAGGATGAGTAGCTAGTTATAAATAATTTGTATTTGCCGAAGTTGTATGTTTTTTATTATTTGTATATTTCAATAGTAACAAGACACTTCTTACTAATAGCCTAATGTATAGTTTATACAGTTTTGGTCTATTTATCTTTTAATTGCGTAGCACTTCAATAATTGCAAATCTATAGAGGTGGTAATAAATAATTCAACAATTTTAAATAAAACTATCTTTTCGGATTTTTTCGTGATTTTATTATGAGTTTTGTTTCTCGACATTTTGAACGCTTTACAGTGCACATAGTCACGGGAGAGACGAAGGTTTAAGATGTCTTAAAAGCATTAGCTTACACACAGCCTACTCACAGACAACCTTACAGTTACAGGCAGCCTACTTACAAAATAATAATATGAATTCAAAAAATTGAAGAATGGCACCAAAGTACCTTAAAATATTTGTTAATTTTAATTTTAAACATTTTTATAAAGTTAATTTAATAATTATTTCATATATTTTAAAATTGATTTAATATAAAAAATATATTTATCGTAATACAATATAATGTAAGAAGGCAGTGGTAGCCCAATGGTGACACGCTCGCTTAGAAAACCGAGTGAAGCGGGTTAAAATCCCGGGTCTCGCACCTCTGATATTTTCATGTGCGAATCATTTCTAACATGATTACCACTTGCCTGACGGTGAAGGAAAACATCGTGAGGAAACCTGCATGTCTAAGAAAACCTAACAAGTTTTCGAAAGACATGTGAAGTCCGCCAACCCGCACTAGGCCAGCGTGGTGGACTATGGCCTGATCCCCCTCGTATTAAAGGGAGGCCCGTGTCCAGCAGTGGGACGTTAAAAAGGGCTGAATACAATACAATATAATAAAAGTATTTAATATCTAGAATGACGCAAACGAACTTCTAAAACTTTAAGCAATACAATGTAATAATGTAATAGATAATAAAATAAACTAACTATAAAATTTCGTAAATAAAACTATCTTTTTTGTTCTTTTTGCGAATTTATTTTGACTTTTGGTTCCATACGTTTCGTATATATATATAAAAACCATAAAAGATAACGATTGTCGCTACACCTTATTCCTTGTACTGAAGATGCCACAAAGCGAGTTAATAAAGAGATAAAGCTTTTGTCGACTCGTCATACCAATAGAGTGGAGTGAAGTATTGGCATTTACGCCAAATATGACAAATACAACGTACCGACCGACCCTAAGATGTATTAGTTTATAGGTTAAAAGGTTTATTATAGTCATTCATACTACGACTTTGCTTACTTGTTTTTAATTTTAAATAAAATTTCTGAAAATTTCTGAAACTTCAGTTTATCTTATCTATTTCAAGAAGATTTTCCAAAAAAATATTCAAAGTAGTACAGATTCGATTCAGTTAGAATTTCATTATATGTATTGACTAGTAGATTCGGTACGCAGACGTTGCCTCTGCCAGACATACACTACCTCGCTTAGTCGGAAAATTAAAAAATTGATCAAGTGCGAGTCGAATTCGCACATGAAAGGATCCGTACCATCGTACGTGTACTTTTTATTAATATGACTTTATGTAGGTAGTATATTAACGTTGATGATCGATTACGAACGTTATAAAAATGTTTTTGTTTTTTTTTTTTTACAAATATTTTTTTTAATATTTTTTTATAAATAAATAAAAAAATAATAAATAAATAGTGTAATAATAATTTTTGCAAAAGAAAAATAATACTAACAATACTAACATAGTATTAAGTATGATTGTTACTAACCAATTAACAATATAATATGTACTTACGTCTGAAATAAAGATTATTATTATTATTTATTTGTTATTATAGCGGTAATAGAAATACATACTCTGTGAAAATTTGAGTTATATATCTATTACGGTTCATGAGATAAAGCCGTGACAGACGGACGGACGGACGGATAGCGGAGGCTTACTAAGTTAGTAGTTAGTAGGGTTCCGTTGGCACCTTTTATGTACAGAACTATAAAAATCTAGATCTTGACAGCAGCACCACCTAACGGATAACTAAGCACTATCCTAATCAGTTTATATTTACATCAAAAATCATCAAAATCGATCAAGCCATTTAGGACGAGAAAATGAGGTTTTATATAAAGACTAGCAGAATCCGCGACTATGCCCGCGTTCAATCTACAAAAAAAACCTCTTTGGATGTATGTACAGTAAAGACTATATATGTATATATTATGTACATATATTAGTATAATAATAGTAGACTATGTATATATATAATATTATATATATATATATGTTCATACAAAAATGCTAAACTCGCGATTAAGAAGTGGGGGTGGGGGGTAGAAGGGTGAAAAATACTTTAAGACCTATTCTCTTACTTATAAAAAAATCGGTCGAGCTGTTTCGGAGGAGCGCGAGCACAGTAGTTTTTGTGTACTAAGCTGTATAAGTTACTATAGTTTTTTAACTATCCCACGAGAATTCTTTGATTCTCCGAGTTTAAAAGTATTTTAGATGTTGGCCAGGAACATAAGGTACCACCATACAAAATTTCATTTAAATCGGCCCAAAAGTTTCGGAGATTGGCCCGCACAAACAGACAAACAGACAGAAAAACAAAAAAAATAAAAAAAACATCTGGATTTGTTTTATTTCTCTTCTTATATCCCCCTGACACGGTTTTTAGCATTTTTTTTCTATATACAGACATTCGACCTGTACAGTTTTATTATATGTATAGATATTCCTTGAGTAAATAGTATTATAAACATAAACAATAAATTAATTATCGACATCTGAAACGTCATTAAGTCACACAATCAAACCAATTAAAGCAACGTAGTGTACATTGTATTGTAATAACTATACTGTTAAATTAATTAGGGATTTTGGTTAAGCCGTCTCCTGTTGTCTTCGTGTGGCTGATCTAAAGTTATATAGTATTAATAGTTATGTAAATAGATTCAATCGAAGATATTGTCTTTGGTTTAGTGGCCAGCTTGTGGCTGAGAGAGATCCCGAGGTCCTGGGTTCGAGTTTCGAGTTGGGCTATGTAAGGGTATTGGGGTTTTCTGCCAAGTAATTCTCAGCTGACTGAAGTTAGGAAGTAGACGGTTTTATAGCTTCGCGCCTAATTGTCGTAGATCACTGTAGGTCTTGCGCTTAACCTCCCACTCTTTGTATCGAATTGTGGTTCAACCAAAATTTGAGAGTGAAATATATGTATGATAGATTACTTTGAGTAGATATCTAAACTTTGCTATATTTGTATAATTTGTCTAGACTGTCGTTAGCTAAATCATAGGAGGACAAGAGGGGCTTTTAATTAGTATATTTTTGCATAATATCAACAGCTCTCACACTATAATACAATTTATTTATTTATTTATTTATTTAGGGTAACCAACAGAACATACACTTAAATCCTTCAAAAACAACATATCTAAATTTTACAAATGGTAAAGGTTGTTCTACTTAAAGGCTACCACGACAAGCAAAAACATAAATACTTTACGTTATAGATAGTCAGTGTGTTAAGGTATTAAGTTAATAACATTGGGACATTAACACACAGCACCATCCAGTTCCATGGTAAGCTATGAAGCCTGTGTTATGGACACTAGAGGGTTGATACACTACACATATATAACTTATTAAAATACATACATATTAAAAATATACACACCCGTAACTGGAGTGCAAACATTCATGCTCAACACACAAATAAATGCCCCCAGTGGGACTCGAACCTGCGACTATCGGCACAACAAGCGTTGTCACTACAGACTGAGCCAAACATGTCGTCAAAAAAAGATGTGTTAAAAAAGCGTACCTACTTATACAGCGTTACATATTATTGCAATACATTTCATATAGTAAGATGCAATATTTGTATTCCATAATCCCTTAAATGTCTGAACCGATTTCTATAAGATTTTTCTGTTACATGGAGATCTTTTTTAATTTCATAAGACGTAAGAGTAAAATGGAAATAAGTTAGTTTCAAATAAAGTAGCAGCAACTCGCCAAGTTATTTACAAGATAATAACGTCCACACACAAAGCCATATAAACAACTTTCCTTAGCCTTGCAAAGGCCGTGAATATATCGTGTAACACCGTATTTATGTTGCGGTATTATCATAAACACGTCATTTTCGTGACTTTCCAAACACATTTAGCGTGAAGCAATCATTATTCATATCGGCAATCACGGCAGAACGTCACTATTATCAATAAATTCGTACATAACAGGCCGTTTGACAAATGTATTCTAGTATAATGTGATGGCTCCAAAGTATCCGTTGATATTTTGGTGCGACGACACTGTTGTTGCAAAGTATGTATTTTTTTCAATATATTGTGTACAGTAAGCAGATTATCGCATTATGGGTACAGAAATATTGAATATTATGTACAGACAGTAGTAAATATGTTGGGACATTAACACACAGCATCATCTAGTTCCATGGTAAGCTACGAGGCTTGTGCTATGGATACCAGATAGTTGATACACTATATATATATATATATATATATATATATATATATATATATATATATATATATATATATATATATATATATATATATATATATAACTTTAAATATATGCTCATCACACAAATGAATGCCCCAACGGAATCGATCCCGCGACTGCTGGCACAGCAAGTACAAGTACAAACTGAGTTAAACGGGTCGTCGATATATAAAAAGTTTAAATTTTAGATTTTTCTGAATAGAAAATAGTGATTTTGGCCGAATCGAAAGGTAACAATGTAAACGCGATGTCCGAAAACCGATTTCCGTCTAAGCAGACCGCATATCACCGTATATGGGTCACCCGTTATTGCCATTCTGTAACACATGATTCTATGGAAATTTTTATAAAATATTTTCATTTTTGAATTCATACAAATATTTAGGTGAGGTCGGCAGTATAGCCTAGTGGTAACGCGCTCGCTTGGGAATACGAGTGAAACGGGTTCAAATGCTGGGTATGACGACGCATGTGTGATATTTTTATGTGTTAAGTCATGTTTACAATCACGTTTTCAACATGATTATCATTTGTTTTATGGTGAAGGAAAATATCGTGAGGAAACCTGTATATCTGAGAGAACCTTGCAAGTTTTCGAAAGACATGTGAAATCCGCCTACCGACACTTGGTATTGAAGGTACGTGTCGAGTGGGATGTTAAGAAAAGGGCTGAATACATGTATAAAAGGCAATGTCGCGATTATTTCACAAACCAGAAACTTATAATTTCATCACATATCTGTCCGTATGCCACATCCGTTTTACTTTAACACCATTTGAACTTTGCTAGAACTTTACTTATATTAAACATGTATTAAAAGGGTTGATCCAGAAAAAAGCTACCACTGTTCCGAATTTCAAACAAATCTGTTGAATCTTTACAGCAAAACTAACAAAACATTCACTCCTTAACTTTCACATTTACATATTTCGGTACATTTATATGAGAATCGAATCCTGAGTTAGGTAAATCTTTAAGCTACTAGTAAATATGGTTGTCAGCTTCATCTGTATGTAGGTCAAAGCTCCAGATATTGCAGAATTTATTATGTCTTATGAGGTTTTAGGAATCTTGATGAATTTCATTATTGACGTTTTTATAGGTCTTGATATGGCGGAAATTTGCTTACGTATGTAATATATAAATGCATATAGTTTATATGTGTATTTTGAATGCAATTTATATTAAACTAGTAACCGAATCTGGTTTCACACGTTTTACTTCCCCAAACTAACTTTGTATCTTAGAGGTTACTTTTTTAAGCAATCGAAATACGTGTTTTATATTATAACTATATTATTATTAATTGTAACGAAGCAAAGTAGTAACCAATATTTTACACAAAAATTTGGCATAACAATCTATTGGATTGTCAAAAAAATCCCTTTCATTGGTTTGATAACCACGTAGTAACGTAACGTAGATACATTCTGTATATTCAGAGTTACTACCAAAAAATAAATATATAAATAAATTTAAATATTATATAAAATAAACAGATTTCTAATTAAACAAAACTATCTTTTCGGATTATTTCGCGGACTTATTTTGATTTTTGGTTCCCGACGTTTCCAATGCTTTACAGATTGATAATTTTATTTAAAACTAGCGACTCACGCTCGCTTATATATATATATATATATATATATATATATATATATATATATATATATATTATATATCATAAAATCTTATAGTATTAGGTATATAATTCAATCAAACATACATACATACCCTACATGCATACATACATGTATAGATTGTTTACAGCAAAGATGGTTACGAAAGAGATTGAGGCTTTCGATATTTCAAAAGGTTATTCAGAATCAATAAGTACCAGAAAATTGCTTAAAGGTATTTTTTCAGACACTTTATTTATAATTATGTATATAGGTTATGTATCAAGGTTACATACATACATATATATTAATTAGGTCAATACTTTTCATAACATAGTATAACAAATTCCTTGGTGAACTAATAGTGCGAAACGTTGATAGAAATAGCTCGGTTGCTAGAGACGTTTATTTTGAGCGCCGCGTCACTGAACCACATTTGCTATTACGCATGAATATCATTTTCGATGATTTTTGTATTGTAATCTAATTTTTTTTTTGAATCTTATACGTACTATATAAAAATAGGTAAAAATTGTTTGTATGTTATAGACAAACGACTCACCCATACGTAGGTATGTTTGATGCTTAGTATAGGATAGACAGGTATGATCAGTTTTATACCCCTTACTTGACAAATAATTAATACCCCATACAAACTTCCAGCCCCCTTTTTATCTCCTTAAGGTCCTTCCCAGGATCTCAAACTATGTCTATACCAAATTTAATCAAAATCGATTCAACGTATTAAGCGTGAAAAGGTAATAGACAGACAGAGTTACTTTCGCATTTACAATATTAGTATGGATCTCGATATTATGTAGCAAAGAATGCAAACGAATCATCTTCTTCTTTACTAGTATTGTATCTTTTGATCTTTTAATCAAAATAAAATATTTGTTAGTAACAAATAATTTGTTGTTCAGAAATTCATTCAGACGTGTTGTACACATTCAAATTTTTATGCAAAGTACGTAGAATATATTTAAACGCTTAATTAATTATTCATTGGAATATTATGGCGCGCTCATTTCACTGGAAATGCTTAATACACTTGTTGTTTTAATTGATAATAACATATTTTTTTTAATTCAATACAAATTATGTTATATTATAAATATATAATATAACTATCGGCTCAACCTCGCTTCACTCGGGTTCGACCCTAGCTTGGATATAGTAAAGTGGATATAGTATGTTATCCTTAAGAGATAGACATATGCCATCGTGGACTTTTATGTAGACCTTTTTAAGGTGTAAAATACTGTACTTCATTATTTTGATCTATCTCGTAGGGTTCAGCCAACATTTGCAATGTAAGCGCAAAAAAATGTGCTTATTACGGCATCACATTAGAAACCTCTAAAATTGTTAGTGTTTCTCTACTATATTATGCATGTGTTATATATATGAACCTTTCTCTTGAATCACTCTACCTATTAAAAAAACCACATCAAAACTCATTGCGTAGTTTTAAAGATCTAAGCATACATCAGGACAGACAGACAGCGAGAAGCGACTTTGTTTTATACTATGTAGTGACATAATATTTTCGTGTGGCTTAGATCAAGTAATTCAACAGTAAAAAAATTTGGCTTTAAAAATTACATTTTTAATTAACTGTAACTATTATTAATACCGTTAGAAATACAAAAGCTTCATTTTATCCATCCATCCCTATTTATCTATATTTAAAGTCCAATACAATTTGCCAAAATGGTGGTAAAATTTTAAATGGAATTTTTTTGTATTGGCATATATAGAGTGATACATTAAAATTGGAAGAATAACATTCGATCGTGTAGTTTCTACACTCACATATACACTGATATTGGGAATAGATACTCCTTTTTAAAAGTTAGTTTAATAAAAATAAAGTATGTCTAAAGGTTATAGATATACTTACACACTTTTTTTTCTAGCAAAGCCAGAGGCAAAAGCTAATTCACTTTTTAATAAGCGTAAACATTGAACAAAACTAAAAAAAGTAGATTTTCTTGACGTACATTAATATGTATGTAAATATAAAACCTCATGTTAGTGAATGTAATATGTTTAAAGGATTTTGTTCGAAGTCAACTTATTATTGTATTAAAGCTTGAATTTCCTAACCAATAAGCTTTTAGAATCGAAAATAAGACTTTTCTTCACAATTTTATCATAAAAATCAATATTATTTATAAAGTTTCAATCAATTTTAAGAATGGAAATTTCGCTTTTCTCCCCCAATTATGTATTGCCCGCGGTTTTGCTCGCAAGGTAAGTAAGATGAGGACTAAAGTTGTATAACACTAGGATTCAATCTATGTTCTTACTAAATTTCATCGAAATTTGTTCAGAGCTTTAATTATCAAAAAGATAACAGACTCATAAATTTTAAAATTTATTATAATTCTTATGGATATTACATTTATTTATCTATAGGTAAATACTAAATATCTCTATAAAATTTGGACCCCTTAGTCTTGGCAGTTTGTAAAGCCATTCCACAGTGCTATTTCCTCACTTCCTGCACTAGGGACTTGATTTATAGATAAACATAGATCGACAGACAGAGAAACTTTTGTATTTCAAAACGGTATTAGTAGTTACTGTCGATAAAATTAGATTTTCTAGTTACGAGACCGAAAGAGCCAAAAATATATCGTAGAATGCTGGAAGTTATAAATACTCATAAGTCTGTTTAAACCAATTTCCTTTCAAACGCTGCAGCAAAATTTGATTTAATGTAATACTTTATCATATTCCTAATATAAGTGACTTTGGTACTAATATAAAAAAATAGCGACTCAACCTCGCTTCGCTTCGGGTTTGTCCCTAGACAAAAACAAATCTATCCCACGGGATCCGTACACTTTTCCGGGATGATATAGCCTATAACCTTCCTCAGTTAACGGGCTATTAAATGCCAAAAGAATTTTTCAAATCGGATCAGTAGTTCCTGAGATTAGCGCGTTCAACCAAACAAACAAACAAACTTTTGAGCTTTATAATATTAGTATAGATAAAAGTAGCCTTAGTTACTCATTATAATATCAGCTATCTGCCAGTGAAAGTCTCGTTAAAATTGGTCCTGCCGTTTCGGAGATTCGCCGGAACATACAGACAGACAGACAGATAAAAATTTAAAAAATTGTGTTTTCTTATAAGTACCGTATATAATTCCATATGCATTTAGTATAGAGCTGTTATTTTGACATTACGAACAGACACTTCAATTTTATTTATCCGTATAGATAAAAATCGAAGTATTCTGAAATACTACAAGATTATATCTAATTAGTGTAAAATTAGAATTGTATCTGTCAAATAAATGTATATTAGTTATCGAATTCAAAGTGGCTGCACTTCAAAGCGACTGTCTAACAACTTCCGATGGAAAGAATCATTCTTTCGCTAATTGACGACTGCCTTTTGTCGTTTTGAAATATAGAAAAGTATGAAAATACTGATGTTAGTACTAAAAGTGAGATGTATTTAAAAATAATAAAGCTTTTTTGTTAATTAAAGTGTCTATAAGTGCATTGACTTACTTTCCTTCTTTTCTTTGGTTTTCTTCTACTAGCTTTTATTCATATACTTGAAGAATTTTTGTTAAAGCGCCCACGTACTAACCACGAATTATAACGTATTTATAAAGTATAATATATTACAATAGTATACACTATTCTGTATAATTTATACTAATATTATTAAGCTGAAGAGTTTGTTTGTTTCTTTGTTTGTTTGGTTGAAGTACTAATCCGATTTGAAAAATTCTTTTTGCATTCGATAGCCCGTTAACTGAGGAAGGCTATAGGCTATATATCATCCCGGAAAAATGTATGGTTCCCGTGGGATAAATTTGTTTGTGTCTAGGGACGAACCCGAAGCGAAGCGAGGGTGAGTCGCTAGTATATGATAATAGTATAAATAAAGTCACTAGACTTATGTATGTTTGTGCGTATAGTTCACCTCAAGGATGCAACGTATTTCGATACGAATTTCTCCATTATTAAAAGAATTTCTTCGAAAGTTTATAATTTAGAGGCTTATTATTATTTAATTTGGATACGTTTCTAGGTAATGCTTCAGACTGAAGCCAATAGTGAAATAATTATAATTATTAAAAAAAACAAGATATTCAGAGATTTTTGCTCTTTATCTACAGTACCTTGGCGACTGAGCTTCGTTCAGAGTTTTTACCAAGAGTACAATTTTCTTTATATTATTACCTTAAAACAATAAAAAACTAAAAACGTTTACAAAAAAAAAAGTATACCTTTATATCCGACCGGAATTCGAAGTGTGTGTGAAATTAGCGACTATATTCTGCGTAGAATAATGCGAAAGAAAACCGCATGAAAATTCGAAAACACGCGTTTTCCCAGACATGAGACTAATCTAGGTCGATTTTTTGCCCCGGAAAACCGCCACATACCCAATTTCAGCGAAATCGTTAGAGCCGTTTCCGAGGACGCTGGTATAAATATTATAAATAAATATACAAGAATTGCTCTTTTAAAGGTTTGTATTTTTGTATGTTTGTAACGAATAAACTCAAAAACTACTAGACCGATTTCAATTAAATTTGGTAAAAAGATAGTTTGAGACCCTAGGTAGGATATACAATATTTTTTATTCCGGAAATAAGGGGGCGAAAATGGGGATGAAAGTTTGTATGGGGAATCAACCTAAGGACCGAATCCGAGCGAAGCGAGGGTGAGTCGCTAGTTATATTATAATAGATTATATATTAATATATTTATATACATTTGTTCCAGGTATTTGGTCTAAATGACGCCATGAAGTAATTAAACTTCAAGTGATTTCAAGTGCGAGTGTAGTGTAGTTCTAATGTGTAAGAGTGACAGTGAAAGTGATTAAAATGAAGATGAAAATCTTGTTCCTGGCTGTCTTCGGCTTCCATTTCATCTTGGCTGAAAGAGGTACGTTATACTCTATATTGTAGATCTTAGTACTATCTATATATAGTAAATAGATAATTTATCGTTTATACACTTAGAGTAAAGAATTCCATAGACGGAAGTCAAAAATAGTAGCGTAATTTTTCATTTATGCGACTGTTGTTGTTTACTTTCTTCACAGAATAAGGATAATCTAAAAATTTTTAAGAAGAAAATATGAATAATAAAAATAAAATTATATTATTTTATATTTTTTAAGCTTTAGCTTTCGTTAACTTGAAAGATAGATTTTCTTTATTATATCAGTTATTTATTTTATTATGATAGCAATAAATATCCTATTAATATTTGTATTCCTAACCTTATAAGAGTATATTATTCTAAAGGCGTCATGTTTAGTTCAATACGAGGGGGGTCAGGCCATAGTCATAGTAGTATTGAAAGGAGGCCCGTGCCCAGCAGTAGGGTAAAAAAAGGACTGAATACATGTTTAGTTCTACGACACTCTGTCATAAATGCAAAGCTGAGCTTTAAGCGCGAGGACTGTAAGTCAAGCCAAAGAATACAATGCAAAAACCGAAAGTTCTAATTGTCTAAACACAAATTCAACCACTCCGCCCACCTCGTAAAGTACTTTTTAAACGAAACAACGTGCATTTTAATTTTGTAATCTAAAAAGCAATGAACAAGACAAAAAAAAGCGCATAATTTCGAATTGTGCACCTTTTTTTGAGGACACTTTTCAGACGATAATTAAGTCTAAATAAAACTATCTTTTCGGATTTTTTCGCGGATTTATTTTGATTTTTGTTTCCCGACGTTTCGATTGCTTTACAGCAATCATGGTCACGGGAGAGTCTCTCCCGAAAAGATAGTTTTATTTAAATGTCTAATATTCGCGTAAATCTAAGAAAGTATTAGATAATTGAGTTTTTGTATAACAACAAATATCATTTTTTTCGTTCAAATTTTCTGTATGTTATATTGTAGTTTGTTTCATACTTAAATATGTCAGAGATGTCGAATATATAATACCTTTGAAATACACCTCAAATATTTGTATTAGTTGCGAAGTTTATTTGTTTATCGATACTCTACTGATGTGAATGATTGAGCGTTCTGAAGCACTGCTCTAAATTTTGACTGACCGTGAAGAGAATACAGTAATAAGGATATACAATACATTCCGTTACAATACAATACATTGTTTACGTTTTTTGTATGTTATATGTATGTTACATGTGTACATATAAAAAACAAACACATACCTTTGATTTTAATCACATTGTGAAGCGTTTTTCAAGATTTTTTATAATGTACTAAAAATTTAACCTTCATTAAGCTCGGGTGTCCTTTTAAGTGTCATTTGACGAATTTTATTACTATGAATATCTGTATAGTATTCTAGGTTATAGTCTGTGTACTAAATTTCATCCCAATCTATTCAGCCGTTTCAGCGTCAAAGAGTAACAAACGAACAAACACACATTCATAAATAAAGTTAATAAATATGTTGAGACATTAACACACAGCACCATCTAGTTTATTTATTTATTTATATAGTTCCATGATAAGCTATGAGGCCTGTGTTTTGGGCACCAGATAGTTGATACACTACACATATGTATATAACTTTAAATACATACGTATTATAAATATAAACACCCATGACTGAAGTACAAGTATTCGTACTCATAACACAAATGAATGCCCCCAGCGAAACTCGAACCCGTGACCATGGGCACAGCAAGTAGTAGGGTAAGTAGGGTAACTACAAACTGAGCCAAACGTGTCATCATACAAATTTTCACTTTTAGAAAAGTGGTTTGATATGGGTTTTGTTCAAGGTCATTCCATATTAATTTCGATAAAAAATTCCACCTGTAACGACGAATCTATACTAATATCATAAAGCTGCAGAGTTTGTTTGTTTGTTTGTTTGGTTGAACGTGCTAATCTCAGAAACTACTAAACCAATTTAAAAATTCTTTTTGCATTAGATAGCCCGATAACTGAGAAAGGCTATAGGCTATATATCATCCCGGAAAAATGTACGGTTCCCGTGGGATAGATTTGTTTTTGTCTAGGGATGAACCCGAAGCGAAGCGAGGGTGAGTCGCTATTAATTATAATTACAATTTTCATAACTATTTTATAGATATATATAATGTATTATATATAGTTTTGTCGACACATAGATACGCATATTATGTATGTTAATATTATTCTAAATTATTATTCTAAATGAATAGAAGCTTATTATTTCAAATAGAAATATACATTTTATGTTTATATAACATAGATTTCATAATGATAACTGTAATATTTTAGTTTCAATAGATGTTATAATATTATGAAATATTGTGTCATTAATTTCAAATATCGAAAATTTCTAATCAGCCATTTTTAACGTCCTGTTTAACGTTCACTATGCTGGTCAAGTGCGTGTTGCCAGACTTCACATGTCTTTCGAAAACTTGCTAGGTTCTCTCTGATGCAGGTTTCTTCGCGATGTTTTATTTCATCATAAGACAAGTGGTAATCATGTTCAAAATGATTCGTACATGAGAATATCAAAGTCTTCTTCATTCTACGTGACGTTGGCAAAGTAATCTGTGCTCAACTAGCATGCTTTGAAGCCATAAATATATAGATATATAAGATAATTGAATTGAGAATATCAGTGGTAACAAGGGGATTTGAACCCGCTTTACTTGGTTTCCCAAGCAAACGCGTTATTACTAAGTTACCACTGTCTCAAATTATTAAACTATGATATTTTCATGTAATAAATAAAATATATTTACACTTTTATAAAAATGTAGAGCTATCGCGATAGCAATTCTGAAAAATTACGTCATATCTATACTAAAATTATAAAGAAATTATAAAGAATTTTGTTTGTAATGGATAAACCAAAACTCCGCTAAATCGATTTAGATGAAATTTGGTATGAAAATAGTTTCAGGCCCTGGAAAGGATATAGGATAGTTTTATTCCGGAAATAATCCCTTGAGGGGGTGAAAAAGGGGGATGAAAGATGATATGTGATATAATACCCATCATAACACATAAATGTAAATATACTAATATATAGTCTATCTATTAAATACTGTTATATATTAATAAAAGGTATAGGTTTAGGAAAAAGTTTTATAAAGTATAAACTATGAAATTGTAGAGCAAAATTGTACCACCATTACGAATAATCCAAACCACTGTTCACATTTTATAGAATAAACTCTATACTTCGAAAGTTATTTCAAATAAATTATTCGTTACGTATTTATTTATATTGTTTTAAAACGAGCTTTTAAAGTATAAATCATGAAAGGTTCATATATGCATGGTGTTTTTTAACACTAAGGGTTCCGAAGGTTTTTTTTATTAAGAGTTTTATCTCAGTGGTAAGACTTCATGTACTTATTTATTTGCCATGATAGAAAGTAGCCATAACACCCCAGCCTGTATATATATTTTACCGTATTATAATACATTGACAATAATTGTCTTTTCGGATATTTTCGCGGATTTATTTTGATAATTAGTTTTTGACGTTCCAAAGGCTGTAATAGCTATCATGGTTATGGGATAGATTTGCCTCTGTAACAGGAACCTTAAACAAAAAATCAATATAAAAAAACTGCTTAAAAATCCGAAAAGATAATTTTATTTAAAATGATTTACAGAAATCTAAGTATTATTATGGCACGTATTATTTGCTGTTAGTCTGGTTGCTTTTATGTTTGCTGCACATACTTTCACATCATGAGGTCCTGAGTTTGAGTTATGAGTCAAGCTAGTTTGAGGCTTATATGCATAATTTTAGTTAGATTGGTCGCCATAACAAGTTATTTTAGAAATTAAATCTGTCACATGCAAACTGAGTATATATTACATTATGTATATTTATTATGAATATAAAACTAGCGACTTACCCTGGCTTCGCTCTGGTTCGTCCCTAGCTTGCTTCCCCATACAAACTGTCATCCCCATTTTCACCCCCTCAAGGGATGATTTCCGGGATAAAATAAATTTCATTCACTTTTCACACTTTCAAAAAAAAAATCTTTTAATTTTCTTCTATACAAAACTTGTCCTGATAATAACAAGCACACAAAAAAAAAAGAATTATCCAATTTGGTGCAATCGATCGGAAGTTACGCGCATACATTTCGGTGATTCATTTTTATTTATATATATTTATTACGTATATAACATCTATATTTTATTTTATCCGATTGCGGAACTCTAGTTGTAATAAATATTTTTGGGTTAATCACAAAATCTCAGTCTGAATTCCATTTGGTAGTTTTTGTAACATTTTTTTATTAAAATCGTATGAAATAAAAAAGGATTTTCATTTCGAAAGCACAATGGATATAAATGGCTCGAGATATCCAGCCTCTATCTATTAAAACTATTTTTGTTTAACGCAGACGGGCGTTTTTTTAAAAACGCCGGCAAAAACGCTAAAAGACTATAAACGCATGAATTACTTGTATATTTTCAATTTATTATGTTACTTTAATTATTGATTGATGAAGCAAATTTATTGTGATTGATTAATTATTATTCTAAATTAAAATTTTACATAGATTTTGTTTCAATTGATCAAAGTACACTACTAGTTAGAGCTTTTGTTCCTAAAATAACAATAAAATTTACATCAAATTGAATTCTAAACGTTTGACGAGACGTTTGGCTAAGTTTGTAGTGACCCTACTTGCTGTGCCAACGGTCGCGAGTTCGAGTCCCGCTGAGGGCATTTATTTGTGTGATAAGCGTGAATGTTTGTATTCCAGTCATGGGTGTTCATATTTACAATATGTATATATTTATTTAAAAAAAACTAAGTTCTGAGTTCACCTATCAGATATCGAATCTGCTACTACGTCTCTAATCTTTTTAATCTGAAATTCTCATCATTTATTCATAGTTAAACATAAGGCCTTTATCATCCACGTAAAAAACTAGCCCAAGTTATATTTATAAGAGCAATCAATCACGCTTTGTTGAAGTATAATAGATAATGTTAAAAGTTAGATGTCATTAATCATTTTGTTATTTTCGGCTTTTCATTTCTATTGTTTTTATTTACTTTCCGTTACGATAGTAGTTCAATGAGAGTGTGTGCTGGTTTTAAGCGTTTTCACTTTAAGAGGTGGTTTGGACTTCGATTTTTACTTAATTTAACGTTAGAAAAACATTTATTTTTCAATATAATAGATATAATTAACAAACTTTAATTTTTACTAGCAAATGGCTTCAGAATTTTTGAACTGAAAACCCCAATTAAAATATATTTTTGCACGACACGGTATTCGAACCTTGGACTAAAAAGCTACTAGCTGGATTAACAAGGTACTAAATAAATTATATGAATATTTTGATGGGTAAAATTAATAGCTATCCTAATCCTAAGTAATATTGTAAATGCGAGAGTTAATAAGGGGCTATGTTTGTATGTTAGTTATTGACACTGTTACGGCTGAACTAATGGATTGAAATGAAATTTAGAATGGTCAGAGCTCATATTTATTGGTTTCAAATGTTGGAAAGTGCATTTACGCATATGACCTGTATACATACAGTTTATGTGGGTCTCACAGGGTAGAAAAACCAGTACTACCCAATAAAACCCAACAAAACTTCTCCCGTCTTAATGGGGCGTCGCAGGATTGCCTACGCACTTAACCACGACACTCCGACGGCAGGTCTGCAACAGACCACCCAGTGTCTCTTGGCTTCACCCAAACCAAGGTGAAAACAGCAGATATCCTGGATACATATACTACTTAGTAAAGATGTACGCGTGCATCGCTATATCCATACTAATATTATAAATGTGAAAGTGTGTTTGTTTGTTTGTTTGTCCGTCTTTCACGTCGAAACAGATTGACGGATTGGAGTGATTTTTTGTGTGAAGATAATTTGAGGGCTGGAGAGTGACTTTTTACCGCGGGAGATTATCTTATTCCCACGGGAACACGTTGTAATACAACCCAAAAAAATATTTATGATCAAAATTACTTGAAACTTGATATTAATGTTCTTCAATACAATAAAATAAATACGTGTTTTAGCATTGTTCTAAATTTATCCTATAAGGGGGTAAATAGGGGATGAGTAACTTATAATGACATTCGTTGATTCGAGTTGGGTTTCCAAAAACGCACGTCTATGTATCTGCCAATCAGTGGTTTCGAAGCCATCGTGACAGGAGCTTAAAAGCTTTCGGGTATTTTTATTGTCCTAAGCACTGTATCGTACACAGTACAAATACGTACACTGTGTGTTTGTCATTTTTTTGATATATAAAACAAATTTTGTTTATATATAATAGGAAATTGTAGACTTTTAGTGTTTGTGATTTAATTCCAACGCGTATGAGAATTTAAAGCAATATTATATGTACGTATTTAATAATAAAAATACGTATTTATTAAAATAATGATGGGATAACAAACACACACACAAACTTCCGAATTTTAATACAAGTCCGATAATCTATTCTAATATTATAAAGCTGAAGAGTTTGTTTGTTTGTTTGAACGCGCTAATCTCAGGAACTACTACTCCGATTGGAAAAAATCTTTTTTCATTAGATAGCTCGTTAACTGAGAAAGGCTATAGGCTATATATCATCTCGGAAAAATGTACAGTTCCCGTGGGATAGATATGTTTTTGCCTAGGGACGAACCCGAAGCGAAGCGAGGGTGAGTCGCTAGTTATAAATAAAAAGCAACTAAAAATTATATCAATTATAAAATAACTTGAAAGTAATTAATCAACAATTAGATGCAAAATATTTTTCTTCAAAATTTCACTCGATAAGAAACTTGATAAGAATCAAAGATAGGGCATAACAAAATAAAACATTCACCCAAATTGCCATTCATTCAATTTAGTTAAAATAATTCCAGCCAACATTAAAATAACTTCAAAGGCTTTATTTTATTTATTCGTCTCAATGGAAGAAGCCCTAGAGATGAATACGTAGTCTAAATAGACTTTTTGCCCAAAGCAAAAATCGAATCTGCTATCAACTACGTTATTCTACTGAAAAATTTCCTTTTTTTTACATTTTACGAATATTTTCTAAACATTGTATAGCAAATCATGATCAAATCTGAAATTAAATGAGTCCATACAAAAGTAAATCGGGCGAGAGATTGGGAAGATTGCGCGCGTTTAAATAATTTCAAACATGATGTGTTAATGCGAAAATATTCACAAATTTAATATCTCCGGGGAGGGGTCAAATGCTATTTGCGAAATAACTGCTCGATTCTGCTTTATTTCCTTACAGGGCACAATAGTCATACTAATATTATAAATGAAACTGGCGATTCACCCTCGCTTCGCTTCGGGTTCGTCCCTAGACAAAAACAAATTTATCCCACGGGAACCGTTAATTTTTTCGGGATGATATATAGCCTATAGCCTTCCTCATTTAACAGGCTATCGAATGCAAAAAGAATTTTTCAAATCGGATCAGTAATTCCTACGATTAGCGCGTTCAACCAAACAAACAAACAAACAAACTCTTCAGCTTTATAATATTAGTATAGATAATAATTCAGTATTGGGAAGCCGAATGAAGTGGATTCAAATCCCGTGTCTTGCATCTCTGATATTTACATGTGCGTATCATTTCCAACATGTCACTTATCCTACTATGAAGGAAATAGGTTATTTAAAATGATTATGGTTATTATCATAATTGGACATGTTTCTTATATTAAGTGAATTATATTTAAAAAAAAAGACTCTTAAATGAAAAGATTTATTTGTGTATTTTCTTTAACATAATAAAAAAACTTCATCGAAATATTCTGCGTATTAAGCTTTCTACTTACCTATAGCCAAGAAGAGCTTTTATCGAATGAAATGTAGCTATCATTTTTAGATTAAGTGAAGCGCTAAAAGTTCATTTATATTAAAATGAACAGAACGAAGTTCAAGAAAATATAAATCTTACGTAAAAACTAATAGTTAAAGGGGACTAGAATGCAGATTTTTCTACTGAATCTCTGTATACAGTATGAATCATAAAGTTAAAAGCTACAAATAAGCTGTAAGAATAAGTGTTTTGAGTTTTACAACTCAAAACACTTATTTTTACATTAGTCAAATAAACTATTCATTAGTAATTTGATAATTATGAAAGTATGTTAATATTATGTAAATTTTTAGAATGTTTACTTTATAGGATATAGCATAACGTCAAACAGAATCTATACATATAATAAGATTGTAACTAAGCCGAATCTGTACATTAAATATTTTTTTGAAAATCTTATTGAAAAATATTATCGATATAGAGGCCGAATCTATAGTTTTTAGAATTTTTTTCTGTCTGTCTGTCTGTCTATGGCGTCGCATATCACGCACTCAAGTACGACACCCCGACGGCAGGTCTGCCGAAGCAGACCACAACAACCATGGGGTTACACAGTCCACTTTGCTATCAGAGAAGTACCAAGAGCAACCCGCATGGTACACCTCCCTGTGCGCTTCTTGGCTTCGCGCCCGGCTGAACTACCGGACGCTAAGGACAACTCCAGCATGACAAGGTGAATGCACGTTGGGGGGAGGGATACTTAACCACCTTTGACATACCCCCAACAAAACAAAAAAAGAATTATTCAAATCAGTCCAGCCATTTTTGAGTTTTAGCGAGACTTACGACTGGCAATTAATTACTAGTGATCTTAATAACAATTAGCTGGAATTAATTTGCTTATTATATATTATGTGTTACTTAGAATAATTAAGCTATTTACTACATATTATGTATATTATAGTGTAGCGCTAAGTCTTCGTAGAGTAATCTGGCTGTGTTTACTTACGCCCAAGGTCATGTTAGGATTGTTTTACAATATTAAATAAGTAATTCTTGTATATATATAAAAGAAACTCGTTCCAGGCTTCTAAAACCCATACGCATTTTCAATGTTATCTGTCTCATGGGAATCACTTACTCTATACTGAAACTTACTCTATGTCACTTTCCAGCTCATTAACTATATGAAAAAGAAAAATAAAATCACTACAACGTGTAGCTTTATTGTAACGTTTCCTTATTTTTATTAAACTTTAGAAAAGGCGTTCAACAAATTATAGACCCATGCTTTTATAAAATGAAAACAAATATATATATTAAAAAATTAAGGAGATGTGTTAGTCTGACTCGTACACTGAGGGTTCCGTAGCATGAAATATTACAATCTCATTATCCCATTAATATTTTAAATGCGAAAGTTTGGATGGATAGATGTTTGTTACTCAATCACGCCAGAACAGCTGTACAGATCTGGATGAGACCCATGGGACAGAGATAGGTTATAGTCTCAAATTGCACATAGATTACTTCCTTTTTATCCCGGAAAAATTTACGGTTCCCGTGGGATAGATTTGTTTTTGTTTTTCGTTACGTTTATAAATGCAAAAAAAAAAGTTTTTTGCAAAACTATTAATTTACTGATTTCTTTACTTGTGTTATATGACATTGTATCTTGTCAAATTTCAAGATTCTAGGTCAACGCTAAGTACCCTATAGGTTTTAATTTCCTTGCAAGTATCAAAATTTGCGATATAGACGGCCATATCTTTTAATTGCGTCGACTTAGAAGTTTGATTTTTTTCAAATATTTAACGGTTGCAGACCTGAGTATTTGTTATTAATTTCAATTTAATATCTCTACACGAGTTTGAGAAAAAGAGTCTTTACAGATAGACAGACAGGCAGATAATTAATTAATCCATTAAAGACCCCTTTTTTCTTTTTAGGTATGGAGCCCTAAAAAAAGTTAAATAATTCCTTCAAGTCACCTTACATATAGATTTAGATGCTAGTATAGAAAATGTAAACTCATAATACTGTTGTAATTATTTTCCTCACAAACTAACTTCGCGAAATACCATTAAAAGCCCATCCTCATTTACATTTAAGAAAAATAATGTTACACCTTCTACAATATTCGAAACACGTTTTGTTGGTATTATCGAAGGGAAGACGTTTATTTTTCCTTGTTAGAATATTGCCAGAGCAAAAATGTAAAGTACATTTATTATATCCATATAACTAACTATCGCCCGCGGTATTGCATATTTTAGTTTATTGCATGATACTATATAGCCTGACTTTCAGTAAATAGGTAATAAATAGCAATAAGAATTATTTAAGTCGGATTTATAATTTCAGAGATGAGAGCAATCAAACAAACAAAACAGTTAATTTTAAATTTTTAATATAAGTTTAGTGAAAATATGTTAATTAAATCCCTAGTAATATATTTCTAACGCCGGAAACCAAAATCTAAATAAATCCGCGAAAAAATCCGAAAACATAGTTTAATTTAAAATGTCAAATATTCGCGTAAATATAAGAAAGTATGAAATGCCATAACCATAAAAAATATGAAAATAATTTGTATTCATAGAAATTTCACGAGCAAAGTCGTGAGCGATATCTCATAAAAAAGTGAATTTCATTTTAAAATGATTATTCTGAACAAAATAAAATACGTAAACATACAACTTAAAATGTAATTTTATTATAATTTAAGGTAAACTTGGTAAATTTTCGTTTAAAAAATATATTGTACAAAATGAGGCTCGTAACGGAGAGCTAACAAGTTATAATAGAGGCCAAATTTAGTATTCTGTTTCACTTAAACGTACAGCAGTTGAATATTATTTTTGCATAACAAAATTTTTTTTTTTTTTTACTTAAAGAAATTTCTAAATATAACATATTGGATTACTATGTATGTATATTCAGCCCTTTTTAACGTCCCACTGCTGGGCATGAGCCTGCCTTCAATACGAGGGGGATCAGGCCATTGGCCACCACGCTGGCCAAGTGCTGGTTGGCGGTGGTCACATGCCTTTCGAAAATTTGCTAGATTCTCTTAGACATGCTGGTTTCCTCACGACGTTTTCCTTCACCATAAAACAAGCTGTAATCATGTTGAAAATGATTCGCACATGAGAATATCAGAGAGCTTCATTCAGGTCCGTCCGTAGGTTGCTTTCTCATACAAAATTTTCATCCCCATTTTTACCCCCTTAAGGGAGGATTTCCGGGGTAAAAACTATCCTATATTCTTTCCAGGGCCTAAAACTATCCTCTTGCTAAATTTCATCAAAATCGGTTCTGTCGTTTCGGAGCCAATTCAGTATAAACAAATTTTTTCTCTTTATAATATTAGTTAGATTGTATATCATTGATTTAATCTATATACATATGTAAGTATGTAAGTAAGTATATATGTAAGTAAAAGCGATAATTACTCATTGATTATTCACGAAATTTCTAAAAAGTATAAATGCTTCATATTTAAAATTTAGCAAGTAGCTTTATCATACAATTAGGAGTGTCTATTAAGAAAGAATTTTTAGAACGTTTAACTTTAAAAGGTTTATATAGAAATTAGTTATTTATAATATACGCAGGCAGAGTGGAATGGGAAAAAGTGGGCCTAGATCTTGGAACTCATATGTCTGGTATTTTCATGTATACACCATTTTGAACATGATTACAACTTGCTCATATGGTTAAGGAAACCTGAATGCTTGAGAAAACCTAGCAAGTTTTCGAAAGACATGTGAAGTCCGCCAATCCGCACTTGGCCAGCGTGGTGGATGGACTATGGCCTGATCCCCCTCGTATCGAGCGGAGGTTCATGCCTCGTCTAAAACTAAAACTGATATTATAACAAATTTAAATATAACTATTCCACCTTTTACATAAGAATTTTTTAAGTTAATTTGCTATTTACTAAACACATTATTTTCTAGACTACTATTTTATGTAGTAGTTCTAAAAAGATTTCATTTAATATGACGTTTATTACCTCAAAACCCTCTTTCTCTCCAACGCGGTTGAGCATTGCAACATGTCCCACCCCCGACATAAGTCACCGGCGTTGGTGTGACCTCAATTTATAAGACAGCACGACAACTTTACGAGGGTGGTTCAGCGAATTTTACATCTACAAGATTTAGTATCCGGTTTTGTTTGATTTACAGTTTGTAATATTCTATAGTTTGTTCTTAATGTCAAATGTTACGTTAAATCTTCTTTTTCATCTTCTTTCTTCTGGTTAGTTATGCTTATAATAAGTTTGAAAAAATTATGTTTGTTAGGAGAATAACTTCAAAAAAGGTAATATATATGTTTCAATAATAGCCTTTCTCTGGTCTATGGTATTTATTAAAGTGACAAGTCAAATTAGGGAACAGTGAGTAGAAAGTAGTGTCCTTACTTGCTGTGCCAGCGGTCGCGGGTTTGAGTCCCGCTGGGGGTATTCATTTATGTGATAAGATTGAATATTTGTACTTCAGTCATGGGTGTTTATATTTATAATATATATGTATTTAAAGTAATTTATGTGTAGTGTATCAACTATCTGGTATCCATAATAAGGCCTCGTAGCTTACCATGGAACTAGATGGTGCTGTATGTTAATGTCCCAACATATTTATTTATTATTGGTATGGTAACATTTTTTTTTAATCCTTTTAAATTACTCTTAGCTTTAGCTTAAAGAGTTTTAAAGAAGAAAAAATAATGTTCTTCTCCCTTTTTTATTTGTAACTTAATCACTTCATGTAATATTCCTAATCCCCTTAATAAACGGTTTAACTATTATCTAATACTAATATTATAAAGAGGTAAAATTTGTAAGTTTGTGAGTTTGTTTCTAGGTAGTAATCTCTGGAACTGAACCGATTTAGATGATATTTGGTAAGCAGATAGTTTAATACCCTAGGAAGGACATAGGATATATATAATACATTTTTATCCTAGAAATCATCCTTTAAGGAAGTGAATATGGGGATGAAAGTTTGTATGGGTAATCAACCCTGGGGACGCACCCGAGCGAAGGGAGGGTGAGTCTCAAGTAGCAAAAGAAAATCTGGTTAGGCTCAAAGCAAGCAGATGCTAATATTTTTATTATTTCTATACTACTCTTGACTTTAGTACTTACTAATTGTTCAAACTACCAATATTTGTTTCTTTACAGTAGATAGTTCTTCCCTGTATTTTAAAAGTAAAGCTTTCTGAGATTTATCTATATTAATATTATAAATGTGAAAGTTTGTGAGTATGGATGTTTGTTACTCTTTCACGCCAAAATTTCTGAACGGATCTGGATGAAATTTGGCAAACAGATAGATTTGACATCACATTTGGCTCAGTTTGTAGTGACTCTACTTGTTGTGCCAGCAGGTGCAGGTTCGAGTCCCGCTGGGGGCATTCATTTTTGTGATGAGCACGAATGTTTGTACTCCAGTCATGGGTGTTTATGTGTATAATATGTATGTCACATGTTATAATATGTATTCATAACATAAGCCTCGTAGCTTACCATGGAACTATATGGTGCTGTGTGTTAATATCCTAACATATGTATTTATTTATAATTTATTTATTATAATCTAAAACAATATATAGGTTACTTTTTATCCCGAATAAATGTAGGGTTCCCATGTGATAGGCGAACCCAAGCGAAGCGAGGGTGAACTGCTAGTACATAATATATAGATAAAATACATCTTATTGTTTTTTTTAAAGTAAAATCCATATTTTATACCAATAGAATCAACATTTACAAGTCAATAATTCTGTATTAAAAACTTTTTCTGTAAATTGTCGTTTGGACCAATAAGCACTGAGACGACGTACGGTATCATTGTTTTGAATTTTACCAAGTGTAATTTTAGTAAGGTGGAGAGCACTCTAATATACCTACGAGTATGTGCTGCGCGCTAACATTGTATCCATTTAGGAATTTCAGGCTTCGTCTTAATCAAGCTAATTTGGTCACTGTAGATATTGGTCTCGTGAGCGATGAGACGATAAATGATCTTGATACATTCACATACAGAGCATGTGATATATATATATATATATATATATATATATATATATATATATATATATATATATATATATATATATATATATATATAATAATAAGTCTCTCCCTATAGTATAGTCTCTATATATATATATAATAATCTCTCCCGTGACCATGATTGCTGTAAAGCATTCGAAACGTCGGAAAACAAAATCTAACTAAATACGCAAATTTAATTAAAAAAAAAATTATAATATTATTTTTAAGTTACTTTGCTGTTATTTAAATTAAAAATATGGCAACACTGTTATGAATCAAAAATGTTAATCTGAATTACTATTATTTTGATCCACACAGTAAGAACTAACTACATCTAACAACTGTACGAGATAATTAATACAATTGAAGAAAGACACTCAAAAACCGTTTTTTTTTTTAATTATTTATTTCAGTAAGTAAAAATATTTGCTAAAAATATAGATTTTATTCAATCAATAATTTTTGTACATCTTTTAAATTCGTTGAGCTAATTTTTGTTAAACAAGATATACAAAATTTATCTTACGAAAGTATGTGAAGAACGTGAATGACAATGAAATAAACGTAAGAAGGGACTAAATAAGATATTATTCTACAATGGTTGAAGAAAAGAATAAAATGATAATTAAACTAGAAAAACCCGCGATTTTGCCCGCGTTTTCTTCGACAAAAAAAACTCTTTGGCTTCATGTATTTATAATTATATGTATATAGTTTTGCAATAATGTATGGAAGTCTACCCGATTTTTTAACATTTATGATTATTGCTCCGCTTCCTTGGGTAGTAGCATGATGATATATAGGCTATAGCCTTTCTCAATAAACGGGCTATCTAATGCAAAAATAATTAATTTTTCAAATCGGATCAGTAGTTCCTGAGATTAGCGCGTACAAATAAACTCTTCCTTATTATATTAGTATAGAATATAGATTAAATCATTTTCATAACTCATAATTTTTTATATCTATTCTTGAACGGTTTTAGAATAATCTTATATATTTAAACGAGCAATTCTTGTATATTTATATCTTTATTTCTTTATTTATTTATACCAGCGATCTCGGAAACGGCTCTAACGATTTCGCTGAAATTTGGTATGTGCGAAGCTCGGTCGTCCAGGTACTATCTTATCTAAGCCCCGAGATATGTATAGACCCAAGCTTCTTACGCTCATTACGCTTTATTCACGCTTACGTACTACACTAGCTTTATATACACTTTTTTAAACTATCTCGGGATACAGTGCTATATGTAAAAATAAAACCCATAATATTCTATGCATTTGGTAACAATTTCAAACTAATATATTTAAATTTTAGATTCTGTACGGATTTTCACTAAAATCAAAAGGTCTTCTAAGTAATTCAGCCACTTTAAAGGCATATTGGTCCCGTCCACCCGAAGTGAGACCACAAGAGTCCCGTCAAAGCCTGACAGATCTTAAATTAAACTAATGGACAAAGCTATCAAGTATATTACCATACATTTATAACTAGCGACTCGCCCTTATTTCGCTCGGATTCGTCCCTAGATACGTTTTAACAGTTAGTATGGAATAGATAGACTATATATTATATGATATATAGCCTATAGCCTTCCTCCATAAATGGGCTATCTAATGGATATAGATTTTTTCAAATCGGATTATTAGTTTCTGAGATTAACGCGTTTAAACATATAAATAAACAAACAAACTCTGCATTTTTATAATATTATTATTAAAGTATATGTAGACTAGACTGGATAGAAAAAAGATATATATAGATAAACTAAATATTTCCTATAGTTTCACTACCATATTACCTTGCGTTTTTTCATACTTAATACCGTCATCCGTCCATTTATTGCCTGTGATAGCAAACAACAGATCAAGATATATATATATATATATATATATATATATATATATATATATATATATATATATATATATACACACGTGGACTTAATGATTTTATATATAGTATATAAAATCATTAAGTCCACGTGTGTGGATAGTTTTAGGTTTATGTAACGAAAGCATGACTAAGAAGAATGAGGTACAAAATGACGAGTCACTATATTTCTTTATTACTTTGCCGAAAGCCAATGGAAGCTTTTACATACTACATTATGATATAATAGCTACTCACTCTCGCTGCGCTCGGGTTTGTTCGTAGGTTGATTTACCATACAAACTTTCATTCCCACATTCACCCCTTTAAAGGACGATTTTCGGGATAAAATTTTCCTATGATCTTCCCAGGGTCTCTAACTATCTTCTTACCAAATTTCATTTAAATTTGTTTAGTAGATCCAGACATTAACCCCTACAACCTCACAAACTCACAAACTTTACCTCTTCATAATGTTAGTATACCTAGACGTATGTGCTGCGAAGGCAGTGGTCTAGTTGTAACGCGCACGTTCGAAACCGAGTGAAGCGGGTTCAAATCCCTGGTCTCACACCTCTGATATTTTCACTGTGTGGATTATTTCCAACATGATTACCACTTGTCTTACGTTGAAGGGTAACATCATGAAAAAACCTGAGAGAACCTTGCAAGTTTTCATAAGACATATGCAGTCCGCCAACCCACACTTCGCCAGTGTGATGGACTATGGCCTGATCCCCCTCGTATTGAACGTCCCAATACTTTTAATGTTTCACTGCTGGGCACGAGCCTCACCCGTGCCAGCAGTAGGATGTTAAAAAAGGGTATACATACATATTATGTACATTTACTACGACAAAGCCCACTCGGCCAATCTGTGTGTGGTAAAATTTTAGGTTTGGGTGCAGGAAGATCTAGGTACGAAGGGATTTGTGTCTTTATTGCTTTCGGCTAGCAATATAGCGTCATAGGATTTATTCGTATAAAATTTCAAAATAAATTTAAAAGGTCGATTGAAGCAAATGAGCACTTGTTCAGTTTAATTGAAAAGCAACATTGCAGTATGTATAATGAAATTTTTTATGGAAATCGCCTACATAATATGTTGGACGGTGTAATAATTTTAAAGTATAGTGAATTTAATATACGAGAATATAAATATATATAAATAGAAAAAATATGTCATATAGCTTACAATTCTAAATTTTCGCCATTTCAAGGAAGCAATCTATTTGATCAATATAAAAAAATATATGCTGTAATGAAATAATAAAAACTTAAAAAAAATAAAATAAAAACCGACTTCCAGGCACTGAAAAGTTAAAAATAACTAAACAGGGGTTTTCATATAGAATAGATACTTAATCAGATATTTTCGAAGTCGGTGTGCTTTGATTTGCATTGGCTGGCACCGACTTCGAAAAAAATCTGATTAAGTATCTATTCTAAATGAAAACCCCCGTTTAGTTATTTTTTACTTTTCAGTGCCTGGAAGTCGGTTTTTTTTAAAAGCTTTTATTTTTCCATTTTTAGTGTAGACGTATCATCAATACAAATTAATCAAGCGAAAACACCAGGTAATTGCTGTAAATCGTTGAGGAGTTCCCTCGACTATCTTTCGGGTCCATCATCAGATCGACTCCAGATCTTCATTAAATAGTAGTGTTTTAAAATACCTAATGAAAATGTTTTCAAACGCACTAGTCACCGCTACAATTTTCGAAAGTTCCCCTCGATTTCTCTGGGATCCCTTCGTCAGATCCTGGTTCCCTTATCATGGGACTACTCTTGGCATATCTCCTTTCCAACAAAAAAAAGAATTATCAAAATCGGTTCATAAACGACGAAAAAATCCGCGAACAAACATAATATATATATATATATATATATATATATATACGGTCGAATTGAGAACCTCCTCCTTTTTTTGGAAGTCGGTTAAAAATGACATAAACTTCATTCAATTAGAATGCTACAATCACTTGTGTGTTGTCAATTTAAAAAGGGTTAGTGTTTAATACACTGACAGTCCGTGTGGAGTCTACCACCGGCTCGGAAGGCAGTTCTGCTGAGCAGAGCCGGCGAGAAACTAAGCAGTTGCTCTTTTGAATATCGAGAAATATTGTAGCTATCCCTCATAAAAAACCGGGTCGTCTGAATTTTACAAATATTCATGAAGAAGAAACTTTTGATTACATTATTATCGTTTTATTTACCTATGGGCATCCTTTGATGGTGTTATTTAGTATGCAATATGTATTATGTACTTATCTTCATAGGAAATTATTTAAAATACCAGCATAAAAAGTATTAGCACGTTACATCTTAAAAACGAAATCTTTAAATCAAGCAAAGCAAATCAACTTTGAAATCAATTTAAAAATATTTTATAAGTTGGGAAATGCGCTATATACATGCAACTTGCATACAATATACAGGTGGTTATGTGGAACTCAGCGGCTAGAAAAGACAGAACTAGTCACAAAAACCCAACGGAACCTGCCCGTCTTAGCCGCTTACGCACTTAACCACGACGTCCCGACGGCTGCCTACCGAGGCAGATCACAAAGACCAAGGGATTGCTTCCAAGGTCCACTCTGCTATCAGAGAAGTACCAGGAGCAACCCGAATGGGTACACCATCGTTGTTTGTTTGTTTGTTTGTTTGAACGCGCTAATCTCAGTAACCACTAATTCGATTTGAAAAATTCTTTTTGCATTAAATAACCCGTTTATTGAGGTAGGCTATATATCACATAGTTATAGTCTATCTATTTTATATCAACCGTTAAAACGTATGTTAGGAAAAAACCCGAGCAAGTTCTAAGTATAAGTAAAATGAAAACTGTAATGGAAATGCAACTCTTCATACGAATAAAGCTCGTCATACTTGCAATATACATAGGACTGTTTAAACTGTAGTCAAATAAAACAGTTAATAAACACTGCTATAAACTTTCATTCGAGTAATTCAATTTTGTTTGAATGCTTATTAAAGTAGTTTATTTAAGTAAAGCTTTTGGATCCTGAAAATAACGTTTTTAATATAAAAATTGGAGATGACTGTGTTGATGTCATTGAAATGATTTTAGATGGTTTTCGGTTCGATATTCATCAAATATAAATACAAATAGACAAATAGTATAGTCCTGTTATGGAGAACTTACTACCTACCATGGCAGATTTTTTTTCTTAATTCTTTCATTGTAGTAAGTATGTGTTCATTTCGAAATGTTACTAAATTTTAAACTACTTCGGTGGCATAGTGGCAGCACATCTAGAGGCCCAGGGTTCAAGTTCCAGATCGGGCTAAGTTTAGTTATTGAGTATTTCTGTTTAGAAGGTCCCAGAACCGGAGCTGAGAAATTGGCAGTATTCCACCCGCGTGTCTCCGAGAGCACGTGAAGTCCTCGATCGTGCGCTTGATCTCTCACCGGTCGTAACGAATTATCGTACCATCAGAATTTGAGAGTGAAATGAATAGAGAGTGCACTTGTGTCTGTGCGAATACTTATGCACTATAATATCCCCTACAATGGTTTAAATGAGTTTGGCCACCGTGGCCAAAATCGCCTAGTCATGCTCGCCTTCATCATTATCATCGCCAACATCATCATCATCAAATTCTATACCATGGCCATAAATATAATTTAAGCAAATTTACGTCCCCCTTCTTACTTTTTTCCACGCTATTTTATTTCCGTAAGTGATAAGAATAAAAGAGAATACCCACTGGAAAACCTGCCTGTATAGGTTATTTTTCTATCATTGTGCCACTGCTAACATTAGATAGCCTATAGCTTTCCTCAATAAATAAGCTATAAAATGCAAAAACATTATCTCAATCGACCTAGTAATTTCACAGAACAAAGTTTCACACTTTATTATTATTATAACGAAAGTCAATTTTATCTTTAATAAAATATAACTTAATTATAACTTTTAAATTAATGTTATATTAAGTTGACAATTTAAAGAAATATGTGATCGTGATAATATCGTCCAGTTATTTACAGCAGCGGCGGTACAGCGGTGAGGCGTAATGCTCATTTAAGCTCTGCCTATTAAAATATATAACGATGGATCCGATCGAGTCGTTTATCAACAAAGCTCTGGCATCAATGTTTGAACTTAATTTTCAATAAGGGTTGTAACTTTATTAGACTAATTATATTGTTGTTATATAATTCATATTTAAGGGTTATATTGTGTGTTGCATATTAAATAGAAGTGTCAATTAAACCCCTTTTTTAAATAAAAAGGGGTTTAACTTTTTACATTTTGTAGACTGTTTATCAATTTTTTAAATTGGATTTTCTTTTGCATTTAATATCTAGTACCTGAGCGACCGAGCTTCGCTCGGAGTTTTTTTTGTTATATCGTATTTTGTAGACAAAAAAAGCTAAAAACTTGAATAAATACAAAAAAAAACAAAAGTAAAAACTTAGTATTCCGACCGGGACTCAATCCCGGGCATATGTGCTGTCTAACTTGCACCTTGATCGCTTGACCACGATGCTTATAACCTTTTGTAAGAAATTATCGACCATATCTGTATAGAGTAATGCAAAAGAAAACGTTCAGTTTTTCGTAGTTCAGTTTCAGCGAAATCGTTAGATCCGTTTCCGAGATCGCTGGTTTAAATAAATAAAGATATAAAGATATAAATATACGAGAATTGCTCGTTTAAATATTTAAGATACACAATAATAAATTAACTGTAAAAAATATTTTTAATAACAAACCTATATGTAAATGCTCTAAGCAGAAGAAAATAAACTTTAAATTAAAACAAACCCATCAATTTATTACATTACACAATTTATATTATGATATAGAAGCTTGTCGGAAGATTTACTTATTTTGAATATTATATTCTTGTTTATCTACAGGTAAAGCTCGCGACAATCTTGTATATTTACTCATCGTCTTTTCCTTCCATTTATATATATATATATATATATATATATATATATATATATATATATATATATATATATATATATATATATATATATATATATATATATATATCATAGAGTTTAATGTGGAAATCATAAATCGCTATTTTGTAACTTCCGCCATATTGGATTAAAATTGGCGGCTTTAATTATTTAAGTAATAATCGTGCATTGTACCGGGAACCAAACTTGTGTGCAAAATTTCAGCTCAATCGTACACTGGGAAGTAGGTCAAATTTTACTTACAAGATTTCTTTACACAGATTCGGACAGGTGAAACTGAATAAAAGCTCCTAAAAAGGCACACTGACTTCAAAATAATTTAATATATAAAATGTACTAAGAACTCCAAAAGACAATATTTTTTATAAAAAATGCGAAGGTATTACATAACATACAAACAAACATTCAAATTATCACCTCTTTGAAGTCGATCAAAAATTTAGGTAATATCAATCAAGTCATCTACAGATACAACTCTAGATACCCTTCCGCTTAATCCTGTACAAAGAGGACGTCATCAGAGTAATTAATCCCTGAAGCTTTCCTTTGAATTTTAACAAAAAATCTACCAATAAAATCTATATATAAATATCAATTAATCTATTTGCAACTCGATTTTTTTTTGTTTAGAAGCTTCTGACGAGCTTTAGTGTTATCGATAAAAAATCATTAAGTTTCCCTATATAGATTTGTAAACATATGATAAAATTCTAACTGAATCGAATCTGTACATTAAATATTTTCTGGAAAATCTTATTGAAATAATCGTTATTATCGTTATAGAGGTCGAATCTAAAGTTTTTAGAATTTTTGTCTGTCTGTGTGTCTGTCTAGGAACGCATCACGAGAAAACTACTAGACAGATTTTGATGAAATTTGGTATTGTGATAGCTGGTTATCCGGGTTAACATATAGGATACTTTTTATTGCGGGAAATATCTCACCTGTGAGAAATCTATACTAAAGGTTAATACGTAAAAGTTTTATTCACATTTGTTTTCCTCTGATTATTGTTAAATTCAACCACTGGACGATCACTAGTTAAAAGAATTACTCCTAAAAGTTATTCGAAGCTAATTATTTACCTCCGCTTCACTCACCTCTTGGGGGATGCGTTTTGGACTTGATACAAAAATATCGACTTTTCTTTATACATATATGTAATACATATTATAGTATGATGTGTGTATCAGCGCAACTTTTTGGCTAATTTTATTTCTAACAGTACTAAATTTGTTTATTATTAGGTACAAGTCTTTGGAAACTATATGTGTTGTAAATTTCATCCAAATCTGTTTAGCCGTTAATTAGTAAGACATGTATCATTGTATACACACATACACACTTTCACATTTATAATAGTCGCGTTTTAGTTGAATTTTTTATGACTACTCATACTAAATTTATATCTGAACTAGATTTGGTTAATATTTTACCGTCAATATCTATAATTTACTACTAAAATATAATATGGATAATATAATTTAGTATTATTATTTGTGAAATAAGAGCGCTTTCACTTACATCAATCAGTTTCATAGACGTCGCTTCGGTGAAAGGTTCTTGAAACGCGTATACTATAATTTCCTTTACGATAACATCAGGTCTCTTGTCACTTTAGTTTATTAGTATATTAGTTTAATTCATGGCGATGTAATTTACTTTATTTACTGGGATGATATTGTTATAGTATAATAAGATTTGATTATAATTTATATTGTGGCACTAGCGACTCACCCACGCTTCGCTCGGGTATATCCCTAGGTATCTTTTAACGGTTAGTATGGAAAAGATAGTAATACAGTATGGAATAGATAGTTTCCCTTTCTCTGTGAAAAACTAAAACAAATCTATCCCACGGGAACCATACATTTTCCCGGGACAAAAAGTAACCTATGTGCTATTCCAGACTATAGTCTATATCTGTGCCAAATTCCATCCAGATCTGCTCAGCCTTTCTGGCGTGATTGAGTAACAAACATCCATCCATCCAAACTTTTGCATTTATAATATTAATGGGATTTATCATTTTAGATAAGATTTTATCATGACTTCGATTTTGGGCTTCGTTTCTAACAAACAATATTTTCTTTTATATATATATATAAAATATATAAAATATTATATATATAATATAATAGTATATACTAGCGACTCACCCTCGCTTCGCGTCTGGTTCGTTCCTAGAGAAAAACAAATCTATCCCACGGGAACGAAATATTTTTCCGGGATGATATAATATAGCCTATAGCCTTCCTCAGTTAACGAGCTATCTAATGCAAAGAGAATTTTTCAAATCGGATTAGTAGTTCCTGAGATTAGCGCGTTCAACCAAACAAACAAACAAACTCTTCAGCTTTATAATATTAGTATAGATTTGTATTTTTTAAGAAATATATTTCAATAAACCGTAGAAATAATGACGACATAAAATACTTTTTAGATCTTAAAAATGTTTTTGAAGAGAGCTCATAATAGATAGGTAAAGAAAATGATTACATTTATATTTTCTATTTATCCAGTTTCTTTTTATAAGCTTAAACAAACTGTCAAAACATCAACCCTAAAGTCAATATCGCTGGTTATATAAGTTAATGCTATGATAACACTCTAACAATTAAAGCTAATATTCGAAACAATCGTTTGAGAATTGCCTTAAAACACCTGGCTTTAGTCAGACCTTTTTTTTTTTTTTTTTTTTATAGTTGGGTAATGCATTTACGCATACCACCTATCCCCCAGGTGGTTATGTGGGGCTCACCGGCTAGAAGAGCCGGTACTACCCACTAAACCCCAACTTTCCCCTCCCCTCCGCCTTAGTGGGACGCCGCGGGATCGCTTACGCATAACTACCGCGACGCCCTGGCGGCAGGCCTGACGGCCACCAAACCAATGGGGCTGCTCCACAGTCCACTCTGCTGAACCAGAGAAGTACCCGGAGCAGCCCCATTAAACCACGCCGCCCACCGAAGTGGGCACCCTTCAATCGGCTGCAGAGGACAGGGAGAGCGGCAACGACACACCGACACTCCTCTTCCCCTGCAGCCCCACCGCGTCTGCCATCTAAGACGGTGGCAGCCCCGTCAAGGCCGCGGGGGGCAGGGAGAACGGCGCACCGAAATACCGGCAATCCTCTCCCACCGCGGCCTTCCCCTCTACCGGTTACGAGCCTGCCCTCACAGTCCCGCAACCGGTCCCCGCCCTTCGGTAGCAAGACCGCCGAAGCGACCCCGCTCCCGGTGGCCGCAACTCCGGAAGCCGAAGCCTCAACGGAGAGCGGCCCCGTCATGCCTTGGTCCGTGCCGGATTTCTCCGGTACCACCCGCCCCTGTGCTAAGCGGGTGGTGTTCCCCGATCCGCCACCTGGGGACGCGCCCGGTAGGAGTTGGCTTTCCCCCGGGGGCTTTAGTCAGAGCTGTGCCAGCAGTCGCAGGTTCGAGTCCCGCTGAATGTTTGTATTCCAGTTATGGGTGTTTATATTTTGAATATATGTGAAGTGTATCAGCTATCTTGTAACCATAACACAAGCCTCGTACCATTACCATTGAAATAGATGATGCTGTGAGTTAATGTCCTAACATATTTTATTTTATTATAAATTCAATAGTTTGTATGTTTTTGTGTATGTTTGTTACTTCTTCTTGTAACGAACCATCGAATTTGGTTAAAAATCGGAATTGGGATATAACGTTACTTACATATTAACGGGAAGACTACCTTTATCAACGTTATACACGAGCGAAGCCGTGGTAAAAATTAGTATTTGAATAAATCTATATAGAAATAGACAAAGATAAAACCGTTCAGTACCTTTTCCTCTTCTGTTTGTCAACCGATTTACATTTCTTTTGTTTAATAGCTATTGACGAGCTTTAGTGATTTTAGAATTTTTGTCTGTCTGTCTGTTATCGCATCACAGAAAAACTACTGGACAAAATTTTATGAAATTAGGTATAATGATAACTGGTTATCCGGGTCAACATATAGGATACTTTTTACCGCGGGAAAATATTTCAACTCTGAGAAATCTATGCTAAACGTTTAAACTAAGTAGGGACCAACCTGAGCGGAGCGAGGGTGCGTCTTGTCTTTATATATTATGATAATTATTGTCAAATTCCAATCACAGGGCGAACACTTATTAATATAAAATGGAGTTATCTCCTTATGTAACAACAAGATACTAAACAGTCTATAAAGTAAAAGAATGTGGTGTAATATCACCTATACAAACATTAAAAGAGAATTGCTGGTAGTGTTCTTCGAGTATTCTTGCCATAATTCCTCTCGATCAAGACTAATAAAGCAATTATCGATTAGACGAGGAATATTACATATTTCTAGTATAACATTCTCCTTACCTAATAATCAAGTCTCAATATCAGTTTCCATAATATTATTACACAAACAAGAGCTTTCATCATAGTTATCAAATATTATAAAGAGGAAAAAAAAATGTTTTTTTTTTGTTTCAAATAGGCTCTGAAACTACCTAAACCGATTTAAATGAAATTTGGTAAAAAGATAGTTTGAGACCCTGAGAAGGACATAGGATAGTTCTATCCCAGGACTCATCTCTGAAGAGGGTGAAAATGGGGATGAAAGTTTGTATGGGGAAGCTACCTATGGATGAACCCAAGTGAAGCGAGGATGAGTAGTTACGAAATAAGTTCATAATTTCACACCTAACCTAATATTAACTTGCCATATTTCGCTAGCTAGCAGCGTGTTATCTGTCCTTACAGGCCGGTAAGTCCCTAGAGTCCTTGCTTAGTCGAATTAATGCTGGAAATTATTGCCAATGGGAAAGTCCTTTTTACAATCAAATGATACCGAGAAAGTCAACTAATGGACTTAATCCTTAATTAATTGGGGCATTTTTCTGCTTTTTACGTAAATCAAAAAGATTTATTAGGGGGAAATTCCTTATAGATTATTGGTTAGCAATGGTATGGGCGAGTTCGATTTCCGTGCAAGTCAAATGTTTGTATTAACCATATAGAAGGACTATATTACCACAGCCTATTATTTCATACAGTCGTTTAAAGAATTCCTCTAGATAGGGTCGTGCGAGGGGAGTTGCGAATGACATGATACCGAGTGTCATACTTATTTTTATATGACATTCCGGAAACGAATTTTAGGGTTGATAAGTCTAATTGTAACTTGTCACGAAATGATACAATAGAGCTTTAACTTAGAAACCGTTCGCTGTGAAAATTATTATTTTAGGCCATTCTTGCATTTATTAGCATTTCCGTTTAAATCAATAGATGATTTTCTACTAAATGGATAATTATACTGTAGTACTACATTATTAATAGCTTACATTCTAAAATATCTAGATACTAGATTTATAAAATATGTAGGTATATAAATAATATAAAAATGTATATAAAAAAAATAAAAAAAAATTGTACAGTAATAACTAAGTGTACATTTCTTTGTATATATAATTCAGTATGTTTAATTTTTTTATTGGTTATCTTGGTTTATCAAATAAAAAAAACTATCTAGATTTTATATTCTAGATTGTTGTAGCTTATAGCGCTGCGTCGTAGATCAGACACTTTGAGAACGAGGTAAGACAACTAAGAGCTGTTTTTCTATCTACTCTGGTATTTTTTAATATCTAATTTAAACGATTAGTTATTTCAAAGTATTTGCATTTTGTTTACTGAAACGCCTCCCTACGTATTAATTTAATAAATTAATTCTATATGAATATTTATATATTCTTAGAACCTGCAAAATATTTTCGGAAATCTAATTATTTCATACAATAACTTTTTGTACTTATTTCACTAAGCACAGCTTAAGGCTTTAAACTCCCACTGCTGGACACAGGCTTTCCTTTAATACGAGAGAGATCAGGCCATAGCCCCCCACGCTAGCCATGTGGGGGCGGACTTCACACGACTTTCGAAAACTTACTAGGTTCTCTCAGACATGCAGGTTTCCTCACGATGTCTTCACCGTAATTTACAACCTTACCTATGAGATACAGCCTTACTTATAAGATAGCCTTTATAAGATACACAGCGAATAAGTGACAAACATACACAATCATAGACTCTCACATTTTTTACAATAGTACTTTGGGATATTAACACAACGTACCATTTAGTTCCATGGTAAGCTACGAGGCTTGTGTTATGGATACCAGATAGTTGATACACTACACATATATAACTTTAAATACATATAAATACATACATATCATAAATAGAAACACCCACGACTGGAGTACAAACATTCGTTCTTATCACACAAATGAATGCCACCAGCGGGACTCCAACCCGCGACCGCTGGCACAGCAAGTAGGGCCACTACAAACTGAGCCAAACGTGTCAACTTCAATACAGATAAATACAATTGAAGTGTCTTTTTGTAATGTCAAAATAACAGCTTTATACTAAATGTATATGGAAATATACACGGTACTTATAAGAAAAACACAATTTTTACAATTTTTGTCCATCTGTCTGTCCGTCTGTCTGTTTATTCCGGCTAATCTCTGAAACGGCTAGACCAAATTTAACAGGACTTTCACTAGCATCTGCCAGTGAAAGTCCCTTTAAAATTGATAATATAAGGAGTAACTTAGGCTACTTTTGTTTTAAAAAAAGAATTAGGGTTTTGTTAAAAAAAGTCGAAGGTAAGTCGCTAGCTTAAATATATTAATGTGATAAGCTTTCTACTTAGCACACCAGTGACAATGATTTGCTTTCTTTTAAATAAAATACTACTACGTAAGTAAGAAACCGTGTCACTTTTCTAATTACTCTAACGAGATGAATCAGCGTCGTCGCCTATAAAGAATTAGTCTGGACAACGGTCACCTCTTAAACGTACTGCATTTTAAATAAAACTATCTTTTCGGATTTTGTCGAGGATTTATTTTTAATTTTTATTTTATTTTTTGAAAAAAATAAAATAAAAATTAAAAATATTTTTTCTCGATATTTTGATTAGCTTTCAAGATATCGGTACTCGATAATCTGAAAAGATGCAAATTTTATAAAAAATATTATGTAATTTGATAGATAAAAAAAATAGAGACAACTATGCAATTTTCGCGATGAAAAATCTCGAAATCATGATTTTTTTATGAAAAATCCCGAGCTATGATTTTTTTATGATAAATCCGTGAAACAACGGGTCTAGGGGACATCTGTTATCTGTTATCTATCTGTTATCTCGGAAACGTAACATAACGTAAGCGAGAATCAAACTTCAAATCGTAGCGCCGTAGGAACCGTAGACGTGCCCTGTGACGTCACGCCAAGCGCGCGAAATGGCGGGTCTTATGATAATTTTAATTATTTTTATACTAAATTTTAGTTTTTTTGAGCTAGATATATTTTTAAAATTGCATAACGATTTAACCTATTGTATAAAAAAATCACACATGTTCCTTATTTCTTAAGAAAGCTCAGAACTTTTGTAGTAAAAGCAGACGTACAAAACTCCAGCTGTAAATACTCGTAGTAAACTAAAAGCGATTTGTGCGGTGTTGGATGACAATAGAGAGGATAGTCCGAATCGTTTCCACCGATTAGCCTCGATACTCTACAGCGCTACAGAAAATCCACACGTCGATTATTTTGTCATACGAAGTGGACAGAATGTCTTTACTGTATAGGCTTTATTTGGTTGTAAACCATATGGCACAGTGGTAGTCTTGAGAAAGGTTGTTGGTTTGATTTTTATACCATAAACTAGCGACTCACTCTCGCTTCGCTCGAATTTGCCCTTAGCTTGGATATAGTAAAATGGATATAGTATGTTATCTTTAAGGTATAGACATATGCCATGGAAAACTTTTTTGTAGACCTTTTTAAGGTGTACAATACTGTAGTACATTATTTTGATCTATCTCGTAGGGTTAAGCCAGCGTTTGCAATGTAAGCGCAAAAAAATGTGTTTATTTATGACATCACGTTAGAAACCTCTAAAATTATTAGTACTTCTCTACTATATTATGCATGTATTGTACATATAAACCATCTTCTTGAATTACTATCTATTAAAAAACCCAGATCAAAATCCGTTGCGTAGTTTTAAAGATCTAAGCATATATAGGGACAGACAGCGGGAAGCTTTTTTTTATACTATGTAGTGATACATATTTATTAGTCATATTTTCACTATCCTACTTTGATTAACACATAATTTTTTACAAAAATTCAGAATAATATAAAAGCCAAATATCACTTATTCACTCACTGACTATACATGAAACCTTAACACGTTCACTGCGTTACGAGATCTAATAGTTCTCGTACGAGTTTTCGGTTCAGTGCGGAAGTGAAATTGTATGTATATCCCGTTCGGGCGCATTGAATTTCCTTAGGTTCTTTTTGAGATAGAGTGAGATGCCTTAGCCCATCATTAATAAATACCATAAATGTCGTATTTTTATTAATAAAAACGTACGAGATCTTATAGGTCTCGTAAAAATTTCGTACGAAGCCAGTTCATAAATCAGTTAGTGTTGTGCCACCTTTTGAAGATTGCTTTGACTTGCTATTATGGATAAAAATAATTTACATAAATTTTATATAAATTTATTATATAAATTTTATAATTTATATAAATTTTAGAATTATATTATAATTTATGTAAATTTTAGAATTATTAATAAAAAAAGAATTCATTCAAGCTATAATTGAGAAATTTACCGAAGTTCCTTTTGAAAACAAAAATAATATTGCTGAGGACATATCTGAACATAAATATATAATAAATGATAAGAAAAGACGCTGTACTGGATGCTATGAAAAAGCAAGACGAACTATGACAAGTAGAGAGGCGGATAAAAAAGTAAAACAAATCAAAGGATTTTGTATTGGATGCAAAAAAAACTTTGTGTTTAACGTGTTTTAACGAAAAACATTGATTTGATTAACATTTTGTATGCGTATCAGTAATAAATGATCAATTTATTCATTCTCGATAATCTATTTTTGGTCCAATCCCATCACTATTGTTTTATCGATATTTAGACAGAAATATGCGTTAAGCGATCTAAAACGTCTCGTAATGTTCTAACTTTTAGTGCCTTTCAAGATCCTTAAGGTCTCGTGATTTTGTTTTTGTAATTTTGTTTGATTTTTTTCTTTGATCTTCGGGCGAGCACACATACATAAGAACATATGTATCACCTACCGATACATTAAAAAAAAAACTAATTTTGAGCTATTTTCATAAAAATTTTAAGATTTTAAGATAACAGTCCGTACGACATCTAAAGAATCTCGTCCTGTCATTCGGAGAAGACAATAACGAGGTCTTTTAGACCTCGTAGCGCAGCAGTAGCAGGTAGCATAATTCTGGATACGCAGTGAACGTGTTAAAGGGTACTTGACCACCGATAAAGTTCAAATTTGTTCAGTAAGTAGTTTATAGGTAGGAGATCAGCTAAGAATGAGTTTTGCTACAGGAACGAAATAAGAGATTTCAAAGGCTATCGTATAAATACTAATGAAATTTCTATGTTTTTAATGACAGAGGCAGGCTTAGTATGCGGGCGGAATCGCGGGCAATACTAGTTCAGAATAAAGAGAATAATAAAATTTTACAGCTCGAAATACGTCACATTGGTTGTAAAAACATTCCATGAAGCAAGTAACTTATAGTGGCATTGATCTAATACTGAAATGAAAACTATCCTAACTAAAAGCTCTGCAGATGCAAAGCTCTTTAAAGCTACGTCCATTAGTTTATAAAGTTAATGTGAACGCACATATAATGCGACATATAAATGCATTTTTGAATTTGAATTTATATATATATATATATATATATATATATATATATATATATATATATATATATATATATATATATATACATATATATAGTTATTTATTATATGCGACTCATAATACAAATGAAAAAGTGTGTGTTTCTCTATGTGTGTCTGTGCGTGTGTGTTTATTTATAATAATTATTAATTATTTTAACTTATGTTGTATTGATCCAATTTCCTGATCCAACGAGATTTGAAGTGGAGATAACTTAGCATAGTGTTGATTAACAAATATTATAGCTATTTCTAAATAATTGTTGACGTACCACGCGAGAGGAGTCGTGACTGAAAACTAGCTACGCACAAAATTATGAAAATAATACATTTCACCACAATTTACATACATCCCGTACTAATCTTAAGGATTCTACATAATTACTTTAGTACAAAAGCTTGTAAAGGAAACATTTAATTCGGAGGGATGCTGTGTAAAACAACATCAATCTTGAGTTAGGATTAGAACCCCTAATAAATACTTTGCAAGTGCTACGACAATGGGGTGAGTTATGGGGATAAAGAGTGATCGATAGATAATATTATTAAGATGAATTACATTATGATATTAATTTCTTTGAATAGTTTTAATGAACTAGTTATTTTTCATAGCTCTTCTTGCCTACTAGATATAAATTTTGATAAATGTGGGATTTGGAAGATGAGTATGCGTGAAATGATATTTTAAGAATAAAAGGAGAGGTATGTTAGAATTTTAAGATTGGAATGAAATGAAAAAGAGGAATAACAGAAAAGAAGTATGTTGTGTCATATTGACGACACGACGGACGCGTAAACATTGTTTTGTGAAATTTAAAGGAATTTAAAAGAATAAATAGTAATTGGTGTTTATAACGCTTTTACTAGTATCCCGGGATCCTACATAAATATATGTTGATACATAATTAAATAAATCCGTTGAGTGCATAAGAAAAAATAAGTAAAAATCACAAAAGTAATGTTCACCAAATGTTCTATATCTCTTTATTTTATATTGATCTATAAAAAATTACTTACAGAAAACCATGAAGCATGAAACCATTATGTTACTATAATAACGAAGTGTAAATCGAACCGACTACCCCCTAGAACGTCAGAATAATTATACAAAAATCTAAATACGTAAATCTCCAAGCATATTTCTATACATATTTCATACAGTACTAAATCAATTACAAAGATTATAATCTAATTAGTTGATCGTTTCTTATTCAATCACTACCTGGCTGGACCGTCTCCAGTAAAATTTGGCAGCTCGCGTTGCTTTGGAAATGGATTTCTTTGTGTTTTACAAATCCTGTTGTTCTTCTTAAAATTTTGACTAGTTGTTTGGCTTCGGTTTCACTTGACTTTATTTCATTATTTTTTTTGTTTTATTTCTCTACTCACCCTGGCTCCGCTTGGGTTCTTCCCTACTTACATTTTAACGTTTAGTATAGATTTCTCAGTAATGAGATATTTTCCCGCAGTAAAAAGTATCATATATCTTACCCGGATAATCAGCAATCATCATACCGCATTTCATCATAATCCCTCCAGTGGTTTTTCCGTGATGCGGTAACAGACAGACAGACAAAAATCCTAAAAACTATAGGTTCAACCTCTGTATCAATTTAAAATATTTCTTTTCTTTCAAATATTTCTATAAGATTTTCAAAAAAATATTGAATGTACAGATTCGGCTTAGATACAATTTTATTATATGTGTAGATTATATATTTTTTTGCCCGAAATTTTTATACTCCTTCACATCAAAAGTAAGGTTGGAAAGAAGGAATGCATTTCTCAACATTAAAAAAAGGGGTACACATTTTTAAGTATGGTACTTTAGGATTTAAATTTTCATTTCATTTTCACTCGTCACTTATATTCATGGAGTGCTTTTTTAGTTTCTTTTTATTTGACTGCAGAATTGTCTCCAAGAGGCACGTACTAAACAATAACATAGCTCTAATGTCTTCAAGTGATATACCGACAGACGGACATGACGAAATTAAAACAGTTCCTTTCGACTACGAAAACGGAAAAAAATGATACCGTTTTCAACACTTTTATATGTACATCTATACTTAATATTATAAAGAGGTAAAGTTTGTAAGTTTTTTCGTAGTAAGTTATTTATGGAACTACTAAACCGATTTAGATGAAATTTGCTATGAAGATAGTTTGAGATCCTGGAAAGGGCATAGAATGTTTTTTATCCCGGAAATCATTCCTTAAGGAGGTGAAAAGGAGGATGAAAGTTTGTATGGTCAAGTAAGAGTTATGAAACTGAATCATACCTATGTATAAATATGTACTATAATATATTACGTACAATAGTCTATTTATTCCATACTAACCGTAAAACGTACCTAGGGATGAAACCAAGCGAAGCGAGGGTGAGTCTCTAGTTATATATGTAAGTGTTTACGTGATTTAAACTATTATTACAACTTAAAATATATGAAATGAAAATGAAATTCAAAAGTAAAATTATGCTATTAAAATTAGAATGAAATCTGTGATCACGAATCGTAGTGGGGATTGTGAGGGTTTCATGAAATTGCCGAGTTTCATATAGTAATAGCTCTTAGACGCGGCCTTGGCGTGAAAAGAGTGTTGTATTACACCGTTAGGTAATCGTACACTCATTTAGTACTATCTTACTATATTTATACGTGAATTTTCTTTCCATTGTTATCAAACTAGCGACTCACCCCCGCTTCGCTTGTGTTCATCACTAGGTACATTTTGATGAGTTGAAGTCACTCTTTAGCCCTAGAAATATCTCGACACAAAAAATCAAGTCAATGCGTTACTTTATTTCGACGTGAAAGAAAGACAAACAAACAAACACACTTTCACTTTTATAATATTAGTATGGATAAAAAGTTTTCTTTCTGTTCAATATATTTAACATTAGAAACCACTGAGGTTTATATAATGTTATATTAGTAGGTAGTAAATATATTACTAAGGTGTTATATATTTATTTCTATCTTAATTTTGTCATTAGAAATCTTATTTATTTAATCAGTGGGTAAGCTATTTATAAATTGAAGGGTAATGTACAGTCATTCTTTCTCCGATGTGTTATTTGACCGCTCTGTACATGGAGGATATATATATATATATATATATATATATATATATATATATATATATATATATATATATATATATATATATATATAGATATATATATTATAATAAATATCTATTATAGTATATATGAGTGCAAAAATAAAGGAATAAGTATTAGAAGTACATAATATATAGTAGAGTTGTATGTGTTTGTTTGTTTATAAGTAATTAATTTTGTTTGCGTTGATATCTCTGTTCTTTTCATTTACTTGATGAAAGAAAAAGACATAAAATTAGGTAATATGTCGGAAAATTATGCGGATGTGAATACTAAAGCTTTATTACATATTTAATTAAAAGTATACGTTTTACCACAGAGAGTAAAATAATTACTTTTAATGTTGCCATCCTCATCTTGTGTAAAGCTAGCTTTAATATACTACATTTAATAATAGATACATTATAATAATTAAATTATGATACTGTATTAGATATATAAAGAAGTATATAAAGAGCAATCATAAGGACTGCCGATAGAAATGAAAACTTAAAACTATAAATAAACAGTTGTTATTTTTGGATATTCAAATTAATTGTTTGATCTTAAATTAAAATTTGTAAATTAAAACTGTTTAAATTTATCTAGTTTTGACATCTATCGGCACTTTTATAAAATATTTTCAAATATTTATTGCAAAAGAAAATCGTTTTCATAACATAGAGAGATAGTGTATTATTTTATGTATGAGTAAGCGAGACAGGCTATATCTTATGAGTAAATGTTATGCATTACCATGGTAACGCATAAATATACTATAACACGTCACGTGACCATGTCGATGAAGACTTGCATGAATTTACCCCCCTTTAAACCTGACTATAGAAGTTTTAACTTTACAAAAACCACGAAAGAATCCGAAAAGATTGTTTCTTTTAAAATTAAAGTATGCCTTAGTATTAAAAAGCCTTAATTAAACTTAATTATGTAAACGGAACCCCCGTTACGTGGCCGTGTAAGAGTAACCCACATGAGCACAATTTGTTATGTTGTAAACAAAACACGTCTTATATGGGTTGAACTGTAATACAGCGTTTGAGTTCATATGAACCGATTACTTCTTATTTCATATTCATCTCTGCTTTAACTTGCGTGGTGTGACTTCTAATGTTTTAATTTTGTGATTTATTCATAGAAATACACACACTTTGAATTTTTTTTTATTACTATCGCTATGTGGTCACACTCTTGTTTTGATTGAACCTTTTACGATTTTATGAGTAGCTTTTTGGAAAAGATATTTAGATATATTTTTGTTAAGCTGTGCTTGTGATTGCTTGATTTTAATTTATTACATATTCACAAATTACGAAGTTCATATAAAATAGTATGAAAAAAAAAAAACAGTTTCCTCAATTTCACAATTTTCGGGCGTCTTGTTGTCATTTCTCCCCCAAAATAGCCAAATCGACACAGTCGCTATTTATTTGCTTAGCAACAAACATTTTTTTTTACATATCTATCTATACATATAATAAAATTTTAACTACACTGAATCTGTACATTAAATATGTTTTTGGAAATCTTATTGAAATAAAGATTACTATCGATACAGAGGCCGAATCTATAGTTTTTAGAATTTTTGTCTGTCTGTCTGTCTGTTACCGCATCACAGGAAAGCCACTTTACAGATTTTAATGAAATTTGGTATGATGATAGCTGGTTATTCGGGTCAACATATATACTTTTTACTGCAGGAAAATATCTCATCTCTGATCTAAACGTTAAAATGTATCTAGGGACGAACCTGAGCGGAGCGAGGGTGAGTCGCTAGTTTGATTATAGAAGTTAAAATGACAATCTTTCTTTATTCCATAATATTACGTAAAGTAAAAAAAAACTTGACAGCACACCATAACAAGTGTTTTACTGACTCCTTCATTTATCTATATTGACATAAGAAACAAATTCAGTCATAAAATGTCAAATTAACCAAACTAAAAAGGGTTCTGACTTCACTCTGATATAATAGATTTTGGGGATGAACATTAAAAACTCTTTTTCGAGTGACTGACTCCAAATGAATAGGCCGCTAAAACTGCCGTGACGTCGAATTTTCCGCCTGTCCAAATCCAAAAAGCCTTAACTAATGTCTGCCGGATAATAAATACTATAGAAGCGTTTAAAGCGAGACGTAGAATTAGTTCAAATTGTTTTTCTTAGTTTGTTGATTTAGGAAATGTAGAGCTCTGTAGAGTTATTAGTAAGTACGGTTTTGCTTATTATTTGTTGAATATTCAAATGTCTTTAATTTACTACTACTAGGAGTCATAATTAAGGCATTTTGCAATTAATGTTGACTTTGTACGTAAATATAGCATTGAAAATTAACTCAGTTTTAGGCTTGCGATATCATTGTCCGATATGAGCTTTACAATTATCAATTATATTCATTAAACATTAAAATGTTGATATTTATATTTTACTAGCGACTCAACCTCACTCCGCTCGGGTTCGTCCCTAGTTACGTTTTAAGGTTTAGTATAAATTTCTCACAGATAAGATATTTTCCTGCAGTAAAAAGTATTCTATATGTTGACCCGGATAATCAGCTACCTACCATCACACTAAATTTCATCAAAATCCGTTCAATGGTTTTTTCATGATGTGTTCCCAGACAGACAGATAGACAGACACAAAAATTCTAAAAATTATATATTCGGCCTCTGTATCTGTAATAAACACTATTTCAATATGATTTTCCAAAAAATATTTAATGTACAGATTCGATTCAGAATTTTACTATATGTATTATGTATAGATTAATTATTAATAAAAATAATCACTCTTAGCACAATTTACGTATATGATGACAATACTAAGATATAAATGTTTCTACTATATATTACTTTTAATTAGTGGTTAAAATATAAAATACAATAGTTAGAAAGTACATAATATATACATTAACGTCTTTGATTTCCTAGAAATGTTAGAAACTTAATTACCTACATGTAACTCAATTTAATACAAAACGTATGAAAAGTAAGTACAATAAAAAAATATTAGTATTTCACGATATTTTCTTTATAAGATTTTTTTTATTAATAACTTTATCTCAGATACAGGTTCATATTTCTAAGTTCTATTTTTATAATTATGAAAGTACTGGCGGCTCACCCTCTCTTCGTTTAGTTTCGCCTCTAGAAAAACAAAAACAGATCTATGCCGGGGGAACTGTACATTTTTCCGGGATAAAAAGTTTACGTGCTGTTCCAGACTATAATATATCTCTGTGCTAAATTTCACTCAGATACGTTCAACCCTTTTGGCGTAATTGAGTAACAAACATCCAAAGATCTAAACTTTCACATTTATAATATTAGTATAATGTGAATTACAAACATTAATTACTATAGACAAATAAGTACCTATAACTTAATACTATTAGGAATATTTTTTAATATATTTGAATGGCAATCGATAAGTCGTCATTCAATTCCACATCATGCGGTTATCCAGTATTTTACCCATAGTAGCTAGAAGGTTTTCACGAAAAAACTAATAAGTAACTTTTTGCATATAAAAACTAACTATAAAGTTAGAACCTGACCTTTATTGGACCAAATCTATGGTATGAGATTACTAACCCAACCAAATTAACATAGATATGTATCAAATCTCATCTTATTTCATATTAGGCACTGTTAAATTATTCACAAGTTTTTAACCAAAAAGACATACAGACAAACTGTTTTTCGAGCTAGTGATAGATACACGGATTTATAAATTGAAATTAAATTTAAATTTTAAAAATGTAAAAAGTACTTATAAAAGTCTTACTGAACAAAGTACATCTTGATTTGATTTGATAAAATATAGACCTAGATGTTTATGCTATCTGTACTATTGTGTCACTAGCTTCGTGTTAATCGAACCTATGACCTTCTATATAGAATGCAGATCCAATAAAACACAGTGCCCCTTCAAACACAATCTAGTTATAAATGAAACCATTAAAGGCGATACTCTAAATCCCCTACACTTGAAGTGTTCTGGGTTTTACTTGTATATATACGTACAAGTGGGTAGGGGTGAGATTGCTACCATATTTGACTATTACATAGAGAAAGAACATTTGTTTTGTTACCGAAAATTTACTTGATTGTTCAACATTTTCATAGTAATTTTAATCTATACTTAATATTATAAAGAGGTAAATTCTAAAAAAAAATACTGGATCTACGGAACTACTTTAGAAGAAAATTGGTAAAAAGATAGTTTGAGACCCTGGATAGGACATAGGATACTTTTTATCCCGCAAATCATCCCTTAAGGGGGTGAAAATGGAGATGAAAGTTTGTATGTATTGTATGTCACACTAATTGTGCATAGCTCAAGGCTCCATATTATAAAAACAAAAATTCAACTCTAAGAGCAAAAGTAAATAAGTAAAACTATATTTTAAATAAATATTTAAATCTCTGACATAACGCAAGAAAAACATCGATTGAACAGCGTGATTTGCACAAAAATTCCTCATGTAAAGAAGGTGAAAGGAACGATTTCTGAACATTCCATCCCGTAAAGCAGTTATATGTAGAAATTGATATCTTTAAATTTCTATGGTACTCTTAATGGGAAATTTCAATGAGCTAGAATAAAATAATCTATATATAAAATAAAATTCTGAGTCAAATTTGTACATTAAATATTTTTCGGAAAATCTTATTGAAATAGTCATTGTTATCGATACAGATGCTGAATCTATAATTTTTAGAATTTTTGTCTGTCTGTCTGTCTGCCTGTCTGTCTGTCTGACTGCCTGTATGTCTGGGAACGCATTTCGAGAAAACCACTGAAATTTTTTTGATGAAATTTGGTATGATGATAGCTGGTTATCCAGGTCAACGTGTAGGATACTTTTTATTACGGGAAAATATCTCATCTCTGAGATATCTATACTAACCGTCAAAACATACCAAGGGACGAAGCCGAGCGGAGCAAGGGTTAGTCCCTAGTGTACATTAGAAATTGTTCATATTATAAGCATAATAAAAAATATATTTACAATGTTGTGAAAAAAAAACGTATTGAAGACATTTTTAAAAGATGTCAATGTCTATCTGGTAAATTGGTTTAGTAAGGAACACTATAATATGTACATGTAATATAGGTCTTAACTTAGAATCGAACCTGTAAATTTTAGCAAAGCTAAACTATCATCAGTCGGGAAGAAAAATCTAAAACTTATTATGAAACTGATGTAAGCTCACCCTAACCTTCCCCTAAAAGATTACGTGTTAGTCGATCAAATCAAATTGTCTCAGTCTGCTTCATCCGGGAGTCGAATTGGGGGCCGTTATTGTGCTTATGCCCTGAGTCTTGTTATACGGAGTACAATTTACTTTATTGTTATCGCTTTAATGAATGAATATAGTACAATCATTATTATCTTGGAGTAGAAGCTGTAAATATGCTGTGTTTTACTAACTTTAACCGACTTCAAATATGAGGTACTGAATTTGATATTTATATTATGTATATGGTACGTGAATGGGTTTTAATGTTTTTTTTTATAAATGGGTTATTAAGGGGTCATATTTTTTAAGAAAAATATCTAACCCTAAGGGTCAAATTATTTTAAAATATTGTTGAAGTACAACTTATGTATATGATATATAATTAGGCAAAGATAAAACAGTTCAGGAGCTTTCCCTCCTCTGTTTGTTTTTGTTTAGTAGCTATTGAAGAGCTACTGTATTATTTAGTATGATATTATAGTATGATCTGTGGTGCTATCAATAAAAAAATGTTAGATTTGTTTAACCGGTAAAATGCTAGTCCATACTAATATTATAAATGCGAAAGTGTGTTTGTTTGTTTGATTGTTTGTTTGTTTGTTTGTTTGTATGTCCTTCTTTCACGTCGAAACGGTGTAACGGATTGGTATGATTTTATGTGTGGAGATAGTGGGAAGGCTGGAGTGATTATCTTCTTTCCTACGGAAAAATATATTATATAATATATAGGTAGTCTACCTATTCCATACTAATCGTTAAAACGTACCTAAAGACGAACCCAAGCGAAGTGAGGGTCAGTCGCTAGTATGAAATAAATGAAATAACTCATGCGTGCAAAGCCATTACAAAAAGCTAGCAGCGATTGTGCTTTTATTTACAAAATTCGTGACAAATGTTATAATTTTATCAACCACAGATTAAGCTTTTTGAGAGTGGTTTAATCTTTTATAATATAATATAAAATTTTCCTTTGAGATTATAGTTTTAAAATTAAACCGCAGATAAAAGCTATTTTGTAATAACTGTCAATGTACATAAATTTAACTTTATTATTCACAATTCAATAATTTCGCTCGAATTTTAATAGCTTGTATACAAATGTCACTATATTATTTATTTATCCTGATATGGTTTTAGTCATGGAGAAAATGCTTTTAGTGTATATAATAGTGTATATAATGTACTAGATCGATTTTGATAAAGTTTGTTATCAATAAATCTTAATCACGGGATTTAGACAGCATCTATAATGTTTAAAGAATAGAAATGTAAAAAAATATATATTATGAGAATGTATTATTATGATTCTATGACGTGTTAATTTTATATATAACTAGCGACTCACCCTCGCTTCGCTCGGGTTCGTCCCTAGGTCGATTCCCCATACAAACTTTCATCTCAATTTTCACTCCCTTAAGGGACGATTTCCGGGATAAAAACTATCCTATATCCTTCACAGCGTTTCAAACTATCTTCTTAGCAAATTTCATCTGAATCAGTTTAGTAGTTTCGGAGCAAAGAAACAAACAAACAATCAAATCCTTCCTCTTTATAATATTAGTATTTTTACATGTAACTATTGTCTCACCCTCGCATCGCTAGTGAAAAACAGAATCCATCCCACGAGAACCGTACATTTTTCCGAGATAAAAAGTAACCTGTATGCAATTTCTGACTATGACCTATCTCTGTGCCAAATTTCATCCAGATCCGTTCAGCAGTTCTGGCGTGATTGAGTAACAAACATCCATCCAAACTTTCGCATTTATAATATTAACATTAGAATATTATAAATATTAAAGTTTATATTAATTACCTCAATTAAAGTAACTTTCTGTAATCATCATATAGGCTATAATTTGACTATACGTTTGGTTCAGTTTGCAGTGACCCTACTTGCTTTATCAGCGGTCGCGGGTTCGAGTCCCGTATTCATTTGTGTGATGAGCACGAATGTTTGTACCCCAGTCATGGGTGTTTATATTTATAATATGTACGTATTTAAAGTAATATTAATAATATGTATGTGTAGTGTATCAATTACCTGGTATCCATAATACAAGCCTCGTACGAGTCCCGAATTTGAAACCGCTTCACTCGGTTTCCCAAGCGAGCGCTTTAGCACTGCGCTACCACTATTTTTATTATTTTATTTTCTGAAAATTAATATCAATAGTAAATGTCGTAATTATGGCGACATGTATGTAATTTATAATATCTTTCTTTTAAGGAAATCGGTTAAAAACAAATGGTGGGGTCACGTATTGTGAGGGTGATAAAAAGATCGTCACCATGTTTAAATAATGCCTCGCCATAAAATATCCCAAGGCGGATACGTGGGGACACTTTATTGTATTTTCACGATAAGGATTTCGAAATGTGAAATAAGGGAAATAAACGTTAGGTTCTTTTGTTTTGTGGAAGAAAGATGTGCCCTATTCGTATAATAATTAATATGTTCGAGATTAATTTGTTTTTTAGTTAATCAAAAAAAATAATGAAATATTTATTTCCCATACTTCTTACCTCCATATTATACAAACCTAATCGTTTCATCCCCTTAAGAGATTTTTGGGATGAAAACTTCTAGACTCCATGCCCCTCCTAGACTTCAATGTCTTAAGTTATCTCTATACCAAATTTCATCTTAATCGGTTCAGTGTATTACACATGAAAAGGTAACAGACAGATAGACAGAGTAACTTTCACATTTATTAGTATGGATGTATTAATGTTTATTTGTATTGTGTATCTGTTATGAACTCTTTATAAAACGAGTCAGTGTCCAATATGACAACAATCCATACTTGGGGTAAGAGATCAGCCCTAGGACCGGTAACTTAATGTGCTCTTCAAGACATGGGTATAAAAATTAAGAATTTTTGAGCTCCAGCGTACTACTGAGAATATTCTGAACTAGAAACCTATTATCTATACTGGATCCAAGTCGCGATTCAAACCCAGTACATCCGAATCTACAACCATGTACATGCCAGCCACTAGACTTATATACTCAGCCCTTTTCAACGTCCCACTGCTGGGCGCGTGCCTTTAGACTTAAAACAAATAAAAACAAAAGAGACTAAACCAAAAACTGGCATTAGATAACCGTACCTTGAGGAAAAACAACATATAATAATAAATATTATGATAGAACATAATATTTGTCCGGCGGTGAGTGCATCGTCCCAAGAAGGGTCACTCAGCCTATAGAGCCCAGGGGACCCATACGACCCCCGTAGAGTCAGTATACTCGCATATAAATCGACGATCAAAGGCTGGACAAAAAAAAACTATTTGTATCTCTTTCTTTCTCTCGAATTTTTTATTTACTATATTTTCAATTTGAAATAGAAAAAATATTTTATTATATAACTTCACTCGGGTACATCCCTACCTACCTAACAATAGTCTATATCTTAATGTGTTAAAACATACAGTAACATATATGTATGTATGTACATACATACATGTATACAGACAAACATACATACTTTGTATTAATAAAAGCAGTGCGATTAATGAAGATTTCTGTTTAATTCTTGATATGGTTTTACAGCTTCATTTAATAATTTCTAAAAAGTACAGTAGATACATAGTTGCCTAGTACGAACTTCTCGAGTAAAGTGTTATAGTATCTAGTTAAGCTTTAGTGCGATGGATATCATAACTTCGATTACCATAAGAAGTATGGGAATATGGAATATATGTATAATGTATATTATTTATTATATGTAGTAACCCTTTAAGAAGAAACGATTTACAATCTAACCCAAGTGATAAATACTACCTTTTCAATGCTTTAAATCGTTTTGACTATGTCGGGACTTGAACCCAGGATCTTTTCATTGTAGACAAATATTAACAATAAAAAAGCCACTTCTACAGCGAATAGAACCTAATAGACATTTTCTAGATTAGAATAATTAGTACTAAAATTAATTTTCCTGTACCTCTATATTTTTTCATTAAATTTTCATAATAATATTGTGTTACAGGGAAAAGATGACTTCCGAAACGTATTACATTGTTTCAAACACATTTTAAGTTATTTATGTTAGTCCTTGAAGCGAGACATATAAATCAAGTTGAAGTGGCAACTTGAAGTACACTGTAACTTTGCTCTACTTAGAAAACGCTCAGATGGCGTTTGTATTACGATAAAGATTATTTTTAATTTATATCTTATATTTTATAGCTATTTCCTTGAAGGGAAATATAAAAAACATGAGCTTATTTTTAACTTTAAGCTTTTTAAGCTCCGAATTACTATGAGAAGTCTTAGAAAAATATTTATGGAATTAGATCTAATAATATCTACGGAAAGGCAGTGATAGCCCAGTTGACCAGAGTAACCGAGTGAAGCGAGTTCAAATCCCGGCTCTCGCACCTCTAATATTTTCGGTGCGAATCATTTCCAACGTCATTACCACTTGTCTCACGGTGAAGGAAAACATCGTGAGGAAACCTGCATGTTATAGAGAATCTAGATGTGTAGTCTGTTAACCCGCAGTTGGCCAGCGTGTTGGACTATGGCCTGATTACCCTCGTATTGAGGGGAGGTCCACCCACAGCAGTGGGACGTTAAAAAGGGTTGAATACGATATCTATGGAAAAATCCACGTCTTTAAATGTAATGATTACTGAAATGATTTATTTCCTTTGGATACTAGAAAATATCCGCTCTTAACAAAATTTCAAATTACTGAATTGACTTAGAATGTTAGCGAACAGTATACTCGTATATGTACTGGTAATCACATTTGAAGGAATACCTTGGTTCGATGAAAATTATTTTTCATTATTCGCTTAAAAATAGGACTTGGTTATTTTTGGATATATTATTATGGATATGGAATTTGTAAATCAAATATTTTTTGGAAAATCTAATTGAAATAGTCATTATTATCGATACAGAGGCCGAAACTAAAGTGTTTAAAAATTTTTTTTGTTTATCTGTCTGGAAACGTAACACAAGAAAATCATTGGACAGATTTTGATGAAATTCGGTATGATGATAGCTGGTTAGTAGTTATCCAGGTCAACATATAGGATACTTTTTACTGCAGAAAAATACCTAATACTCTAAGAAACCTTTACTAAACATCAAAACATAACGAATACAAAATGCGAGTTTTTAATAAAATGTTTCAGTCTACAGAAGAAATTGAACGAAAATGTGACTTCGTGACACCTTTTACAAGGCATTTCTTTTAATTTCTAAAAGAAAACATATAAACGTACGTGAATACTACATCATTACTTTATTTGAATAAAATATCGCGCCGAATCGAGCTTAGTGTCTCGTGAGAGTGCTAATGTACCCACTTACAAATCTTTAAGATATTATAAATGGATTGAATAAAATATGTTTACGAAATTGACAAATATTTCTAACAAAAAATTAAATAAAAAAATCATATAATATATTTTATATAGATATTTATGTTAGAAACATTTTTATTATAATAAATACATTGTCCGGCCACAGACCTTATATATATGTATATATATATATATATAAAAAGGGATAAACTAACTATAGCTAAGAAGCTGTTGACCTAAGTGGTTTTTAATGTTATATATTATGTACATAATATATTTAAAAAAAATGTACCAAAAAGAACCTGATTTGAGAACCTTTTTTTCTTAAAGCTAGTCAACAATATTAGTTATAATATTGTTATTCCAACCATTTTATATAATAAACATTCTAAGTAGATTAAAGCTAGAGGTTAGTGGCAAACAAAATACTAACCAACATGTAGCATCCTCGAATAGTCCTTTGCTGGAAATGCTACCTCGTTTTATATTTACTTAGTGATATAGGGATAAAAAAACGTTGATTTTAATATGTAATGTTTCCAATTTGCCTCCAACATACATACATCCTGCAACCATTCGCAAATGACGTCTTTTACATAAAGACGAATCATACGATATGCTTACGATTTATATATACATATCTACTACTTAGAGGATAGTTCCTATTCGTTTCCAAGATAAAACTGCAATTTTTGCACCAGACTTCATCGAAATCAGTTCAGTGACTTAGCTTTGAAACAAACAGACAGATTGACTTATCTATTTTAATACTAATAAGGATTAATAAGGCTTTCTTCAGTACATCTCAAACAGGATACGAGGTCCATATAAAAACATCTCCCCATCTAAGATTATCGTTTTATTTAGCCTCGATGGTTTGATTCAAATGACACTTAAATAGATCCTTAGGCTTAATGTTGGCATCTAGATTTATTAGTAGGGGTCGGGAGTTCAGTTACACTAAGTGTTGTTTATCTCCATGGGGGATGTTGGAATGATATCTTTTTGTATACAATTCCACTGATATAGTGTTACATTTGTGTTATTTGATATTTATATGTCGATAGTAAGTCAAGACTTTGAATGTTTTTTAAAATTTTGATAGGGTTTATGTTTTAATCTTCTAATAGAAACTTCGCTTCGCTCGAACGCGTTTAGGTAACTTTAGTATGTATTATGATTATTTGAAGTAATATATTTTTTATAAAAAAAAAATATAGCGACGTAAAGTTACCTTAAGATACTTGTTACTTTAGCTAAATATCCCATTAAGTGGCAGTGGTGGCCCAGTGGTAACGCGTTCGTTTGAGAAACCGAGTGAAGCGGGTTCAAATCCCGGGCCTTGCGCCTCTGATATTTTCATGCACGAATCATTTTCAACATAATTACCACTTGTCTTACGGTGAAGAATACATCGTGAGGAACCCTATATATATCTGTGAGAGCCTAGCAAATATTCCAACAACATATAAAGTCCGCCAGCCCGCATTTGGCCTGTATGGTGGACTATGGCCTGATTCCCCTCATAATGAAGGGAGACCTGTGCCCAGCAGCAGGACGTTAAAAAGGGCTAAATACAATCCCATTAAATATAAAAAATAAAACCTATCAGTGACCAGATTTTCATTGTTTTACTTACGTCGGTAATCGAACTGGACACCTCAAATCTTATATTATACAAAAATATTGTAAATATAAAATATTCATATAACAACTATTCGATAGAATCAAATTGTTCACAGTATAGAAACATGGGGGTAAGATTACGAGTAACGTGTCGGAATGAATCATAGCAGATAAAATGACGTCAGCGGGTTTTTATGGAGGGTAGTTTCGTCCGGTGATTACTTTATCGAAGGGGATGCTGAAATATTCCTTACACCAACTTGTATAATATGCTGAGTTTTTCTCTGCTTAGCAACTTAACTTAATGTAATGATCTAAATTAAAGGTCACATGTTTGATTCTTTTGATTTATGTATGAAATACTGATTTTTTAAATAATTGTCTAAGATGGTTAGTTTTATAATACTTTCTTAGATTTACGCGAACATTTGACATTTGAAATAAATTTTTTGCGGATTTATCTCCCGTGACCATGATTGCTGTAAAGCATTCGAAACGTCGGGAACCAAATATTAAAATAAATTCGCGATAAAATCTGAAAAAATAGTTTTATTTAAAATGATTAGTTTTTTTTAGCAACATTCTTTTTACTTATAAGTGAAATTCGTAATTTTATTACTCTTAACTTACTTTTAACTCAATACAAACTTAAACTTAAAAAAAAATGACCACGATAAAGGATAAAATCAAGGCGAAAAATAGTAAATATATCGAATTACTTTAGAGCCTGAACGGCCTTTGTCTAGAGACGTGACCTAATTCACAAGACACAAGCTATTTCGCCCCACTAAATAACGTACCAGTGTTTTAGAGGAAAATCAACCGGACTACTCAGAAACTAGAGTTCAGTCAAACTGCAAATAAAATTTGGCGAATTTGATTGGGTATAGCGAACCTAAACTCGATTGGGCCATTAGAAATTCAACTTTATTATTATTAGCATTAAGATTGATTCGATTGTATAGGATTTGGGAAGGTTTTCTTGCTTTCACACTATCGTACATTTATCGTTGAGATAAGCAATTATGGACTTTGTTGCTGTTGTAATAAACACTTGTGCATCGGCAAATTTGGGAAAGAACGCTTGGTTTCAATCATTCACAACATTCCGGATATCTTTCTCGATATCTATCAGGTTTCTTGATTTTGAGACAGTGACGTAGGTCACTTTGTCCAACTCTGTTAGGAATACGTAATTTGGAAAAAAAATGTAAAGCGTTTTGCTTATCGTGATTTATTATATTTTGATGGAAATGGGGGTGATTTTTAATTTTTTTTAGCTCTTCAATTCAATTCTCTTGTTAATCGCTTCAAAACGTGCCAGATAAGTACAGAATACTTTGCCAATGTCACCTAGAATGGAGAAGACACGAGGTCTTTAGCTCTTATGTTTTCTATTGCACTATTTGCTATATATTTTGATTAATTGTTTGAAGTGCCTATAGATTTACTTTTAACTTCGTTGACTATTGGAATGAATCTAATTAAAACAAATATTAACTAAGAAAACCAAAAACGACTAAAACATGAGTAGTTTAAGTCGTTTTTAGTTTTATTATTTCCGATCTTTTGATTTAATAAATAAAAATAAGGTATTGTGCATACTTTGAAATGAAATTTTCATTTCTAATTCGTGAAATAATATATACATAACAATAAAAATAGAAATAGGAAAATCTCATCTATATATCTATACAATAAAAATAAATGGGCTAGTGATTGTTATTTATTACGTATATTGGTATTCGATTTAAAAGTAAATGTTCCATTTGTATAGTCGATATATGTAGCTTTTAATTTAAGCTTTTAGTGTGAGTTAGGTTTTTCATCTAACATATATTCAACCCTTTTTGATATCCCACTGTGGGTACGGGCCTCCCTTTAATACGAGGGGGATCAGGCCATATTCCGCCACGCTGGCCAAGTGCGGGTTGGCGGACTTCACAAGTCTTTCGAAAACTTGATAGGTTCTCTCAGACATTCAGGTTTCCTGACGTTATTTACCTTCAATGTAGGATAAGTGGTAATTGCGTTGAAAATGATTCGCACATGAAAATATCAGAGGTGAAAGACCCGGGATATGAACCCGCTTCACTCGGTTTCCCAAGGGAGCGCGTTACCTGTTACTACTGCCACATTCAACATAATAAAATATTTTTTTTATTTAGCATAAATTATTGTTGTTTTTCTAAAAGTTGACCTATTTTCACTTACACCAGTTGGGAAAGAAAATGTCTACATAGAGCTGTCAAAAGAAACTCAGCGGAGTTAATAATATTTTGTTGCCTATGTTTTTGTAAATAAACTTATACGCGTTGTTATACAAAGTGTAATTGTTAATACGATGAAGTCATAATACTATTATATAATACTACTGTATACATTATAAAAATACTTGTTTTAGCCTATGGTTTTGCTCGTATGGGATGTACTTCCATAGGAAATTTTCTATATCTTATCCCATTAACATACAATAGACTCAAAAGATTTCCTTCATATTTTATTAATGTGAAGTAATTCTTAACTTTTCTAATAATATATAAGAGTCTTAAACTCCATCTGAGCTTTACTTTAATTTCACAAAGCTTTAACACACAGGCTCTCATTACTAAAGACATTCTTTTCTTAGTGTAATGCTGAAATTAAAATAGGAGACTATTGTATTAAGCACAGTAAACCTAAACGTGTCTGCTAAAAGAGGTCGTATATTCAATCTATATATATATATATATATATATATATAAAAGAAAGTCGTGTTAGTTACACTATTTATAACTCAAGAACGGCTGAACCGATTTTGCTGAAAATTGGTGGGGAGTTAGCTTAGAACCCCTGGTTCATTTCAGACAGACATAAAATACTTTTTATCCTGTTCGACCGCGTTCCCGTGTGACGTGACATGCAACGTCAAAGAGAATACAAGTCACTATAAAACGTGGTATATCAAAAACGTATCTGAGATGGAATAACAAAACGTAACGTAATTTTGTCTATGGTTAAGTATTATATGAGAAAAATTAAAAAAAATATATTAAAATTTATATGGCTAACGCTGGCAAAAAACTATTTTAAATATCTATGTAAAACGTACCTAACGACGAACCCGAGCGAAGCCAGGATGAGCCGCTAGTCTATATATAAATAGGCGAAGACAAAATAGTTTAGTACCTTTTTCTCCTCTTTTTGTCAACCGATTTTCTTATTTTTGTTTAGTAGCTATTGACGTACGGTACGGTACGGTAGTGATTATAGTCCAATTTTGATTAGTGGGCAAACACTTGTAAAATATTATTTGATCGACTTTAACATCAATTCAAGGTGTACTCAACTCCCACGTACTATATCTACGTCAATTGTGAACTGTCTGAAACGAACTGTAACTTTCATTAGTATAGTAGCGACTCAACCTCGCTTGTTTTAAATGTTAGTATAAATTTCTCAGAGATGAGATATTTTCCAGCAGTAAAAAGTATCCTATATATTGACCTGGATAACCAGCTATAATCATAGCAAATTTCATCTAAATACTGCCAGTGGTTTTCCCGCGTTCCCAGAAATACAGACAGATAGACAAAAATTCAAAAAAACTAGAGATTCGGCCTCTGTATCGATAATAATGGCTATTTCAATAAGATTTTCCAAAAAATATTTAATGTACAGATTTGACTCAGAATTTTATTATATTTATAGACTTTTATTAAGTAGACGTACAACCTACACCTAACCTAACCTAAAAATACTTATGTAAAACAAGAGTGGCACCACTTAATAAAAAAAAATGAGGTACTAGTGTTGGATGAAACTTATAAGGCAATTTGAATTACATTCATTTGGAATCTACACTTCATCTTTAGTTACTCGGTGAAATCTCTCGACAGCCCTAAACGCCGGTAGCTCGTTTATTTAGTACTAGTGACTCGCCGTCACTCTGCTCGGATTCGTCCCTAGGAATATTTTAATGTTTAATATAGATTTCTCATAGATTAGACATTTTCCCGCAATAAAAGTATCCTATACGTGGACCCGGATATCCAGATATCATCATGCAAAATTTCATCAAAGTCTGCCCAATAGTTTTCTCGTGATGCTTTCCAAGACAGACAAGTAAGTTCTAAAAACTATAGATTTGGCCTCTGTATCGATAATAATAACTATTTCAATAAGATTTTCCAAAAAATATTTAATATAAAGATTTGACTCAGAATTTTATTATATGTAAAGATTAACAAATACATACAGACCAACATAAAAACTCCTTACATTTTGAAGTGGGTTAAAAATAGTTTTTTTTTTTCAGTTTATGGGATATATGTACTTTCATACAGCAATGTAAATATTTTAGTGTATTTGTTGTAAGATACTTTATAAGAGCCAGAGAATAATCTAAGATACTTTTTACTTCAACTTATCAAATTTCGAAGCATATTAATCTATTGTAGTGTCACTAGAGCTCCATATCAGACGTTACATAAGTGTATGATAAGATAACGTTTTAAATGTATGAGTGGTTCTAAAAACTAATTTTTTAGCTCTTACTTTGTGAAAACAAAATAGACGTAAAAACAATTTATGTATAAATATTTATCAAAAACACGGCACTCGTCTATGTCAGATAAACAATGAAGGTAGATCGGTCCATGCACAGGTGTGATTTATAAGGGCCATTATGTTTTTCAGCAGGTATTTGAAAATGTTGTATAATTTGTCAAATTCATCTGAAATTTAGCTGAATTGAGAAGAAAATGCAAAATACGTGTATTTATTTGGTTTATAATAGACTTATAATAAAACTGTACAGGTCGAATGTCTGTACATAGAAACAAAATACTAAAAACCGAGTCAGGGGGATGTAAGAAGAGAAATAGAACAAATCCAGTATTTTTTTCAAATTTGTTGTTTTATCTGTCTGTTTTTCTGTTTGTATGAGCTAATCTTCGAAACTGTTGGACTAATTTAAATAAAATTTTTGATTCTAGAGGCGAACCCGAGCAAATCAAGTGTGACCTATAGTTATTATTAATTAACGACTTACCCTCGCTTCCTATTTTAATTTTCGGTTTCAACTTTTTTAAGCGGAACCCTAATTATTTTTCTCCAATAAAAGTAGCCCAAGTTACTCCTTATAACATCAGCTATCTGCTAGTAAAATTTCCGTCAAAATTGATCCAGCTGCTTCGAAGCTGGAACAAACAGACAGACGTTTTTTTTTTCATAAATATCTTTTATAATTTCATATGCATTTAGATTAATTTTATTCTTATTATTTTCATATGCATTTAGATTAGATATTAAAAATCTGTTATTTTGATATTACAAACAGACACTTCAATTTTATTTATTTGTATAGAGAATCTATTGAGTTGAAATGCTCAGTTATATTGATGTATTGGTGGATATTATTTGATTTTATTTTTGAGTTTATATTGCCAGGTGTTCTTTGGACTTAGTATCTTTGCAAACTGGTTGACTCGTTTAGTAAAAGAAATGTAATAATTTAATGCTGAATAAAATATTCTAAGCTTCAATTTGAATTCTTTAGTAATAATATGTAAAATTGATATTTTTTAAAAATTAGCTTATTATTTATCAAAAACTTACCAACAATTGAGAAAAAATGCTTCTCTCTTGAAAGTAACTACTAAAAGACTCAGCGATACTATTACGAGTCTTTTAAAAACAAACTATACCTATATTTTTAATACAACTATCTTTTTAAATTTTGGTTTTTAATTTTCGACGTTTTGAATGTTTTACAGCAATCATGGTCACGGGAGAGACTAAGGTTTAAGAGATTTAAAAAAAACCATTTGAAACCGGAAACATTGGGAACTATAATATAAAATAAAAACCGCGCCGATAAAATAGTTTGATTTAAAATATCGAATATTCGCGTTAATCTAAGAAAGTATTACATACGTATTATATTTTTTTTTCTATTTATATAATCATAAATATTTACTTTATAAACTAAGACTTTTAAGATTTCGGTCAAACAATAAACATGGCTACGTTCCTGCTTCTATATTTTGGACCACCTTAAAAACCACTAATAAAAATAAGTATCGCAATACAAATTACTCCATTATCATTAATTAGTATTATTTACAAACAGAGTAAGAATTTAACAAAAACAAAATACCATAATAACTCTTTCTAAATAAAATAAGCGATGAAAGGTACTTATGTATTTAGGCTTTTTTAACGTCCCACTGCTGGGCACGGGCCTCCCTTCAATATGAAGGCGATCAGGCCATAGTCCACCACGCTGATCAAGTGCGGGTTGGCGGACTACACATGTATTTCAAAAACTTGCTAGGTTCTCTCAGACATGCAGGTTTCCTCACGATGTTTTCCTTCACCGTAAGGCAAGTGGTAATTATGTAAGAAATGATTCGCACATGAAAATATCAGAGGTGCGATCATGCAAGAATTGGGATTTGAACCCGCTTCACTCTAGCGAGCGCGTTACCATTGGGCTACCACTGCCTTTAAGATACTTATAAAAGCCAAATTCAGTAACTTTTATTTCATTTAAATCAATCCCACACATTTATATCTACAAAGTGTTCTAAAACAACCAAACAGATTCACTTCACTGTTTATTATTTTTGCATACTTCCTGTTATCTTTGCATCATATATACAAAAAAGCCTAAAAAATCGTGTTCGGGCTATTAAGTAACGAAAACAATTTCGGTAGAATTTTACAAAATATAAAAATATTCGTCGAGAGCTTTTCTGAAGCTTTATTTCAGTGAAAAACATTGAAACCTTACTATAAATATCATAAAATTGGGCTAAATCGAGTGCGTACGTACATAATCTATATATTGCATATGACACTAGCGGATTTACCCTTGCTTTGCTTGGGTGCATCCCTAGTAGCTCAGAAAAGTAAATTCGAATTTTGCGGAGTTATAAAGAATCCTAATTATTTCTGGAATAAAATATAACCTATATTTAGGTCTAACAACTCCTTTGTTTTTCAATAAAAGTATCATTATAATCGGTCAAGCCATTCCAAAGATTACTCTGGACAAACAGAAAAACAGACAGACAGACAAACATTTAAAAAAGAGATGCTTATGTACTGGTATCAAGCAAATAACTTTATGTACTTTAGAAAACATAGTTATTTTAAAATCACATACACAGACCACACAGACACTTCAATTTTATTTATATGTATAGATTTTGTAAGGTGACTTTTATCATATTTTCATCTGTCTTCAATACATATAATAAAATTCTGAGTCGAATCTGTACTAATCTGTAATAGTTATTATTATCGATACAAAGGCCAAATCTATAGTTTTTAGTTTTTTTTCTGTCTGTCTGGAAACGCATTACGAGAAAACCACTGACAGATTTTGATGAAATTTGGTATGATGATAGCTGGTTATCCGGATCAACATATAAAATACTTTTTACAGCGGGAAAATATCTCATCTTTGAGAAATCTATACTAAACTTTAAAATATAACTAGGGATGAACCCGAGCGGAGTGAGGGGAGTCGCTAGTCATATATAAATTATTATTATAACATATTAAGTATTATGTAAAATTTTTGGTACATTTTAACTTTGTATCAGAATATTTAATTTATAACAGCCGCAAATACCAATTTATCAAAATATTTTTGTTGATTTTATCATTTTACAATACACTGTGTTCCGACAATGCTTTTTCTATTTAAAACGGAAACCACTCCATACCTTTCTAGACCATTTAATATTTCCATGCTTTTTTGTTATTTTTCGGGGCTTTGAAAAATCTGATTCACGCGATCGCACCACGCCTTTGTTTACACGATATTTATAAACTACCCCCAAAATCCACTAATTCATAAAGGGCCTTAATACCATGTCATAGAACTCATATTAGCGTAACACTCGTAAAACACTCGTGGCTTCATTTCCTAAATCACTGATTGAATTTAGCGAGTTGTTCTTTGTAATGGCTCCGATTTGGGTATTATTGAAAAGCGTTTTTTGTTTAGTCGTTTTCATATTTTTGTACAGCATGTTGGGTTCTATTGCGTCTGCGGAATTGAAGTGTCTGCGTTTATTTATTTTTGTATGCAACTTTTGTATAGGATTGGGAAAGAAAGTATCTACATTAGGGTGAAAGTTGGATAGAAAATAAGTAAAATCAAAAATTAAATTAATTATTTTAAAAATCAGTGGGCCACCTCAAAATGTTAAGTATTTTTTTTTATTTCAAAAATTTAGTTTTTTTTTATAATTTACAAATTCTACCCCCAAGCTAAGAAAAACTTTTTTTTCGTACCACCCTAAACTACATATTTTATTTTGTGTAGATGGTATATGTTTGTTATGTGTTTGACCGGTATATATGTATGTATCCGATTCTATATTTCCTCGCAATTGTACAAAAAACATTTATTATGTACATTTTTTATACTAGCTGCGAGTCTTACTTCGTGTATTGTAGGTCTCCGTCTGTACAATACTATGTTTCTTCGTTAACTTGCTCGTATCTTTTTTGGTTAGCTTTTTACGTTGCCGGGTTTGTTATTTTTGTAATTTTTTTTCTTATTTAACAACCTCTATATGTAACTATGTGTAATTGAAAAAGTAGCTCAAGCTGTAGATATCCTTAGATATTCTCAAACCAATTGATTTTCCAAATGATTGATATAAACATTGGAATGATTTTAATAAACATTAACAGTTGTTTCACATTAAATGTCTATTGACACCTAGTCAGGTTCTTTCAAACACGCAGTTACAATGTTTTCCTTCACCGAATGGCTAATGGTGATGGAGTTAAAATTGATTTGTACAAGACACTGAGATCTCAGGATTCGAATCCAACTCCCTTAGTTTTCAAAGCAAGTAGGTTACTTGGCTACCATTAACCCTACTTACTAATAAATATCGTTCCCATGCAGTCCTTTTTGTCCTACTGATGAACTTGAGCCATATAAATATATATATATATATATATGTACATACATTTATTTCGTGTATCTCGGAAATGGCTCTAACGATTTGAATTAAATTTTGTACTTATATAAGGTTTAGAATTTTAAGTTTACCTATATAGGTGTTTTTTGTGGAAAAAATCTATCTTTTCCGAAAAAACACCGAGTGAAGCTCGGTTACCCGGGTACATAGTTACTTATATGTAAAATATGAGATGCCATGGTTATATATAGTATTTACATAACTAATAATGTTCCAACAGGTAACTATCCACATTAGCACATTCCAACGTAGCTGTTGTACGAAATATTTCATCGACTAGTATCAAAACCCTCAACTCACTAAACGAGTAAGTATACTTTATTAATTAAATGGTTTGATTACCTTTGAAATATGATAATAAGGGTATTAAGGCTTTAATTAGATAATATATAGAATTAATATCGATGTTAATATTTTATTTTAGAACATAAAAGCTTATTATAGACTAGCGACTCACCCTCGCTCCGCTTGAGTTCGTCCCTACTTACGTTTTAACGTTTAGTATAAATTTTCAGAAATTAGATATTTTCCCGAAGTAAAAAGTATCCTATACGTTAACCTGGATTAGCATCTATCATCATCATCATCATACCAAATTCCATCAAAACTGTTGGTTTTCTCAGACAGACAGACAGTCAAAAAAAACTATAGATTCGGCTTCTATATCGATAATAATAACCACTTCAATAAGATTTTCCAAAAAAATATTTAATGTGCCGAATGGACTTTGTATTTTATTTATAGATTATATTTATAAATTTTATCTCCATATATGTACGAGTATGTATAAATAGGCAAAGGCAAATAAGTTCAGTGCCTTATTCTATTCTACTTGTCAATCGATATTCTTTTTTTTGTTCAATTAAAAAAAAAACTTTTTTCATATAAGACGGTAAACATTATCATATACATATGTATGTTTTCCTCAAATTGTCAATAATACCACTGGACCACTGAACGTTATAAAAACCCAAAAATTACGCTTTTTAAACAAATGAATAGCTATCTCTTTTATCAGATCAACTCGATTCTATCGGATTAATCGAATAATTGTTTTGTAATTCCGATTCCATAGTTAAAAAGTTAAATCGAGTTAATAGGTAGAAAAATCGATTTTTTAGTGAAGCTGATAGAAATATATTCGTATTACTTAACGCATAAATACTTTGGTAAAGTAAATATAAGTGATGTGCTTTTAACTCGATATAAAAGCTTTTGTTGAATTTTGTTGTTTTCGAAGTACTTTTTTTAATGCAGTCTCTATATATAATATTATTTTTAAATGGGATCTTTTTTAATGATTTTTATTGTTTTCAGCCCTTTTTAACGTCCCACTATTGGGCCTCTTTTCAATACGAGGGGGATTAGGCCATAGTCCACCACGCTGGTCAAATGCGGTTTGGCGGACTTCACATGTTGTTCTCTCAGACATGCAGGTTGTCACGATGTTTTCTTTCACCGCAAGACAAGTGGTAATCATGTTAGAAATGATTCACTCACAAAAAAGGCAGTGGTAGCACAGTGGTAACGCGCTCGCTTGAGAAACAGATTGAAGTGGGTTCAACACCTGAGTTTCGCACCTCTGATAGTTTCATGTGCAAATCATTTCTAATAATTTTTATTATTACAAATTAAATATAAATATTAATTAATAATTGAATATTATATCAAAACATAGTGTTAGGATAATATGTCTTTACATAGTATAATTGAAGTCGCTTCCGCTGTCGGTTCGCTTGGATCTTCAACTAATCAACGGATTTTAATGCAATTTTCAGCAATAGATAGAGTGATTCAAGATTATACATGCATATCATACAATATATATATATATATATATATATATATATATATATATATATATATATATAATACTAATATATATAGATAATACAGAAAAGTCGAGAAATTCAAAGATTTGTATTTCATACACCCTAGGGTACCCGAGCGAAGTCGGTGAGTCGCTAGTTTATTATAAGTATATTGACTAAACTACAAACGTGTGACTTCACCTCACGCGTTCGAAATAACGATGGATAGCGCAAGATTAAAAAGGACGGTGGATTAAACTGGAGTAACTATTTGCATGATTTCAAACCTAAAATACTTGTGTATGTACTAAATACTTGTCTTATTAGGCTTCTTATACTACTAAGTCTAATAATATGAATAAATCTATACCCAAAACTATAGTTTCATTACCACATACGGAAAGTTATAACCTATCATTACGAAATAAAAAAAACCAATAGAATCGCTCAAAGCGTCACGTAGAGACAATATTTCAGTTTTCCGCTAAAATTTAGACATTTCGATGAGACGTGCCTGGAAGGAGCGTGTGGATGTATGAGATTTTATTACCAGTTTAATATTCAAGTTAAACGCAATGTCGATAAATCGTTTTGCTATATATCTTATGGTTTGTTTTAACGTGATGTCGACAAATTGTAATTCGTTTTAGATCTAGACGTTTTGGGCCTATACTAACTCACTAACTTCATTTAAAGGGGATGAACTTTTTCTAGTTCATGGCTTCTTACACGTGTATTTTTCATATATATCATAATATTATAGAAAATTACTTTGTCTGTCTGTCTGTGATCTTTTCACGCTTAATCCACTGAACCGATTTAGATAAAATTTATTATGGAGATAGTTTGAGACCCTGGGAAGGACATAGGACACTTTTTATCCTGGAAATAGAATTTTGTATGGGAAATCAATCATTTCACAGTTAGCGATACTAAACGACAAAACGTGCCTAGGGATGAATAAGTTGCTAGTCACCTATAAATTGAAAAAGTGGAAAATAACCTCAACATACATACATAATAAAAACATTATAAAAAGCTATTAGTAATAATAACTTTTCTTTAAATGAAAATCGTAATATCAGTTATTATATAATAATCTGAATCATATCAGTTCTATTAGTTCAGCCATGAAAAAGCTCTTTTGTATGTTACTGGCTTTAATGATAATTACTTTGAAATTAATACGAGTATACAGTAAGTAAGTATAGTAAGTAAATGTATACAAATGGTATAAATAATATTTAAGTTTGATAAATGTACGATTCCTGTATACATATATGTATATAAATTTTTTAAAGTACCTCGAAATCGATTCTAACGATTTGGATCAAAATTCGCATTTAGATAAAATTTTGCTTTTAAACTTTATCTATATAAGTTTTCTTTTTTCTGAAAAAAAAATATTATGTCTTTTCCAAAAAAACACCGAGTGAAGCTCGATTACCCAGGTGCATACTAAGTTTGATAAAATGTGAAAATAATTCAGCTCTAATATAGGCCCACTGCTGGGCTGTTGGGCACAGGTCTCCCACTAATGCGAAGGGAGTACATAAATATATGTATGTATATGTCCCCGACTGCAAATCATCAAATGCGATTAGCAATTATGAGGGAACATAGGATCCGACATACATATGTACATGAAGATCAAACATATAACCGTCTTTTGTAAGTAGGGTAAAAACATACGATTGCAAAAAAGCAGGTTAAACTCAAAAATAACAAATTTAAATAAATTATCGCATCCCACTCTACACTGTTTAAGATGTAATCGTTCACTTACGTACTAAACAACTTGACAGTTATATCCAATTTTTTGTTGTATTTTTGTATTCAGTCTTGTTTAACGTCCCACTACTGGGCGTGGGCCTCCCTTCAATACGAGGGGGATCAAGCTATAGTCTACCATGCTGGCCAAGTGTGTGTTGGCGGACTTCAAATGTTTTTCGAAAACTCGCTAGGTTCTTTCAGACATGCAGGTTTCCTCACGATGTTTTCCTTCACCGTAAGACAAGTGGTAATCATGTTGGAAATGATTCGCGCATGAAAATATCGGAAGCGCAAGACCGGGGATTGGAACCCTATTCATTTGGTTTCCCAAGCTAGCGCGTTACTAATGAGACACCACTGTCCTTGCCCCTCATAAATATAAAAAAATAATAAAAAAAATGAGAAAAAAATAAAGAATATCAACCCACCATGCCACTTTTACATGTCACATTTACCTTCAAAGCTATAAAGAAACCCACGAGACCGTTTCAGCTTCACACTTTAAAGGCATAGTAATTAGCTTTTCTTACAATGTGGGAGTATACTCATGCTAATGAAAAAGGTGCAAACCCTTTTATTTCTTTGTATCAAAGGAATCGTGTGTTTATACTTCAAAGTTAAGTAACCTTCTGGTGTTAGCTTAGTTAAAATAATTAAATGTGAACATTAGATTTGTTTAATGTTATATTTATGACTAGCAATTCACCCTCGTTCCGCTCGAATTCATCCCTGGTTACATTTTAATGTTTAGTATTGATTTCTCAGAGATGAGATATTTTTCCGCAGTAACAAGAATCCTATATATTGACCCGGATAACCAGCTATCAGCATTTCATTAAAATTTGTCCAATGGTTTTCTCGTGATGAGGTTACAGACAGACAGAAAGACAAACAAAAATTCTAAAAACTGTTGATCCAGCCTCTGTATCGATAATAATGTTTATTTCAATAAGATTTTCCAAAAAATATTTAATGTACAGATTCGGCTTAGTTACAATTTTATTATATATATAGTTTGTCAACAAGAAATCTAAGAATTTGGAATTTTATTATATATGTATATTTAGACCCATGAAGGATTTATTTACTTTTTAGAGTCTATATCTGGGCGTAACAAGCTTATTTATATTCCTAATGCTTATTCACCTAGTACTTTTACGAACTAGTAATATATTACCAGTAGTATATTTTTTGATACAACCGTAATAATACCTATTTTTTTTTTGAAACATACTATACATAAAATTCTAACTGATTGTGAGTCGGATCTGATCGGACATTAAATATTTTTTGGAAAATCTTAGTGAAATAGTCATTATTATCAGTACAGAGGTCGAAACTAAAGTATTTAAAATTATTCTTTGTATATCTGTATGTCTGTCTGTCTTGGAACGTATCACGAAAAAACCAGTGAACAGATTTTGATTAAATTTGGTATGGTGATACTGGTTATCCAGGAATATATAGGATACTTTCCACTATGAGAAAATATTTCATCTGTGAGAAATCTATACTAAACCTTAAAACGTAATTAGGGACGAACCCGAGCGGTGCGAGGGTGAGTTGCTGGTCTCTATATAAAGACAGTCAAGATTTAACAATGCTCTACGATAACTTTACTTGTTTACGACTATTTTGTCTATACGTCTATAATATGTACAGTTACATTAAGAATTAACTTTTGAAAGTTGAAAGGCTTGAGCCTTTGGTTAGAATGTACTACGCTCCCTTAACTTTCTCTTTTGCAAACGCTACTAAAGTAGTTACGAAGGTTGTGCGTTTGTTTGCAAAAATGGTAGGGACTTGAAAAAAATTAAAAAGCTTATTTTGAAAAAGCTCTCCTTACTAAGAAAGCAAAGGAAGAAAAGAAAGAACTGGCTATTCTTTTAATTCACTCAGAATAGTATGTTTGAAAATACAGTAATATACAGTATGTAAGTTACAGTTTTTTTTTCATAATACTGCTTTAAGATTTCATCGTGTATTTTGGTTGAAAGCTATTTTTCACATTTTGTACTGTCGCAGTAAGACTAGGGGTTGAATTTTAAAAACAAATACTTAGGATCAGCCATATCACTGTAAAGACTACCAAAATTTTAGCGTTCTAGGCCAAGTAGATTAGATTAGTATTATATATATATATATATATATATATATATATATATATATATATATATATATATATATATATATATATATATATATATATATATATATATATAAATACACGTAAAAAAAGGTAGAAGCCGGTGTTTATAATGCTTTAATATTTACGCCACTAAGTAAAATTGGTACCCATTTCTCTTATTCCACGGACATAAAGCGACCTTTTCGATTTATCCGCGTAAATGACGCTCTTAACCGTCCTGTGTAAACTGTGTCTTAGACGTAAAGCCGCTAAAACGTAACTTTATGTTTGTTATTGCTTAAGGAAAGGGTGGTTCTAGACTGAAAGATTTGCGATAGCGATGTAAAATAAGTTTTTTTCTATGTCAAAGTAAATATGAACCAATTGATAATTTAATCTATATAATTAGGCAAATACAAAGCAATTCAGTACCTTTTCTACTCTATTTGTCGATCCATTTTCTTTTTTTGTTTTTTTTTTTTTTTTTTTTTTTTTTTTTTTTTTTTTTTTTTTTTTATGGTATTCAGTGATAAACGAGCAGACAGTCCACCTGATGGAAAGCGATACCTGCCGCCCATAACACCTACGGTTCATGCGTTAAGTTTTATGTAACAAAACTGCAGAACCGCCGGTGCGTTATCACTGTGAGGACTAAGATGATATGCCTCTTGCCTGTAATTGCGCTGAAAGCTGTTTAGTAGCTATGGCAAGCGAGAAAAATTTTGGATTTTTTAGTTTATATATATTTTCCCCAAATTTTTAATTATGATTACGATCTAATTTCGTAATACAATAACTTATATTTACGACGTACTTTCTTTTGAGGACAAACCAGGTTTGAATCCACTTCTACGTACATAAATATCCTATCAGAACCACTGCACCATAATCGTCTCTACTGTTAACATTATGTTTTATCAAATAGATTTTCATTTTATGAATTTCAACCTAAGCTTTGTACAGAAACCAATAATGTTATACATCTAATGTAAAGTATTCAGTAAAATGTAAATTATATAAAACATATTCGAATGGTATTGAAAAGAATAAATAAATATTTTATACGAATGTTGTTTTGAAATAAATTTATAAAAATGTGTATAAATGGGGCTTGATTTTGTATAATGAAAAAGGAAACTTAGAGACTTACATTTATAATCCTACTGGATTATAAATATAAGTCTATGTTTAAAATACCTTCTGAAATAAATTACTCCTACTTATTAAAATAACTATTGTTATACGTCTCAGCCCAAACACGTCCACTGATGGGCATAGGCCTTCCTCAAAGATTTCCACGACAACCGGTTTTGTACCATCTGCATCCAGTGAAATCCAGCAACTTTGACCAAGTCGTCTCCACCTTGTGGGAGGCCTACTCATTCTTCGCCTTCCGGTATGTGGCTGCTACTGGAGAACTTTTCATCCCCAAGAACCGTCCGTTCTGCGAGCCGTGTGCTTTTGGATATTTGGCGGGGTATAGCGGTACCTTGGTCCTTCTACGTATCTCCTAATTCCTAATTTGATCTCGCATTGAAACCCCGAGTATAGTCAGAGGGCTATATGTAGAGCCATTACTCTCTGTGTGACCTTGGGCTTTCTTATCAGGTCCATCGTGAGTGGCCACGTCTCTATGCCGTATGTTGTTAATGCGAAACACACTGCTCGACAACTTTTGTCTTGAGTATATATGAGACGAGAAGATGTTACGCAGCTTTACGAACACTGCCAATCCGAGTTTGATCCGTTGATTGATCTCTTCCTCTAAGTTGAACTCGAACTTTTTTATGGTATTCAGTGATAAACGAGCAGACAGTCCACCTGATGGAAAGCGATACCTGTCGCCCATAACACCTACGGTTCATGCACTTAAGTTTTATGTAACAAAACTGCAGAACCGCCGGTACGTTATCACTGTGAGGACTACGATGATATGCCTCTTGCCTATAATTGCGCTGGCTACCTTATCCTTCAAACCGGAACACAACAATGCAATCATTGTTGCTTGGTGGCAGAAATAGATAAGGGGGTGGTACCCATCCAGTCGGACTCCTCAGGCTTGACAGAGTCCTACCACCGGTATAGTTGGACAACAAACAGATATAAGACTAATCTAGATCGATCTTTCACCTCCGAAAATCCACACATACCAAATTTTAGCGAATTAGTAAGAGCTTCCGAGATCGCCGGTATAAATAAATGTACAAGAATTGCTCGTTTAAATATATTAGAGTACCTGGGCGACCGAGCTTCGCTCGGAGTTCTTGAAAGATTGTATATTTTACATTAAGTGACTAAGTGTTACTGAGAAAGTTGTATAGATGTCGCGATAAGAACAATTTTCTTTTTAATTTGGCTTAAAAATAATTTTACATTAAGTGACTAAGTATTACTGACAGAGTTGTATAGATGTCGCGATTAAATTTTGCGTAGAATAATGCATAAGAAAAACGCATGAAAACTCGAAAACACGCGTTTTCCCAGACACGTGACTAATCTAGATCAATTTTTCGCCCCCGAAAGCCCCCATATACCAAATTTCAGCAAAATCGTTAGAGCCATTTCCGAGATCGCCGGTATAAATAAATAAATAAATAAATAAAGATATAAATATACAAGAATTGCTCGTTTAAATATATTATATAAGCGTTATTACGAGTATCTTATGTATTTTCATTGCAATCTATGTATTCAGCCCTTTTTAACGTCCTACTATTGGGCACAGGCCTCCCTTCAATACGAAGGGAATCAGGCCATAGTCTACCACGCCAAGTCCGGTTGGTGGACTTCACATGTCTTTCGAAAACTTGCTAGGTTTTCTCAGACATACAAGTTTCCTCATGATGTTTTCCTTCACCGTAAAGCAAGTGGTAATCATGTTAGAAATGGTTCGCACATGAAAATATCAGAGGTGGTGACCCGGGATTTGAACCCACTTCACTCGGTTTCGCAAACGAGCGCTTTGCCACTGGGCTACCACTGCCTTTTTGTTATTATATTTAATACATATTGCAATCTATATATTTATAAAAATATATTTTTTTATCTTAAATGTAGGAATATGATTTGGAATTTTACTAAAAATTAACTGAAATCAGAATAAAAAGATGTCATAATATACTTTATTGCAAAAATAGAGGCTTTGTGAGGGTTCTTTCCTTCTTCATGGCGTAATAACTTCACAGATTTACGTGAAGTTTGGAATATCTATAGTCTACTTAATTTAATGAACAATGAATGATGAATTTAAAACATATTTATTTTTTCTATAAAATTTATAGAAATAATTAAATATTTAAGGTAGTTTATCTTTTAATATTGCTTAGTTTTTGTCGATTTCATCAGAGTTTAATCTAATTTTAACACATCAAGAGTTATCATACTAAGAAATCAATTTTTTTTTCTCACGCTCCAGGGTTCCTAGTAAAGATTTCTTAAAGAGATAAGTATGTACATAAAGTATCTGTTTTCTGTTTTATATATATATTTGTGGTACATAAATAAATATATAATAATAAATATGTTGGAATCTTAATACAAAGCACTATCTTGTTCTATGATGAGCTATGAGGCTTTATGGATTTTTTTGTATTTATAATAATTATGATATTACAAATATATATAAATATGTTGGGACATTAACACACAGCTCCATCTAGTTCCATGGCAAGCTGCGAGGCTTGTGTTATGGATACCAGATAGCTGATACACTATACACATATAACTTTAACTAAATACATATTATAAATATAAACACCCATGACTGAAGTACAAACATTCGTGCTCATCATACAAATTTACACACCCAGCAGGACTCGAACCCGCGACCATTGGCACAGCAAGTATATAATAATAAACTAAGAAAAACGCATAGCATCATATATTATAGCTTTGGTAGTGAAAATCTTTACGATTGCCCATACAAGTGTTTGCATATGAGCTGTAAGCGCTTAAGCAAGGTTATATAGTGTGTTAGAGAATGTCAACAGAAGATATATGTATGTATATTGTATAATACACTATATTGAAAACTAAACGCCGTCGTCTCATCCGAGGACTGAAAGTAGTTATTGCAAGCCTTAATCTATGAAACTAGTTCTAAATATAGATAGTTTCAAATATTGCCTATAAAGTTCATTTTGAAAATGTCTATGCTATGAAAATTTATACTAATATTATAAAAGGATAAAAAATGTATGTTTGTAAGTTTGTTTGTTTGTAATGGATAAACTTAAAATTCGCGTAACGGATTTAGATGAGGTATGAAGATAATTTGAAGCCCTGAAGAGTAGTATAGTTTTCCCGGAAATCATCTCTTCAGGGGATGAAAAGGGGGATGAAAATTTGTATATGGAATCGATCATTTCTCAAGCAAGGGATATAAAACTCATCATACCTATATATATATGATAGAAAAACTGTATTTGCGATATTTTAAGGTATGGAATATAAGAGTCATTCATCTATTTCCAAGATTTATCCAAATAATAAAGTAATATTATCTAAAAATGAATGATACCAAAAGAACTTAATCTCATTTATCATTTACATAAATACAAAGGTAGTCAAATCGGATGTGTTTTCCTTGTCTAGTGATGATTATGTAGGCCGAGAGGTCCTGGGTTTGAGTCTCGAGTCTTGACTAAACATTTACTAAGTTTTGTCGCAGTGCTCAGTACCAGATCGGAGTTGAGAAGTTGACGGTATTTTCAACCCCAAGCCTTGAAGCATAAGAGATATGAGCGTTGAAGGGTTAGCCTTAGTGAGATTGTCCGTCGTGACTGACATCGGTCAGGAAGATGTTATTTTAGTTAAAAAAATAATATTATTAAGCATATAGTCAGAAAATAAATTTTAGCGACAAAAAAAGTTATTTCTCAGTAAAATATATTATTTTAAGACTCATATGTTTAAAACATATCATCTTACTACTTTAAAATTGCGAAATTTTGAATGGATGGACATTTGTTACTCAATTACGCCAGAATGGCTGAAAGGATTTGGATGAAATTTGGCCCGGAGATAGATTATAGTCTGGAGTAGCACATAGGATACTTTTTATCACGGAAAAATGTACGGTTCCCGTGGGATATATTTGTTATTATTTTTCACTAGGGACGAACTCGTGCGAAGTAAAGTGTGTTATGCTAGTGTTTGTATGACAAATACAATATCAAATTTCGAGTATTTTAATATAATAGTATTAAAACTTGTGTTTAAAACCAACACGATCACATCATTTTTGAGTTCACTGAACCGCAATAAGCCGAAGGTTGCACAGAACAGGAAAACAATGGAGTGTATTTTCCCACGAATCTTGCTTAAGACATAAACTAAATTATATAAAACAATAACGATTCTATTCCTTTATCATAAAATACAAAATCAAATACACCAATTCGATATTGACTTATAAACGATTTTGAACTTCCGTAGTATTTCAATAAAGTTTATTATCGTTTGATAATATTTGTATAGCAAAAAAATTTTTCCATCGCATAGAGGAATAAATTTTTACTTTTGACTTGAGAAGGCACATTACAATTGCTATACGGAAATAGACTTTATGTGAGTTTTTACTTGTATCTCGGAGTCTGTGACCGTTTTGCCCTGGCCAAGTCTCACGGATGGCTCCCATACACCGATTTCTAGTAATTCCTTTTTCTGAAAGAAGACTGTTATTTGACTTGTTATTTCTAATACTTGTTAGTTTTTACACTTTCATATAATTCATAATTCAATGCTTATAATTTCTACAAAGAACTTCCGGAAGAAATGAGTAGATACTTGTGTAACGTATCTACTAAATAAAACTAAAACAAACTGACTAATAGATAGTGCGCATCCTTAACTGCTGAAGGAGCACAAAGTTTTTCATAACATTTCCTTATTTATACGTATTATAACAAAAGAGAACACTATGGAAGAAAAACTCACTTATTAATTTATTTAAAATAGGGATAAAATATCTAATTTTATCATTATCTGATTTTACTGATTTTTGTTTATTGTCCGACAAAGTCTTGTGAAAATCCTTTATCTATACAGATAAATAAAATTGAAGTGTCTGTTTATAATGTCAAAATAACAGAATTATATACGGTACTTATAAGAAAATTAGAATTTTTGAAAATTTTGTCTGTTTGTTTGTCTGTCTGTCTGTTTGTTCCGGCTAATCTCCGAGACGGCTGGACCAATTTTAACGGGACTTTCACTGGCAGATAGCTGATATTATAAAGAGTAACTTAGGCTACTTTTATTTTACAAAAAGAATTAAAGTTTCGCTCAAAAAAATTAAAATGTACCCAGGGACGAACGCAAGCGAAGCGAGCGTGAGTCGCTAGTATCCAATAATTTCACAAAACTGAATGTATGAGTGTGAATACGGTGAAATAATTCGGTTTCAATTTTTGCTCAAAAACAGTCATAGTGCCACCATTTTAAGATGTTCGCAAATTATTTTTGCAGTTTGCACTACTATATCAATTGAAATATATAATTTAACCTACCTTCATCGAAATTCAGTATTACAAATAACATAACAAAACCATACTACATTATTGTACATACATCCATATTTAAATTCAAATATTAAAACTTTCTTTTCAGATTTTTTCGCGCATTTATTTTGAGACTTTTACTAATTTTTGAGAAGTTTCAAAGCATTATACAGACAGGACCTACTCACAAAATTACAAAATGATTTCAAAAAATAAAAAAAATACAAAAAGGTTCCTATTATTTGAGATATCTAAAACCTTAGTTTCATCCGTGACTATAATTGTTGTAAAGCATTTGCACCGTCATTCGTCGTCGGAAACCAAAAGTCAAAATATTTATTTTGATTATTGTAAATAATCAAATATCTTAGATAAGATATTTTTATTTAAAACTAGCGACTCACCCTCGCTCCGCTCGGGTTCGTCCCTACTTAAGTTTTCACGCTTAGTCTCAGAGATGAGATATTTTTCCGCGGTAAAAAGTATCCTATATGTGGACCCGGATAACCAGCTATGACCATACCAAATTTCATCAAAATCTCTCCAATGGTTTTTCTGTGATGCGGTAACAGACAGACAGACAGACAAAAATTCTAAAAACTATCGATTCGGCATCTGTATCTATAATTATGTCTATTTCAATAAGATTTTCCAAAATTTTTAAATGTACAGTTTCGATTTAGTTACAATTTTATTATATGTATAGATGTCAAATATTCGCTTAAACCTAAGAAAGTAGTATTATTTAAATATTAACTTTCTCAAGTAAGAAGATGTCACAAATACTAGAATTACTTTCGAAATGAACTTCTCACGCCGCGCCGTTTTCTTTACCTGTGAGATGACTCTATCAAATACGTTTAATGGCAAGACCATTTAGCACTTGCATTGCGTGCCATCTTTATTTGAATATTTATGTTTTTTTTTTAATACTAGCGACTCAGCTTTATGTATATTTATTATGTATATACTTCGATCGAAATTCGCTTTAAATTGACATAACTTTTTTATTTATGAAGCCATTGAAATAAAACAAACACTACGTAAATAAGAAGTGAAGCGTACCACAATACATTATTAAAAACCACATCCAAATCAGTTAAGCCGTTCCGGAGATTAGCGGGACCTACATAACAAAAATTCTAAAAATCATTGTTTTGAGTACTACTATTGCGTTAATAAAGACCCCCAATAATAGTTTTTCTCAAATATCTTCCATGTACAGACAGCCATCAGTTACAATTTTATTATATGTATAGATATATATAAACGTCAAATTCCTTACTGGTTGCTTAATCTAAAATACTTTAAATAAGGTAGCATAAAATCTATATGAGACTGTAGGTCTCGGATTCGATTTCTACTTCTTATAATTTTTTTTATAACAAGTGTTCGCACAGTGGTCGAAAATCAACAAAAATCATTATTGAAAATTTGCGGAAAACCTATATAAATAAAATTATTTATCTATATTTATAATAAAAAACAAATTTTTTCCATAATTTTTCACTGAAACGAAAAAAGACAATCGATTGACAAACAGAGTAAAAAAAAAGTACCGAACTGTCTTGTCTTTGCCTATTTACAAATAGATTTGTATTTTGTTTTTATCAATTACAACACGTTTTTCTAATTCAAATTCAAGTTCAAAATATTTAATGAGCATTAAATTATTATATATTTTTATTGAATGTCTAATCTACTACCAGAACTGATTAAGTATAGGAGCGTGATTTAGTTTTTTATCTCGTTATATACTGAAGTACAGTTACATTAACTAGCGACGTACCTAACTTCGCTTGGGGCATTCCTAAGTGCCTAACTACCTATATCACTCCGGGTCTGTATGTAGATTGTACAGCATATTCTATCTGTGTATTAAATTTCATCCAAATCTGATCAGCTGTATTTATAATAATTAATATGTTGGGACATTAACACACAGCTCCATCTAGTTCCATGGTAAGCTACGAGGCCTGTGTTATGGATACCAGATAGTTGATACACTACACATATATAACGTTAAATACATACATATAAATATAAACACCCATGACTGGAGTACAAACATTCGTGCTCATCACAAATCAATGCCCCGAGCGGGACTAGAACTTGCGACCGCTGGCACAGCAAATAGGGTTACTACGAACTGAGCTAAACGTGTCGTCTATATTAAATATAACGTTAGTAAAACTAAGATATATAATAATGACGTATAGGACGCAGATAGCCTTAGTGTAGAAGCAAAAATAAGTTGTCAATACTTGTAAAACAACGCACGACTAAATGAAAATAATCTTTGACGATGTTATACATTTAAAACGACAAAGTACACCAGAAATCCTAAAAGAATGATTTAATCAAATAGAACTACTTGTACTGAGATAGAGCCATCGGTAAAGAGCCTGAACAACGCTTATTTGCTGAATAAAAGTAGCGGATGGTGTAAGCCAAAAGCGATTACCATAACATCTTAATTTATATCTTTGTATGTGTATCTTATTAGATTAATTTTATGTTTTATTGAAGTAAAACTTCTTTACGCGCGCTTGACTTGGGGGGTAAGCTGGTGAATGCGTTACGAAAAAATGTACGTACGTTTGTTGCCATGGTAACCGTTGTTATTGTCTGAAAAATGATATAGAATATTACATTTTTTCCTTAAATGATATTCTATAAATATATGATTGTAATATTCCTAATATACCTTTTCTTTAGTATCTCACCTATCTTAATTATTTAAAACATAAATTGAAATTCATAAAGAGTACCTACAGAAGTTTTACTTCTTGCGCGTATACACATTAATACGCGGACTCTTTAATTTTTAATTTATTTAACTTTCTTCTCTTTACACTTACTAGTGTTTACTCAGTGGTTGAAACTCGACCATTATGGTCGTTATTGAAAATTTGAGGAAAACATAATATACACATAGAATTTATCTAACTATATAAAAAATAACTGTTTCCAAAGTTATTTTATTTATTAGAAGTTATTTAAATGTTAAGATAAAGCTAGTCAATAGCTACTATAAAAAAAAAAAAACGGTTGACAACTAGAAGAGAAATAGGTTCTGAACTGTTTTGTCTGTGATAGATTATTCGAATCTTGCATAAGTTTTCATAATATGACATTTTAATATGTAATATTGTTTTATGAATAGATAAAATGTCCGTAAACATACTTTTTTTTGACTAACTTCGAACATTAAGATATACTTATTCAATTGTTCAAATTCATTTTTTTGGATAAGCGGTTTCGTCGTTCGGGTTCGCCTGTAAGAAAACAAAAACAAACTTATTCTACGGGAACTGTACATTTTCCGGGATAAATGTTATGTGTTATTCCAGACTATAATCTATCTCTGTGCCAAATTTCATCCAAATCCGTTCAGCCGTTCTGACGTGAAAGAGTAACAAACATACATCCATACATCCATACTCACAAACTTTCACATTTATAATATTAGTACAGATATCTTTTTACATATATGTATCTTTTTACATTTTGTCATATATCGCTTCACGGTTATAACTTACCCCAAAAATTTTTTGTCGCAGTAGTAGGGATATAGTAAAGTCATTGATTTTGTATTGAGAGTCATTTAGAGCGAAATGCTTCTTCACTTAGCATAGCAGATTTGGAAATAAGCTTCATGTTATTCTTATTTTACCGTCTTCGGGACAATTGTTCATTACATCTGTATAATTTGTGTAAATGCAATTGAAACATATAAATAAAAATCCGCACTTGGCCAGCGTGGTGGACTATGGCCTTATTCCCCTCGTATTGAAGGGAGGTCCGTGCCCAGCAGTGGGACGTTAAAAAGGGCTGAATAATATTAAAAATTGAATTGAAAAATTGAAAATACTCTTTTTTTACATCACAGTACTAATAAAAATGTGTGAGTGTGTAGGACCAATACTCTATGTATGTCCGATAGGAATATTTACCTTATACCAAAATCAAACCTGCGACCTTTTGACTTTCTTTTTGACCAGTTCAACATGCAACACTACCACTGCACTGTCCCCATATAAATACTCAATACATTTTTCCAAGCATTTATCATTATAACAAATTGAATATCTCGTTACGTGTCATTGTGGTTGCGTATAAAATTTATTATATCGCATTGCAAACAAAACTATTAACGATCTACATTTGTTTGTCCGTTAATCACGCAAAAACCACTGAATTCAATATTGTATGTACAAAAGTATAATTTTATAATTACTATGTTCCCCCTTTATTATTATTACCCTTCTTAATATCCCACTGATGGGGGTGAGCCTCCCCTCAATACGAGGGGGATCAGGCCATAGTCCACCACGCTGGCCAAGTACGAGGCGGACCTCACATGTCTTTCGGAAACTTATAAAATTTTTCTTAGACATGCAAGTTTCCTGACGATGTGAATTACAGTTTTACAATTTCATATTATTTTTTACAATTTCACATTAATATATCAACATATTTATTAGCAATAGCGTGGAATTTTAAGTTTACAAAAACCTCAAATCTGAGAAGAATAAACCAAAAACAATTATAAAGTATGTTTTCTGTACATGAGTAAAGCTAAATATGTTAACCGTCACGAGCTTTAGTTATTTTTATTTTTGAAGCTTTAAGCGTTTTAAACACCCAACCGAAACAGTCATCGTTAACTCCTATTGTTGCCTTGTTTCAATAAATTTATTGAAAAAAAGTTTTTGTGTCCATGCATATACACTACATATTTTATAATATGCTGAAAATAAACTAGTGGAAAAAGCTTTATAAAGAGAGCTTCATAGAATATTATTTGTTAAGTTTTTCCTGAAAATTAACTGATTTAATTTGAAAAATTACATTATTTGACAAAACCGTTTATTTATTGTATAGAAAGTTCTTGCTTTCTTTTAAATTTCGCAGGAAAATCTGCTTATTGTTTGACAACATAGTGATTTGCTTTTTACAGCTGCTTACATTTAGATGTTACAAAATATTTTTGTCTTAGTAGAATTAATAAAGCAAGATAATTAGGTAAATTTACTATTCTATGCAAAAATAAATTTATAAAAAACATATTTTTGCATTTCTAATGCTAGTTTTTGCCTGCGACTTTACATGCGTATGAAGTATATGTCTCCATACGTTAATCTATAATATAATATATCCATTTTGAATATCACCCAAATCTGTTATGCCGTTTTAGCGTCAACAAGTAACAAAGAAATAATCACTTTTCACTCAAAATATTAGAGTGCTTATTAAGGACTTTTTAATATTTTTATTTACAAAATTATATGAAAAATATACCTATGTGTAAACAGGCAAAAACAAAACAGTTCAATACTTTTTCTCCTTTATTTGTCAACCAATTTTCTTAATTGCTAGTTATTGATAGCTTATGCGTTATCAATATTTTTTTTTGGAAACAGCTACTTTTTTTATAAAAATAGGCATTTTCATATCAATCTATACATATAATAAAATTCTAACTGAGCAAAATCTGTACATTAAATATTTTTTGAAAAATCTTATTGAAATAGTCATTATTATCTATACAGAGGCCGAATGTATAGTTTTTAGAATTTGTGTCTGTTTGTTTGGTGTTTGGTGTTCTGTTTGTGGGTGCACATCATGAGAAAACTATTGGACACATTTGGATAAGATTTGGTATGATGATAGCTGGTTATCCGGGTTAACATATAGGATACTTTTTACTGCGGAAAAATATTTCACCTCTGAGAAATCTACACTGAACGTTAAAACGTAACTAGAGACAAACTCGAGCAGAGCGAGGGTGAATTGTTAGTTTATTTAAATGTTCCTCAAATGTTTTATAATGATTATAGCCAAATTTCGACTACTGAACGAACACTAAGATATATAATTGTTAGAGAATAAAGATAAAATAAGGCAATAAATTTAAACTAAGTATAGACTTAATTATCAGACAATATCTAAGTAAATACTTGACATAATAATACTTTGGCTTAGAACTGGATCGGTGTTTAGTGACACTTGCTGCAGGTGCTCGAGACTGTTTCTAAGCGACTTCTGCTTATTTGACACGCCTTTATATAAGTTAGACTTTTTACTTATAAGTATTTTCTAGAAAATGTTATTCGCTATGCACTAGTTAACTGTTAACTATGACACATTCAACAAAGTGATGAAAATACGGTGTAACTTTATTGATACTCGAATTTTTACACTTCGACTTCAAAAAGGAAACTGTGAAAACTAAAATTGATGCACGCATTTTTTTCGTGTATGCAACGCGATGTTTTTGAAGGTGAATTAAGTTTGGTATTTTTTTTATAAACAGATATCGAGGCAGAATCTGAAGAGTTTGTTTGTTTGGTTGATTGAACGCGCTAATCTCAGGAACTACTAATCCGATTTGAAAAATTCTTTTGCATTAGACAGCCCGTTAACAGAAAAATGTAAGGTTCCCGTGGGTTAGATTTGTTTTTGTCTAGGGAGCGCTAGTTACTCATATTGTTATTGTTGTATTTATGTCACTCGAAAGAAGGATACACGATAAAACAAGGGAGCGAATTTTCTTTTCAATAATGGTAAGAATTAATGAGTATATAGAATAGTATATTTTTTTATTCAAGTCAAAAAATATATTATAGTATTAAAAATATCCTAGTAAATAAAATAAATTAAAAGTCTAGATCAAGTATTGTAAAGATTTCATAAATAAATCGACATTGAACAAAAAAAAATATTTACCTAAATGGATGATGTTTTTGTTCATGATACATGATATCGATGAGTTTGTGAATTGCGAACACAGATTTTATTTTAATGACTATTTCTGTATTTCAAAAGTTTCACAACGAAGATTCAATTTCAATTAAAAATATACCCTTTTCCCTTTTTTCAACCCTTAAGCAAATAAGGGTAGAATACACCATCGGATTTCTATAACATATACATATGTATAACAAAATTCTGACTAGGTCGAATCTGTATATGAATATTTTTTTGGAAAATCTTATTGAAATATACATTATTATCGATACAGAGGCCGAATGTATAATAGATTTTAGAACATTTGTCTGTCTGTCTGTCACTGCATCACGGAAATCTGGAGGAATTTGGTATGATGATAGCTAGTCATCCGGATCAATATATAGGATACTTTTTACTGCGGGAAAATATCTCATCTCTGAGAAATCTATACTAGACGTTAAAATATATGTGTTTTTATGCACCCCCATGGTATGGATATCAAATGAAAGCGTTTGCTGAGAAGAATATAAATAAATTCGTAATAAATAAAAAATAAACTTTAAATTAAATTGAACCCATTTAAAATATTACACAATTTATATGATATAAAAAAAAACTTATTTTTCAAAATGTTGTTTTTTTAATATTAATTTATTATAGACGTTTCCTCATTATTTAAGTCCTAAAACCCATTTATGTAACCGATAGGTTAAGAGTAAGGTCACATTGTATCGGAACGCCCGGACCATTGTCCGAGTTAATTACATAAGTCAATGCCACCTCTAATTAAGCTTACGGTTTAATTATGGCTTAGAAAAAACAGGACGTTGAACTAATTTCATCCTACACCTATAATGTATTAATTAATATAACGTATATATATATATATATATATATATATATATATATATATATATATATATATATATATATATATATATATATATATATATATATATATATAATAAAGAGGTACAGTTGTGGGATATAATAATATGGTTTTGGTTATAAGTAAATACATGCGTGCGTGCATGCGTGAGTGTACGCACGTTTTTGTGTTCGTGTGTCTGATACTGTTTAAAAATAAACTTCCGAAGATACCATATTTCCAAATTAACAAATATAATATGTAAAATGGCCGCATATTTGATTCTCAAGGTGAAATCTTCAACAAACCCAAACCTAATCTAACAACATGACCTAGAGATCTCTTTCACACTAATATAACTATTATAAAAATGCACATTATAATATGCTGACGTATTTTTTTCTTAGGCAGTGGTAGCCCAGTGGTAACGCTCTAGCTTGGGAAACCTAGTAAAGCGGGTTCAAATCCCGGATCTTGCACCTCTGATATTTTCATGTGCGAATCATTTCTAACTTGATTACCACTTGCCTTACGGTGAAGGAAAACATCGTGAGGAAACCTGCATGTCTGAGAGAACCTAGCAAGTTTTCGAAAGTCATGTGAAGTCCGCCAACCCGCACTTGGCCAGCGCGGTAGACTATGGCCTGATCCCCCTCGTACTGAAAAGAGGCCCGTACCCAGCAGTGGGACGTTAAAAAGGGCTGAATACATATACACATAGGTACACATTTTTTTCTTAAAACAAATAATAATAACGTCCTTCTAACCGAACTTAGCCTCGACAGTCCATCTCACTAAGATTAACAATGTGCACAATATTGGCACGGGGGTATAACACCGCAAACTTCGTAACTCCGGGCTGTTATTAAGCATTAACAGACTCCTTAACTAAACCTGACCTGACCCAGGACTCGAACCCAGGACCACCAGATTAATAGCTGTACATGCTAGTCACTAGGCTACCCAGTAGAAGCATGTAAATATTTTATATGTTGTATTTTGGGACATTAGCCCACAGTACCATCTAGTTCCATGGTAAGCTACAAGGCTTGTGTTATGGATACCAGATAATTGAAACACTACACATATATAAATTTTAAATACACACATATTATAAATATAAGCACCTATGTCTGGAGTACAAACATTCGTGCTCATCACAGAAATGAATGCCCTCAGCGGGATTCGAAACGGCGACCGCTGGTACAGTAAGTAGGGTCATTACAAACTAAGTCAAACGTGTCGTCAGCTATATACCTAAAGCAGAATAAAATCGGTAACGTAATCACAAGTTAATGCGACACCGGCCTTCATTTGGATTTGAATTGCTCTCATTAAACCTATCTTTAATTAACAACGTTTATCTTTGACCATTCTGGCATTCATCTTTTAACGGTAAATAATTAATTTAACCTTATTAATTTCAGAAAAAAAAACGAAATTCGTAATAAAAAACATATTTTGCAACGTTGTTCTTGAAAGGTCTTGTTTTTTTTAACAGTATAAACTCTCTATAATGAAACTTAAGGGACTGAGTATTTTTCTATGTTAAAATTTCAATAATTATTATATTTTAATACAATAATAAATAAATATGTTGGGACATGAACACACAGCACCGTCTAGTTCCATGTTAAGCTACGAGGCTTGTGATATGTGGCATCATACCAAATTTCATCAAAATCCCTTCAGTGGTTTTTCCGTGATGCGGTAACAGACAGACAGACAGACAAAAATTGTAAAAACTATAGATTCGACCTCTGTATCGATAATAATGACTATCAATAAGATTTTCTAACACAGATTCGACTCAGTTACAATTTTATTATATGTATTGATAAACACTCATGACTGGAGTACACACATTCGTGCTCATCACACAAATGAATGCCCCCCGCGGGACTCGAACCCGCAACCGCTGGCACAGCAAGTAGGGCAACACAACAAACTGAGCTAAACATGTCGTCAAATATATTTTTCTTTAATTAGGTAAATAGGTTATCCTAAACATATGTAGTATGTTAACGTTGTCTGATGTTAACAAACTACATGTGTTTTGGGATATGGTGGGATTATCTTCTGGGATTCGGGAATAAACTTATAAATAATGCGAAATTCTCGTCGCTGTCTGTTGCATTATTTCCACTTCGTTTTTATTATGTAATCTATACTAATATTATAAAGCTGAAGAGTTTGTTTGTTTTTTTGTTTGTTTGTTTGGTTGAACGCGCTAATCTAAGAAACTACTAATCCGATTTGAAAAATTCTTTTTGCATTAGATAGCCCGTTAACTGAGGAAGGCTATAGGCTATATATCATTTCGGAAAAATGTACGGTTCCCGTGGAATAGATTTGTTTTTGTCTAGGGACGAACCCGAAGCGAAGCGAGAGTGAGTCGCTAGTGTAAAATAATGGTGTGCAATCCATACATATAATAAAACTATAACTGATCGCTGTCTGTAAATGGAAGATATTTGAAAAAATCTATTATTATTGACGCAATAGAACCCAAAACAATGAGTTTTAGAATTTTTGTCTGTTTGCTTGTGCTAATCTCAGAAACGGCTTAAACGATTCGGATGCGGTTTTCACTAATGTATTCTGGTAAGCTTCACTTAAAATTTAATATTTGTTTTATTTTAATCGGTTCATAAGTAAAAAAAGTTATGTCAATTTAAAGAATTATCTAGAATATTTTTTACACATATTGTATTTTGTATATTGAAAAAGATCTATATTTACCAACAAACTATGTAGATAAATACGAAGAAAGTTGTTGTTAGTAATAGAACTTCACTATATATATACCGAATAAACGGAGTAGAAACAAGAGAAATCTTTACACAAAAGATCACGATGGCAAAAAACAAACTATTTAAGTCGTTGAAAATTTAATTTATCGCGAGCGCTCTCTTAGTTACGGTAAAATGTTTAAATTCGTGTTTTAGTGTAATTCCCGTAATTTACACTATACGTAATAGCTTAAAAGATACCGTCTTCGCCTATTCTTTCCTAGGATAAGGGTGCACCCGCACTATATTTATGGCGCAATTTTGGCCTAATCATGTACTATTTATCCATTTAACGTCTGTAATATGCATAGGGTCTGAATAAGGACTGCTACAAACTTAACGATGTTATTTTAGATATTTAATAGTTTTAACGTTGTATTTATAACATTTATTTTTTGTTAATTAAAAGTACATTTATGTGTTTGACACACCTCTCTCTCTCTCTCTCTCTCTCTCTCTTCTCTGATTTAGAAATACTCCTTATTTTGTAGTTACGATACTATTTGATTATTTTTTGTTGCTGTTATAGAAAAAACTAAACAAAAAAATACGTTTTCGAATTTATAAAAACTAAAGTAAATATTAACCTGCCGAGAGTCGTGGACACACCGGTGTACCAGTTAACAATTGATATCTTAGAAATTAACCAGGAGGTGTTAAGTAAGTCAATACATCACAAACAATTCCAATTATATTTCTATTATTAAAGCTAGCAAACGCTAATGTGGAAACAACAGCGTTAGTTCGCCCCATCTGTTACTGCCCTTACTTGAATTGTAAATGAGAAAATACAGCACCTGCAGAATGTATGGTTCAAATGAAACAGAATTTTGGAAAACGCCATTAAATACGCTTTTAACTAAATGCAGCAAGTGTAGAATGGTCCAGAATACAACTGTTTGGTTAAATATAACATATTTATTTTTATCCATGGCTTCTCTCATGTAAAGCTTTAAGACTATAAATAAATATGTACATATGTTGGGACATTAACACACTGTACCATCTAGTTCCATGGTAAGCTATGAGGATTGTGTTATGGATACCAGATAGTTGACACACTACACATATATAACTTTAAATACATACATATTATAAATATAAATACCCATGACTGGAGTACAAATATTCGCACTTATGACACAAATGCAAGCCAACAGCGAGACTCGAATCCGCGACCGTTGGCACAGCAAGTATGGCCACTACAAACTGAGCCAAACGTGTCGTTTCAATATAGATACCAATAGACAGTAAACTATAAGGTAATCCAGCTTTTGAACTGTCTCCATTCCAAATTTCCTTATAATAAAATTCCTTATAATAAATAAAAAATTTAGGTTAAATCAATTTAAAAGAAAAAAAACTTATTTATTTAAATGTAGCTCTTATTATTATAAATATTACATATTTTATATGTGTAGACATTATTGCTACCTTTATAAATCAAGAATATTAATTTGAATTACTATTATTTTGATCTACACTATATATTATATAAACAAAATCCATTAAAACCGTGACTAAGGATACTTCGCTAACAAAATATACATACATTTGGTGTAAAATGGAACAGGAATGCCAAATAAAAAATAATTTTACGTGTATATAATAAAGCTCAGCTATTGAGATACCGTCAATGCTCTCTTGGCCCAGATGTTCTATGAAAGTGCGGATTTTGTATATAACTGCATTTCATACAAAAATGTTTTAATATTTTAACTGTGTCAGTACAAATGTATATTTGTACGTTTGACCTTATTTTATAGGTTGCGACCCATTTCGTAGTTTAAATTTCTTTGAATATAAGACTTTCAGGACTTTCTTAAGAAGCATTATAAAAACATTCCGCTTTGTTACACAGTTTTTGTTAAAAAATGTGTTAATTTTAAGGTAAATATATTAAAATGGTGAAGTTATAACGCTCTGTAAAAAATGTATTCGTCTAGTAGATTTGAAAAGCTTTTACATGTTTGTGTTGTGTGTTACCTAACCTGTGTTGTTACAGGCTTGTGTTATGGATACCAGATAGTTGATACACTATACATATTATATAACTTTAAATACTAACATGTTATAAACACCCATGACTCGAGTACAAACATTCGTGCTCATCACACAAATGAATGCCCCCAGCGGGACTGGAACCCGCGACCGCTGGCACAGCAAGTAGGGTCACTACAAACTGAGTCAAACGTGTCGTCGTATGTATGGAACTTTAGCTTAAGCCTTATATACTAATGCGTTAATTACGAATCCCTAGAAGTGAAACTGTTAATTTTGATGTGATTTGAACATTGTTTTTTTTTATTTACATAAATATTTTATGGGCTTATAAATATTCTTGGTCAATAACCCTTAGTAACCTTCACCCAATACTTAACGATGCGACGTCTCATAAAAAATAGTTTATTTTTAAAACTGACTGTTAATACTTATAATGTTTTAGGTATATCTATAATTAATGGACAGTATGGTTTCATCGATTTTTTAAGTAAAACTTCTTTAGAATCGTTGATTTGAAACTTGATGAAACGGAAATGCAACAATAAAAAGAGACAAACACATAAATATTTAGGATTAAGCCGGCGTGAGAATGAGATAGAATACATTACCATGTTGCCATGGTAACCGTTGTTCTTCTTCTTCTTCGTGTACTTAATTACTGAAGGTCGTGCTTGTCCTGAAATGCTTTCACCGATGTGTCGACTAGCTTCCTCCACGCCACTCTGTCCTCGGCTTGTCTCAGGGCAGTCGGGATATTGAGTCCCGTTATATTTTGAATCTGGTAGGACCAGCGGGTAGGTGCTCGACCGTGTGATCTTTTGTCTTCAATCTTCCCTACTACTACCAGTTTGTCCAGATTGTCTGGTTGTCTCCGGGCAATGTGACCAAAATAAGTTAGGACTCGTTGGTAGCATATAGTGGATAGTCTGGTAGTAAGATTCAGTTGGTCGAGAATAGATTTGTTTGTTCTTTGTTATTGACTGACAAATATATTATAATATTAAGATTCACTTCTACCATGTGTGAATTGCACACACGCGCACTTTTTTGTTTTTAATCCCTTTCAAACACTTTTCCATGCATATAACCCTAAAAATGATTATAAAACACCCTTATTCATGAAACACATCAGAAAGTTATATAAGCTCCTGCCTCTTTATGCGAAAAGTTTCATGTCATAATATATGTAGTCTACATACATAGCCTGGTAATCATTAAAATGACTTTTTTAATATATTACCACAACTGTTATTACAAAAATAGTTTTTGTTACCTTACTCCTATCGACTCTTATTTTTCATACTAAGAAGTACTATTGTAATTTTCAAAATAAAAGCCAATTACACTAAAGATTAACGTTTCTTAAAAATATTTATAAAACCACTGTTTGGTTATAATTGAAATCAAATTTATTGTTTTTGTAGACGTTACTTTTTAAATTATATGATAACATAAAGTAATATATTTATATACACCCTTTAACCAATATATAGCATTAAAAACAAAGTCGCTTCCCGCTGTCTGTCCCTATGTATGCTTAGATCTTTAAAACTACGCAACGGATTTTGATGTGGTTTTTTTAATAGACATAGTGATTCAAGCGGAAGGTTTATGGTCATGTATAATAAATGAATATTATATTACAGAAAAGCCGAGAAATTTAAAGATTTGTATTTCATACTAACCGTTAAAACGTACCTAGGAACGAACCCGAGCGAAGCGAGTGTGAGTCGCGAGTTTCATATATTACAAGATACATTTAATAATACATTTTAATTATAATATATTGATTGATGCTATTGAGATATAAAATTAGATATATAGATAGATGATATAAAATTTGTAATTATGGAGAAAATAGGCTGTGACAGACAGACAAGTACATTATTGTATTTATAAAACTAATTTTTTATTGGATACAAAAATCATAGTTAACAAAAGCCATGCATTAGAATTTCGCTATTATTTCGTTCGAAGACATTAGACAAATGTCTTTTCCGTGAAACCTAAGGATATCTAAGGATATGCGGTCTAAAATATAGCCTAGGCCCAGCGGTCTAGACTAAGTATTATCTATCAATCAGTCTGACAGTAACTGGAATCTTTTAGGTATATTCAAGAAACTTGGTTATTCCCTTTCGGGATTTTGTAAACTATCATCTGTTTAAGTCCATCTTTACGTAACCATATAAACTAACAACTCACCGTCGCTTCGCTCAAGTTCAAGATTATATATTAAATGATATTATAGCCTACAGCCTTCCTCAATAAACGGGCTATCAAAAATATTTTTTCAAATCGGATTAGTAGTTCCTGAGATTAGCGCACTCAAAGAAACAAATACAAACAAACAAACTCTGCCTCTTTATATACATATATATTAGTATAGATAAGCAAATAAAAAAACATCTACTTAAAATGCTAAAACTGACTGATGTATGAGACAATGCACGTCTATATAACTAATTTATATGTGACTAGGTTTTGCCCGCGGCTTCACCTGTAAGTGAGCCAAGGATTAAAGGTAAACTCGCCAGATAAGAGGATGCAATCTATGTCCTTGCAAAATTTTACCAAAATCTGTTCAGAGGTTCTGAGGTTCTGGGTTCGAGTCCTAAATTAGGTAAAATATTAGGTCTTTTTCAGTCCATAATTTCTTAGTAGTAACTATACATACATATTATAAACACCCATAACTGAAGTACAAAGATTCGTGCTCATCACACAAATGAATGCTCCAGAGAGACTCGAACCCGCGACCGCTGGCACAGCAAATAGGGTCACTACAAACTGAGCCAAACGTGTCGTTGTATGTATGAAAAGGGTTAGAATATTAATGGTGTCACATCCCCTTGCCTCAAAGAGTATATTAAGTCATGATCGCTTGATCTCTCACAAGCTGAATTGTCGCATCGAAATATAAGGGTGAAAGGAAAAGAGAGTGTACTTGTGCTTAAGACCATAATTGGCTAGTTCTATTGAGATTGGCTGCCATAGCTGAAAATGGTTAGAAACATATTAAAAAGTTAGTCTTCGTAGCCAGAACTTGTTATTTTTATTTTATTTTCAGATAAAGGGTTAAAAGTAAGCATCAATACGAAATTTTATTTTGTTTTTATTTAGACCACTCAAATGTATATTTACATGTGGATGTGTAAAATAAATTGGTAAATAACTAACAAAAATATTTTTGTTACAGGTACTGCAAAGGATATCGAGTAAAAAATAAATACATAAATATGTTGGGACATTAACAAACAACACTATCTAGTTCCATGGTAAGCTACGAGGCTTGTGTTATGGATACGAGAGAGTCGATACACTACACATACTTTTATTTTATTTTAGTAGTACAATATTTTATAGGAACGTAAAAACCTATACGTTTTAATTCCAATCTAATCAAAAAGTAATTTAGTACCCGATTTTTTATAAACAAACAGTGTCTAAAAAAAACCCAATAAAATGTTCAAATGAATACAAATAATACATTTTTCCTTTTAGAGAAAATTTTCAATGAATTTTCTCATTACTTTGTTTTTCTATTTTGAATTTTATGTACTTCAGTTTCACTCTTTAATAAAGTAAAAAATATACGTTATATTTTTTATAACAAAAATGATCGGACATATTAATTATATTTTGTTTGTTTTTATATTTGAGGAAAACATGTACATATCTATACTAATAGTATAAAGAGGAAAGACTTGTTTGTTTGTTTGTACTGAATAGGAAACTACTGAACTGATGTAGATGAAATTTGGTAAGAAGATAGTTTGAGACACTGGGGAGGACATAAGATAGTTTGTATACCGGAAATCACACCTTAAGAGGTGAAAATGGGCTGAAAGTTCGTATGGGGAAACAACCTAGGGAAGAAACTGAGCGAAGCGAGGGTGAGTCACTAGTGATGTATAAGAACAGAATTTACTTGTTTTCAAACTTTTTTTATTGATAACACTGAAGCTAGCCAATAGCTACTAAACAGAAGAAAAAAACCAGTTGACAAACAAAGGAGAAAAAGATACTGAACTGTTTTGCCTATTTATATATAGACAAGCAGAACCCGCGGCATCGCTCGCACTAAAACATGTAGGTAGCTTTTATATAAACTTTCATCCCCTATTTTACCCCCTTATGGGTTGAATTTCAAAAAATGCTAAAACACGTATAGATTTATTGTATTGAAGAGCATTAATAGCAAGTTTCAAGTAATTCTGATCATAAATATTTTTTTCGGTTGTATTGTATTATAACGTGTTTTCCCGTGGAATGAGATAATCTCCCGCAGTAAAAAGTAGCCTATGTCACTCTCCAGCCCTCTAACTATCTCCACACGAAATATCACGACAATCCATTAATCCGTTTCGAAGTGAAAGAAGAACAAATAAACAAACACACTTTCACATTTATAATATTAGTATAGATAGTGTACGTTATCCGGACATTCTTATTTCTTGCGCAGAAATCAAACCTGCGATCTGTTTTCAACACAAAAAGTCAAAACACATCTAATTTGTCAGATACGTGCATTCAATTCTTTAAAAAACACTTTCTTTGATCTCCTTTGTCGTGAACACAATGTAACAATTTTATTTACAATAGCATCGGGTTTCCTAATAAGTATTCTAGCCACGTCTCTTTTATTACAGTCCATGTGAACCAGCGATTCATGAAACACTGCATAATTTATCACTGATAATATTAAACACAGTTTCATCATTATTGGAAAAATCATAGAAGTACATATGTATGATATGTATGTTAGTCGCAGACATATTTACATTCATTTATATATAACTAGCGACTCACCCTCGCTCCGCTTGTGTTCGTCCCTACTTACGTTATAACGTTTAGTATAGATTTCTCAGGGATAAGATATTTTCCCGCAGTAAAAACTATCCTATATGTTGACCCGGATAACCAGCTATCATCATACCAAATTTCATTAAAATCCCTACAGTGGTTTTTCTATGATGCGGTAACAGACAGACAGACAGACAGACAAAAATTCTAAAAACTATAGATTCGGCCTCTGTGTCAATAATAATGTCTATTTCAATAAGATTTTCAAAAAAATATTTAATGTACAGATTCGGCTTAGTTACAATTTTATTATATGTATAGAGATACCAATCTTTTACTAGTTTTATTTATAACAATGTAATCAAATCTTGAAAGTGAATTTTTACCTATTTCTAATTGTTTGCATTTAAAACTATGTTAATATGCTGAAAATATGACACTAAATGTATGTAAATATACAGAGGTAGTGCTCACTGGTAACGCGCTCGCTTGAGAAACCGAATGAAGCGGGTTCAAATCCCGGGTCCCGCACCTCTGATGGTCAACCGTATTTTTTATTTAGTGGGTATTGACGAATTTTAGTATCTGTATTAATATTATAAATGTGAAAGTTTGTGAGTATGTATGGATGTTTGTTACTCTTTCACGCCAGAACGGCTGCACGAATCTGGATGAAATTTGGCACAGAGATAGATTATAGTCTGGAATAACACATAGATTACTTTTATCCCGGAAAAACTGGACGGTTTCCGTGGGATAACTTTGTTTTGGTTTTCCTAGAGGCGAACCTGAGTCAAGCGAGGGTGAGCCGCTAGTAATAAATAAATGATTGTGGTTGAATTTCGATCATTGGGCGAACACTTATAATCAGACCCCTTCCGTCATTAATGTGAATGTACATGTGTGTATCTATGTTTCTTATTATTTCACGCTAAAAATGCTGGACGGAATTTGATAAAATTTAATAAACAGATAGACTAAGATCTGAAATAACATATAAGCTCCTGTTTGAAACTTAGGCAAGTGAAGCGAGGGTAAGTCCCTAGTAATCTGTGCTAATATTATTAATGCGAAAGTAACTCTGTCTGTCTGTCTGATACCTTTTCACGCTTAATTCACTGAACCGCGAATTCGCTAGTTTTATATTATTATATTCTGCTTATTAAAATATTTGTTAGACATTACATGCATCTTCTTGGTTACTCCTAGTATATGATTGTTTAAAATACCTACACTCTACAGTGTGCGAGACATCTAAGAGCTGTTGGAAAGTAGTGCATATATAATCAGATAGATTTTGCCCTCCTTTCTTTAAGTTATGCTGCATTCTGTTGGTAGCTCCTGTACATTTTGTGCTGAAATTGAAAATAAGGTTTAAATTTATATTTATTGAAATCTGTTATCTGTTACATTACAAATAAATAAAATTGAAGTTTCTCTTTGTAATGTCAAAATAACAACTTTTTACTAAATGCATATAAAAGAATATACGGTAGTTATAAAGAAAAAATAATGATTAATTTTTTTGTCTATGTGTCTGTTTGTTCTGGCTAATCTCCGAAATGGCTGGATCGATTTTGACGGGACTTACGGCAGATAGCTAATAATATAAGAAGTAACTTACGCTACTTTTGTTTTACAAAATATGTTAGGGTTTTGCGCAAAAAAATTAAAACCCATACTTACCTAACAACTGCTAATACCATTTACACACAGGGTTATATATATATATATATATATATATATATATATATATATATATATATATATATATATATATATATATATATATATATATATATATATATATATATATATCTACTACATGCTCTATCTCAATATTTGAGTTCAAAAATATGTTATGTAAGAGCTACTAGCGACTCACCCTCGCTTCGTTCGGGTTCGCCTCTAGGAGAACAAAAACAAACCTATCATGCGGGAACCGTACATTTTTCCGGAATAAAAAGGAGCCTATGTGTTACTCCAGACTATAATTTGTGTGCCAAATTTCATTCATATCCCTAGAGTAACAGACATCCATACTCACAAACTTTCACATTTATAATATTATGTATGTTTTTTTTTTTTTTTTTATGAGATTCAGTGACAAACGAGCAGACAAACCACCTGATGGAAAGCAGTACCTGTCGCCCATAACACCTACAGTTCATGCACTTAGGTTTTAGGTAACAAAAATACAGAACCGCCGGTGCGTTGTCACTGTGAGGACTAAGATGATATGCCTCTTGCCTGTAATTGCGCTGGCTACCTTATCCTTCAAACCGGAACACAACAATGCAATCATTGTTGCTTGGCGGCAGAAATAGATAAGGGGGTGGTACCCATCCAGCCGGACTCCTCAGGCTTGACAAAGTCCTACCACCGGTAGTATATGTAGATATTATTGTAAAGTTTCATTAAAATCCATTCAGTAGTTTTTCGTGATTGGTGACCTCCTACAATATATATATATATATATATATATATATATATATATATATATATATATATAGTTAACAATACTTCTTAAGGTGCGTGCTTATACCGTAACATTCATCGAGACACGCGATTCTTTTCTAATTAGACTACTATAAGTATGGAAGTTTGTATGGACATATGTCTGTGTGTATATTTATTTCTTCATGCTGAAACGGCTGGTCGGATTTTGATGAAACTTTATGCACAGATAGACTATAACCTGGAATAACATATAAACTTATTGCTAGGCATGTAAGGGATCCGAGCGAAATGGGATATTCGCTAGTAATCCATACGTTAGTATGTTTTTACGAATTCAATAATAAAGATATCTGTTAGTTTAGATATCTGTACTAATATTATAAAGCTGAAGAGTTTGTTTGTTTGGTTGAACGCGCTTACCTCAGAAAGTACTAATCCGATTTGAAAAATTCTTTTTGCATTAGATAGCCCGTTAACTGAGGAAGGCTATACGCTATATATTTTCCCGGAAAAATGTTCTGTTCCCGTAGGATAGATTTGTTTTTGTCTAGAGACGAACCCGAAGCGAAGTGAGTGTGAGTCGCTAGTTACCTAATAAGAGCTTGATTTTTATCAAGAATAGCCCTAGATGATATTTTGAATTAATTCGTATATGAACAACGACCTCTGTCGTAGCTCTTATAATGCCATTTTACCATTTTGTTAGTATATTTGTTTGTAGAATTACAAATAGCATAAAATTACGACTTAAAAGCAGTATATAATGACTCAGAACAGTATACCCTCCATATGACCTTAATAGACAAAATGGCGATAGAACAATGATGTTCCCACGATTGTTGCTTTATTGTAGTCTGTGAATACCTATAATACATTAACAACTAATATTTCTTCACGACTTTGCTTATTAGAAATCAAAAAATATGTAAACCTTACATTTTTTGGCATTTAGATATTATAGTTGTTGTTAGTCTTGCGGCTAACGTTTTTAATTTAAACACTTAGTTGCGCAGTAAAATGGTCCACACACACTGTTATCATTGAAAGCAATCTCTTACAGGCAACCTATAGAGAAGGATAAAGAAAAAAAAAACAGCGGACATGGTGCGTAAAAGTATACATTACTTAACCTAAATGTAAATAAACATACATATATACAAAGTTACATATATAAGATACTAATTCAACTATTTGTTCTTATGACTGATCAGCCTTGGTTGCTGATTGCACTGCGACAGGTCATCTACGCAGAAAATATTATAGTGTTATGTCCTCCCGACTGGTTTCGGCCACGGCGGCCAATTTCACTAAGACTACCCCCAAGAGTAGGAGATATTATAAAGCACAAGCGTACGCGCAGACACATGTGCATTCTCTATTCCTTTCAATCCTCAACTACAGTGGGATTATAACTCCGATGAGTAATCAGGTTCAGGATCGATCTTGCTTTACGTGCTCTCTAAGGTACGGGTTTTAATACCGCCAGCTTCCCAATTTCTTAGGACAGTCCTTAGTGACAACAAATTTTCGAAATATACTCTACAGAGAAGTCCAATAATTACTTAACCTGACCGAGGATTCGAACCCGGGATTAGATCCGAATTCGCAGACGTACCTACATGTTAACCACTAGATCAATGAGGCAGGCATTAGGTACAGTAATTTAAGTTATTTATAGTACGGTAGGTTAATTATACAATTTCAAATACTTCACTTTTATAAGTAATAAGTAATACATTTGTTAAGTCAAGGAAAATAAATTTTCCATATAATCAAACATAAAAAACCTTTGTAAATTGTGACGTTTCTTGATATTTTTTCATATTTCTATTCCCTTTAACGCTTGACTAATTTACTTTATACGATCTCTTTTCGAATTAAAAAGGCAAATTGTACGTGAAGCGGTTTGATCGCTGTTCTTTATTACATGGGGACCTTTTATGACTAATTATTATGAGTTGTTTATATATTTATGGGTTTTAATACTGGACGTAATCTATATATATGTATATATGTACAAATGTCTGTCTGTGATTTCAAAATAAATGTTTTCTTAAGTAGATAGAGTTATTTATGTAATACCAGTGCTAATACAATATTTTTTTGATATTTTTGCCTGTTTGTCTTTCTGTTTGTCCGGGGTAATTTTTGAAAGAACTTAATCGATTGTAATAGGACTTTTACTAAAAAATAGAGGAGTATGTAGAAAGATATAGGGTATGTTGTATTCCGGAAATATTTAGGGTTCCAGCACAAAAATCTATAACCCTTAAAATTACGCAAACTTAGAATTTAGGTTTCTAAAATGCTAGGGATGGACCTAAAGGAAGCGAAAATATGTCGCTAGTATAGAAATATGAAAAATTAGCGGCTAATATTTTTCAATAAATTAATATCTTCTAAGTCATACTTTTTTAGATTTACGCGAATATATCTTTTTGAATTTGTCGCGGTGTTTATTTTGAATAATTAACAGCAAACTTTTAAAATACCTTTAAAGAAATGGCTTCAGAGGTTATAATTTCTATTCTCGCATGGGTTGAACGACTACATATATTTTAAACTAAGTTCCGCCTGTTTACTTTTTTTAAGCAGCTAATAAAAATCCTGGTAAAATCAATTAAGTAATTTTTTATCTATCCTTTATCCCGAGGAGCTTGACTTTCCCGGGATAAAAAGTAATGTATCTCACTCTTACTTAAGTTCTTTTTCAAGCGAGTACATTACCAATATACGACTACTGCTATAACCATACTACTTGCGAAATTATTAAAAAGCATGAAAAAATCCACTGAAAAAAGCTTGTTAAATAATAAAAACAGTTTTATTTTAATAAGTTGTCATAAATTTAAGTAAGTTACGCTAAAAGTTAACACTTTAAACGGCTTTGTTCTAACAAAGTTTAAATGTCTGAAACACAATTAATGCTGATACTTTTATGTAGACGACATTTTTATTCATTTTATAAAAATAATTATATACAACAGCTATTTATCATTTTATATAACGTGCCTAGTCTGCCTTTACTAAATAATATAATAGATAGTTATTTGATATACGCAGTAGTAGTCCAGTGGTAATGCGCTCGCTTGGAAAACCGAGTGAAGCGGGTTCAAATCCCGGATTTCTACTACTAATCACTAATCTTACGGTAAATACATCGTGACGAAACCTGCATGTTTGAGAAAATTTAGCAAGTTTTCAAAGACATGTGAAGTCCGCCAACTCGCACTTGACCAGTGTGGTGGATTATGGCCTGATCTCCCTTGCATTGAAGGTAGATCCGTGCCCAGCAGTGGGATGTTAGAAGCGTTGAGTACACATGGTAATTCGATTTCTGACCTATGCAATATTATTTGTTTCTTTAAGCAACTGCAAACTGCAAGGTAAATCTTTAACATCAAACAATGTTTTTTCAATTTCCATCTAATTTTTTTTTAACCCGTCGAGAGGCGCGGGAATACCGGTGTGCTAGTTAACAATTGATTTCTTAGAATTTAACCAGGAGGTGTTAAGTATAGAAGAATGAAAGTATTCATATAATTATTTTAAAAAATCCAAGCTAAGGACATTACTATATCACTGTCAAGAATACTCAATACTCATACATTACGTCTAAATAAAAATAATAAGAAAAGTACAAGTCCCATATTTCAATTTAAGCTTTATACCATTAACAATAATGTACAAAGATTGTTTCACATTTTAACTCAGTTGAAAACAATTTACTAGCGTCAAACATAACAAGACCTCCCCCTCTTCCCCGTTCCTTAGTAAATTGCACAGCATCACAGGCAGAGTTCGTCTGCTACAGCTCAAGACATTGTGGTTGAAAGTTATTCCACTTTATAATGAGCTCTACAATCCTTCGTGCACGTTACTAATGTTGATATATCAAAGTTCTTAACGAAGTGGTCAAGACTTACGTAAGACTTCAAAGGATTGTTAGTACTTTAGTCTTTCAAATGGTATTTATTTACGTGTTTACGCTGAGATGGGAAATTTTGAAATTGTTATACAGTTGTATCATTTTTCTATTCAAGGCTTTATAAATAAAATTCAATATAGATTTGGTGGCCATGATTGTCGTAAGGCATTCGGAACATTGAAAAAATTCACAAAGATAATTTTATTTAAAACTAGCGACTCACCATCGCTCCACTCTAGTTCATCCCTAGTTATATTTTAACGTTTAGTAGGTATATATTTCTCAGAGATGAGATATTTTCCCGCAATAAATAGTTCTATATTTTGACCCGGATAACCAGCCATGTATGCCAAATTGTATCAAAATCTATCTATTGGTTTTCTTTTGATGCGTTTCCAGACAGACAGACAGATAGACAGACAAGAATTCAGTTAGAATTTTATTATATGTACAGATGTCAAATATTCGCATAAATCTAAGAAAGTTTTTTTGTATTGTATTCAGCCCTTTTTAACTTCCCACTGCTGGGAACGGGCCTCCCTTCAATACGAGGGTTATCAGGCCATAGTCCACCACGCTGGCCAAGTGCGGATTGGCGGACTTCACATATCTTTCGAAAACTTGCTAGGTTCTCTCAGACATGCAGGTTTCCTCACGATGTTTTCCTTCACCGTAAGGCAAGTAGTAATCATGTTAGAAATGATTCGCACAAGAAAGTTTTAGATCTCTATGAATTTTACATTTCTCTTACAATATAATTACAAAAACATTTCAATCTCACCTAGTTTTAACAAAAGACGTTGCTTGAAGAAAATCGAAACAACACTTACGAATTCGTTTAGTCTCGAGCACGTCGGAACCGAATGCCAAATAGTACTTTCCTTTTAATCATTTCCTTCCACTTTAATTACTTTCAAAACAAATTCTATTGTAACAATATTAAAGAAATTAAAAATATATCAGCAACAACACGCCTTCATTGTACCTAGTGGGTATAATAGTGGGTATAATTATTTGAACAAAATATCAATTTGGCGACACGTTTGGTTTGTAGTGACCCTACTTGCTATGCCAGCGGTCGCGAGTTCGAGTCCCGCTCAGGGCATTCATTTATGTGGTGAGCACGAATAGTGTATTAACTATATAGTATCCATAACACAAGCCTCGTAGCTTACCATGGAACTAAATAGTGCTGTATGTTAATGTCCCAACATATTTATTTATTTATTTCTAGCATTGCTTCTTGATTGGCTTATCCTAGGTATAATATTTGGGTGAAGTAAATGATTTATGTTCATACCATATTATAGTATTTAAGTGACCGAGTTTCCTGCGGCATTTTTCAGACAAAACTTTAAGCTTAAAAAGCAAAATCTTACCTAAATACAGATCCAAATAGTGAGAGCCGTTTGAGAGATACATGAAATAAAATATAATATATTTCAATCTGAATAAAAATATATCACACTGTACGTACTTGCTTGTAATTTCTGATGGAAGATAAGTAATAATACTGTTAAAACTATTTTTTTAAGTGAGACAAGCTCTACTTTTGTAACGTAGACTCTATATTGAAATATTTTAATAATAATATTGCCCACATTACTTGAGGCATATACAGATAAATATCTATACAGATAAATAAAATTGGAGTATCTGTTTGTAATATTAAAATAATCGCTTTTTACTAAATGCATGAGAATGTATACACGGTACATATACCAAAACAACATTTTTCACAATTTTTGTCTGTCTGTCTGTCTGTCTGTCGGTCTGCCTGTCTGTCTGTTTGTTCCGGCTAATCTCTGAAATGGTTGAAACGATTTTGAAGGGACCTTCACTAGCAAATAGCTGATATAATAAGGAGGGTAGACTACTTTTATTTTAGAAAAAAAAATAGGGTCCCATGAAAAACTTAAAACCAAATTAATTAATTTTGTTTGTTTTCGGAAGCAATTTCGGGATGAACTTGAGCGAGAGTGAGTTGCTAGTAAATTAATAAAATAATTCCAATTGCGTTCCTTTGGACTCGTGAAACCTATGTCGTAAAAGTCAGCCTTCAGTCTTGTTTTATGTCTTACAATAAAAACCTTAGAAAAAGTGTGCCGAAAGTTAGAATCGAATAGTGTACCTTATTTCTAAATTACGTTCTATCCAATCAAATGAAGTTCAGGCGAGTCGAGATCTTATCAGAAGATCTACAAGGTATACATAAGACTTTTATAATAAAATTATTTATTTTATGGCCATAATATTTTGATATGTTGACCATTTCACAAAATTAATAAAATGTAATGTAACAAATAATACAATAATAATATATAAATATTGTTGTATGTTTATATCTCGTTTATTTTTGGTTTCTTACTGAAAGCAAAATGCTGATAGAAGCAGGTTGAATAATATTCTAATTGTCTATCAAACCCATGATGTATCAGTATGGTGATGAAGATCTTCGTGAGATCTGATGAATGTTATCGATTTTTTTAGCTGTTGAGTACAATAACCATTGCATAAAAAACAGTCTTCTGGCCTTCCTTTAATATAGGAGGATCAGGCCCTAGCCCACTACGCTGGCTAAGTGCGGGTTGGCAGACTTCACATGTCTTTCAAAAACTTGCTAGATTCTCTCAGACATGCAGGTTTTCTTAACTTGAAAATCACCTTATGTTAGAAATGATTCGCACATGAAAATATCAGAGGTGCGAGACGCGGGGTTTGAACCTGCCTCACTCGGTTTCCCAAGCGAGCGCGTTACCACTGGGCTGCCACTGCCTTTAAAAAGCATACGCATACATAATTATTATATAGAGAATTATGACTCTACAAAAAATCCGGGCTATCTAGCTCTATTTCTCTATGAAAACAACAATATAAAAGTTCTCCACTTAGAGGATGAAGATTGTAAACAACACATGATCAAAAAGTAGTACAAGAGACGATAATAGATATAGTCATATAATATATACCTAAATGTGACACGGCCTTTACTAATCCAACACGCGTTTACGATTGCATTTTATACGTTCACATAAAACAGTCATAAACTGCTTGGCAGCTACACTACATCATGTTTATAGCAGTTTCCACAATAAAACTGTTTTATCTTGTCCCTTTAGCCGACTCTACCGGCTCTACCAACCTTAGCTCTATAGCGAACGTTTCGTCAATTTTGACAAAATCGTTAATGATGAGTATTAACGATTAAGTCTTTATATTCATTGCGAATTTATCTTATAATTAAGTAAATTTAATTGTTTATAGTATTATATGATTAGTCTAAGAGACAATGTTTTTTGACATGGCTCTATTTCTTTGAAATTTAAATCTGGACAATCATTAAAATTATTTATTATATTATGAGATGAAAATCTTTACTTTAAATTATTAAAGGTAAATATTTCTTTTTGATTACATATTACTATCTAATTGTAGTACTGTGTGTAACCTAAATTCAAAATAGTCTATTTTTTTTTCTGTCTTTTGAGTGAATTTTGTGGGATATCTGAAAAACAAATATCTCATGTGCTCTTAATAGATTACTAATAGTAAAAAAAAAAACTTATTTGAATAGTTTCAATTAAACTAAAAAATGTATTAGGTTCCAATAAATAGAAATAATATAGTAAATAATAAATAGTATTTTAATTCAAACCGTCGACTCTTGGACTATAAATTTATGATACCTTGAAATATAAGTTAAAGAGTCTGAATGAAATGAAAAGGATGTGTATTATGAATACCAACGCAATAACTGGGGTGAAGCAGAATGGGAAGCTTAAATTTGAAAACGGCAATAGCAAACTTCAAATAGAATATATTTTACGATCTAGCTAACATCTGTTCCTGACTTCTTTTGTGTGGAAATGTATTGATTCTTAGAATACACTCTAGTTATTGAAAATATTCGATTAGCTGTCTTTTACAGTAATTGTTTAAGCTTGTTTACTTTGTAAACGTAAGAATAGATAGTTATTTCATAGATCGGATTCAATATTCGTTATCGATTCCATACTAATATTATAAATGTGAATGTTTGTTTATTTGTTTGTTTGTTTGTCCTTCTTTCACGTCAAAACAGAATGATGGATTAGCTTGATTTTTTGTTTGGAGATAGTTGGAGGGCTGGAGAGTGACATAGCCTTCTTTTTACTGCGGAAGATTGTCTCATTCCCACGGGAAAACATGTTATATTACAACCCAAAAATATTTGTGATCACAATTACTTGAAACTTGATATTAATATTCTTCAATACAATTAAATAAATATATGTTTTAGCAATGTTCAAAGTTCATCTCATAAGGGAGTAAGTAAAATAGGGCACGAAAGTTTGTAGGAAACCTATCTTTTTGAAGTTTTTATTTTTTGTAGTTATAGCGCGAGCGAAGCAGCGGGTTTTATTAGTATGTTATAAATGCGTATGTTTATGATTGAGTGAATGAATAAGTGCATATGTTACCCTTCTCGTTATAATGCCGCCATTTGAATGGAATTCGGAAGGAAACTATATAGCTTAGATCATGGTACAAAAAACAAGTGAATTTGCTGGCAAAAACTTGTTATTATTAATTCGAATGTAACAAATTTTTACATTTTGTATATTATATTTACTATACTAGCGACTTACCCTCGCTTCGTTTGGTGTTAGTTAGGGTTTTTTAGGATATAGACATTTAGTGTCGTAGACTTTTCTGTAGGCCTTTTTAATAACTACAATTTTCTAGTGCATTATTTTGATATATCTCAAAAGGTTTAGCCAGCGTTAGTCATGAAATCATACGAAAACAATTTTTTCGACAAAACACCGTCTAAGCTCAGTCATTTTGTACAAAATATTTACAAATTATGTACACAAACCTTCTTCGTTAATCGCTCTTTCTACTAATCAAAACTCTATCAAAATCCGTTCCATGGCTTAAAAGAAGTAAGCTGATAAATAGAAAGAGCCAAAACAGAGATAGTTGACTTTGTTTTATACTACACTAGCGACTCACCCTCGCTTCGCTTCGGGTTCGTCGCTAGACAAAAATAAATCTATCCCACGGGATACGTACACTTTTCCGGGATGATATATAGCCTATAGCCTTCCTCAGTCAACGGGCTATCAAATGCAAAAAGAATTTTTCAAATCGGATCAGTAGTTCCTGAGATTAGCGCGTTCAACCAAACAAACAAACAAACAAACAAACAAACAAACAAACAAACTCTTCAGCTTTATAATATTAGTACTACATATGTATAAATTCAAATTCATTAAATTAACAAAGAGGTACTCATAGATGTAACAACCCTAGAGGTTGGATTTTCAAATATCCCTTTTTAGTACCGCCCTAAATTACTCAAAGAATAATTCATACCAATGTCAAACCTAGGTCTAGTATTTCTGGCCGAGCACTGTCAGCTGGTCAATTAATCAAGTCATCCTCAAAAATACTAGAATATAGATAACTAAAGTTCTCGACTCTCTTTATTATTACATAGCAGAACCCGTGGCTTCCCTCGCGTTAAAACTACAAAAAAAATTTGGCTTTATGCAAAAGGTATTTCTGAAATGGGTCCAGTAGTTTCTGAGCTAAAAGCACTTAAACATATTATAAATATCAGTTTTACAATAATGTATGGAAGTCTGTCCGATTTGTTGACATTTATGATTACTGCTCCGCCCCCTTGGATAGTAGCATGATGATATAAAACCTATAGCTTTCCTCAATAAATGGGCTATCTAATGCTAAAAGATTTTTTCAAATCGTAATGGTAGTTCCAGAGATTAGCGCGTTTAAACAAACAAACTCTGTCTCTTTATAATATTAATAAGTGTAAATATTAACTTTTCTAATACATTTTAATCTTATTTTCGCATACATTAATAAAACAGTCATTTAAATGTAGTTCGTATTAATATTTATGAAATTTTCAAATGAAATATGGTGGAAATCTGAATATAACTTTGTTTCATATATAGTATGTGTTGGTGCTGTTTTGCAATGATAATATTTAGGAGCATAATTTCTAATTTATAAGCTAAAAAGATACAACTCCACAATCGCTTAAAATGATCAATTCTTATTTTAGAGTGATGAAGAAAACAAAAACAAACCTATCCCACGGGAACTGTAAATTTTTCCAGGATAAAAAATAACCTATGTGCTATTTCATACTGTAATCTATCTCTGTGCCAAACATCTAGATCTGTTCAGCGGTTCTGGCGTAAAGAGCATCAAACATACATACTCATAAACTTTAACATTTATAATATTAATATAGACTAGTCAAAAAACATGTATGTAATTCGATTAATATTATACAACAACACTTCAAAAGCTATAGTAATTACAAACGGTGACTACCTTTATAAAGACTATGACTTTTAGGACATTAAAAACCCCATTCTTTCCCACGGCCATGTTTCCTCAAAGGCATTGAAAATACTGGGAACAAAACACAAAATACACCCGCAAAGATCATATTATTTAAAATATTGAAATATTATTATTTGCGCCAAATATAGAGGTTTCTAAATATAAATATTGTATAAAAAGTTTATAAATATAATATAAATTTCTAGCCTTCATCCGCTGCATTTGCCTATACTTAATAATGTAAGTGAAAACTCTTTTTGTTAAAGCAATTACTATTGAATATGAAGTTGGTTAATTTAACAGTTACCATAATATCTATATATAAATTATAAAGAGGAAAGATTTTTTTGTTTGTTTGTTTGTACCGAATAAGCCCGAAACTCCTAATAAATCTATTCTAATAAAATTTGGTAACAAGATAGTTTGAGACGCTGGGAAGGACATAGGATAGATGTTATCCCGGAAATCATCCTTTAAGAGGGTGAAAATGGGGATGAAAGTTTGTATAAGGAACCAAACTAGGGACGAACCCGAGCGAAGTGAGAATGAGTCGCTAGTCTATATATAAATAGGCAAAGAAAAAATAGTTCAATACCTTTTAATGCTCTGTTTGTCAACCGATTTTCTTTTTCATTTTTTATTAGTAGCTAGGGACGAGCTTTGGTGATATCAATAAAAAAATGAAAACAGTTTTTTTTATATAGATGGGTAAATTTTATTTATATATGTTTCCCTCAATTATGGTTGAAATATGGTTTTATAATGAATATCTTTAGTTTTGTACATGCATTTTTGTAAAGAATAAGACAGAGAGAAAGAGCGATAGAGAGGGAGAGTAAAAGACAAAGACAGAGAGAAAAGGCTTTAGAATACGCATTCAACACTACTCTATATATCTCTGATATGACCTCAAATGGAGAAAATAGAGAGTTTTCTTAAATCAATCTCTTTCCTTGCTCATAAAGAAACCACCAAGCAGGTGAAAGGAAAGAAGGAACATACAAAATACATAAAAATAATATTTTACATATTTGCCATGTATAAAATAGAAACATAACATGCGATTTGTTCAAGCAAATTTAGTAAAAAGTCTCATTCTTATCACAAGCCCATATTTCGTAGCACCGCTACGCTTATCTACGACACTGTACTTCGCCTCTATATCTCAGACGGTAGAGGCATTCCATTGTGAATGTATGACTAAAATATTAAATGTTTACTTGGAATAAAATTATACAGACTGTTTCAGGTTTCGAAATTTAAGAGTGATATAATAATCAAAAAAAATACTTCAAGTATACTCGTAATACTAATCTCCACCCTTGGCTTTCTTTGCGTATTTTGATACAAAACAGTTAAATATTTCTAATTTAGAATAAGAGAACAAATAAACGAGTTTTACGTCACTATATAATAAAGATATATATCAAAACGATGTAGTGGTATTTCCGCCATTTTAAGTACTTCTTAGGGCCTCGGCCATAAATCATTCAACGGAGTATTTTTATTACAATTTTATTGTATGTCTGTCACGCTGTCGAAATGTCATTTAAATACCTATTAATTAGTCATTTAAATACCTATTTTACATTTTACTATCTAGTACCTACTATTACTATCTAGTATCTACTATGGTGATTGAAAAAAACATTGATTGCACGTGAAATTTTTTACAGAAGTTTGATTTTGTAGGATATTTATAAATATGCCTTTAAATATTATCATATTTATCTCTGACTAGCGACTCACGCTCACTTTGCTCGGGTTCGTCCCTAGATATGTTTTAATTTTTTTGAGCGAAACCATAATTCTTTTTCTAAAATAAAGGTAGCCTAAGTTACTCCTTATAATATCAGCTATCTGTCAGTGAAAGTTCCGTTAAAATTGGCCCAGCCGTTTAGAATATTATCCGAAACAAACAGACAGACAGACAAAAATTTTACAAATTGTGTTTTTCTTATAAGTACCGTATATAATCCGATATGCATTTAGTATAAAGCTGTTATTTTGACGTTACAAATAGACACTTCAATTTTATTTATCGGTATAGATTTTCTCCAAACTGCAATCAGGCTACTTTAGATATACTTACAGTTATATAACAAAATTTAGCTAAACATTAAACTGATTTAGAATTATATGCTCATACAAGCAAACACTTTGTAGAGCTTTGTAGTTTTAGTTAAATACTTCGTACGTTTGCCTTTGCCTTTCACTCCCAGATGGAACATTTATCGAGGAATACTTCAATACCAGGGAAGCTTGTGGATGCAATTGGAATCTATGCATTGAACCAATATATTTAAACTAACTGTATAAATATGTAAATTATATATACTATATGTAATTATAAACAAAATTGAATTGTCTGTTAGTTGTTTTAAAATAATTACTTCAAATTATGTTTACTGATGAGTAAATCTATATATATAATAAAACTATAGAGGTCGAATGTCTGTACATAGAAAAAGAAATGCTAAAAACCGAGTCAGGGGCATGTAAGAAGAGAAATAGAACAAATCCAGTTTTTTTTTATTTTTCTGTTTCTTTGTCTGTTTGTCTGTTTGTACGGGCTTATCTACGAAATTGTTGGACTGCTTTAAATGCAATTTTGTATGATGGTACCTTATATTTCTGGTCAATATCTTCTAATATACTTTTTATCCCGGAAAATCAAAGAGTTTCCGTGGGATAGAAAACTATAGTAAGTTATACAGCTTAGTACACAAAAACTACTGATTGGGTTTTAATATAACTTTACAATAATATATGTCATATATCAGAATAACAAATAGGCTATTTTTTATCCCGAAAAAATATACGGGGTCCGGGGATTGATTTGTTTTTGTTGGTTTTTAGTCTTATAATATTAAAGGAGCAATTCTTCGAGCAAAGCGTGGATAAATTACTAGTTTATACACATAAAAGGTATTCGAATTCACTGCATTACATCACTTGCTAGTGATATACGGGGTATTTAATACTAATTCCAGTAAGTCAGATTGTAAACTTCCTGCACTTGACGAATTCCGAATACCCGAGGCCACACCCGAAGCCACACTCACTTTGTGAGATGGACTCAGTGGCGTAATTACACCTGTATACTTCTGTATGTATATTGCTGAACTAGTTATTACACGGAGCTTCATATACTTATTTATATGTATGTATGTACTCAGCCCTTTTTAACGTCCTACTGCTGGAGGTAGATCAATACGAGGGGAATCAGGCCGTAGTCCATAGTGCGGGTTGGTGGACTTCACATGTCTTTCGAAAACTTGCTAAGTTCTCTCAGATATATAGTTTTTATTTACTGTAAAGCAAATGGTAATCCTGTTTAAAATTATTCGAACATGAGATATCTATTTACATATTATATATAGCGAATCGCTCTGCTCTCGTGTAGCCTTTGTAGTATCATGTCTTAGTCTATCTGTATAATAAATTTCAGTATGAAAGAATTTTTTTTCTTGACATAATTTGGCGCCGAAAAACCGCCATTTTGATTTTAAAACATATTCAAGAAATTCTAACGACGTATAAATCATTAAAATCGCTTAAACCTTTTATGTAACTATGAGAGAACATAGGATTGGACATACATACATACATACATGCATATATACAAATCAATTTCATAACCCTCATTTCGGTCTCGTGACAGTCGGATAATAAATCACGCTACACTATATACACATAATATAAGTACCTGGGCGACCGAACGTCGCTCAGAGTTTTTTTTTTTTTTGTTATATAGTATTTTTTAGATAAAAAATAAAAGTAAAAACTTTGTATCCGATCGAGATTCGAACTCGGACACCTGTATTTGTTAAACTTGCACGTTAGTCGTAGAAGAAAACTGTATGAAAAACTCGAAAACACGCGTTTTCCCAGACATGAGACTATTCTAGATCGATTTTCCGCCCCCGAAATCCTCCACATATCAAATTTCAGCGAAATCGTTTGAGCCGTTTACGAGGTCGCTGGTATAAATAAATATATAAATATTCAAGAATTGCTCGTTTGAATATTATATTAATATAATATATATTTTAAGTAAACATACACATCATTATAAATAAAAATACTACTTGTAGTATCGGTTTAACTACAATAGCAACTTTCGGTTTGGCTTGTTCAGGTGTTTCTCAATCCACTCTTTGATCCCTTCTGAAGCTGACCAAAGGTGGTTTTGACCCTTTTATATGATTGTTGTATCAGCGGTATTGAAATAGTGCGATTGTTTATCTTTTATAATGAGGGTGCTTTACGAATAGGCATATTTGTAACCGGATTTATGTACAAAGAAGTGAAGTTTCATATATTTTTACTTTAACTAGAAGAATTTAATAACATTTTTTTAGATTTACGCGAATATTTGACATTTTATATACTTAACTTTTCGGATTTTTTCGCGGATTTATTTTGATTTCTGGTTCCCGATGTTTTGAATGCTTTAAATCAATGATGGTCACAAGAGAGGCTAAGGCTTTAGACGTCCCTATAACTTAGTTTTACAGGGTATGTTTATTTCTTTGATAAGCTACTGATGAATTTTAACTTAGGAGCATATGTTATTGTTAGACCAGTATTAATTTGAGAAGGGATAGAATATTTAAAAATAACATCAGTTATTTACAATACATTAAAAAAGGATGAAAATCGAGTTAAACAAAATATATTTTTTGAGTACTGTTGTTGGAATATTTTTGTGTTGCGTTATAATTTTCTTTTTGTTGATTTACTTTGATACGAGAATCAGAATCACGTCCCAGAGATTAAGATAACTTTATTGTCCCATATTATTATAATTATGCAATTACGGTACGTTTTAAGGGTTAGTATGGAATAAATAGACCATATATGTACATACATAATTACATATTTTGACTACATAATATGTTATTTTTATATTATTCTAAAGAATTCATATATATTCTTTTCAATATAGTAATTAATTAGAAAGAAAGCCTGAACATTTGTTAATTTGCGACACCATTCAACTCTATTCATTCCTTACAACATCGGGCCTAATGGCTCTCCCATTACAGTCTTCTTTAGGAAATGTCAATGAAAATAAGAAATATAGAGGTAAATGTTGACATTCAACACCAATATTTAACATTTCTGTTAGCAGAAAAGATAAATATGTCGAGATTTTTTTCTTAATGTTTACTTTACCAACCTATTTGAGAAATTAAAATAGAATTATTGCTTGAATTATTTCTTGACAAATAAATGTTTTTATTTTGGATTTTAATAGAGACAGAGAAAAAAAGTAAAAAATTTGTATTTGCCTCAATTAAGAAGCGAACCTACGACCGATACTTGTACAAAATTCCTGTAAGAAACCGTAGTCCATACATATATTATACTAATATTATAAAGAGACCGAGTTTGTTTGTTTGATTAAACGCGCTAATCTCAGAGACTACTAATCCGATATGAAAAATCTTTTGGCATTAGATAGCCTATTTATTGAGGAAGGTTATAGGCTATATATCATCATACTAATATCCATGGGAGCGGAGCAGTAATCATAAATGTCAACAAATGGGGCAAACTTCCATACATTATTTTAAAACTGATATTTATATTCAAACAAATTTAACACGGATGAAACTGAAGGGCACAGCTAGTTACATATAAACCTCATCAATACTATATGTATTCAGCCCTTTTTAACGTCCCACTGCTGGCCACGGGGCATAGTCCACCACGTGCGGATAGGCAGACTTCACAACATGTCTTTCGAAAACTTACTAAGTTCTCTCATACAGGTTTCCGCAAGATGTTTTCCTTCACCGTTAGACAAGTGGTAATCATGTTGGAAATGATTCGCTCATGAAAATATTAAAGGTGCAAGATCCAGGATTCGAACCCGCTTCAATCAAGCGAGCGTGTTACCACTGGGCTACCACTACCTTGGCCTTACCATCAATATTCTCCAAGCGAAAATTATAACAGCAGTGTAGCATATTTTATCACGTAGACAGGTTTTATCTTGCACCTAAATCATTTTGCTCGTCGAAATTTAAATTTATTAAGTACGGCTTTATTAATGAATCAAAATTATCATATTTAAATTAAAAAAATGAAGAACTCCAGAGTTGCCATATTTCACATTTTTATTCAATTTATTTTATAATTAAAAAATAAAATAAATTGCAAATAAGAATAATATTTTTATAAATATCAGATAAATTTTACCAATTAAATTATTCAAAAAAGTTGAAAAGTGAGAGAGTTTTTTTATTTAGTTTGTGTAAGTTATATTTAATCCTATGAATAGAGTTTATTCAATTGCTTTTCTTCTAAAAAATACTCACGCCAAAGGATACTTGAAGATACTAGGTAATAATTATTTTTTTATGAAAATATTATTTTGATTTTACATTAAAAAAATTCGTAAAAATCCGTATAAATGTGAAAGTTTGTGAGTATGCATGTTTGTTACTCTTTCACACCAGAACGGCTAAACGGATTTGGATGAATTTTGGCACAGGGATAGTCTGGAATAGCACATAAGTTACTTTTTATCCTGGAAAAATAACGGTTCCCGTGGGACAGATTTGTTTTCGTTTTTCTAAAGGCGAACCTGAACTAAGCGAGCGCTAGTTTAAATAATTTAAAAAAATAATAATAATTAATTTAAAAAAAGTTTAAGTGTTTTGCTTCTCCTTTTATAAAAATAGCATATTCTCTTTTCTGATCTTAACGTAAAAATACAATATCATACAACACACGATATAACATTAACAATCATGTCAATTCACTGCTGTAGTACAGTATTAACTATAACTACTAGTAAAAAACAATAAAGAAGACAGACAACCATTACCATTCAAAATATACAAAAGGATATAAGAAAACAATCTCACTAGGTTTTTGGTTTAATTTTCACAAATTTTACTTAGGCAGGATAAACCAGAGTTTCCCAAATATTGTACGCAAATGTCGATACCGAAAGGACAATATTTACACAATTTACCTCAAAACGGCTACCTCAATAAAGATTAGCGTAAAATCGCCATATATTACAATAACGCTTCGACTAATCCAATGAACAAAGCTGGCAAATTAAATAAAGTTATGGCTCCATATAGAGCTAAAATATATGCGTAATTTTGGGCATAATACAAGAAAATAGAGTAAGAGTGAAGATGAGGTGGAAGGAGACCTATAAAGACTTTTTAAGACCATATACATATTATGTATGTATATGGTCTTAAAAAGTATGTATATATATAAATATATAATCTATGTACGTAAGGAGGCTTATCATCGACTTAATGCTTATTTGTTCAAATCAATACTTCTTGTACTTTTCAGTAGAGAGCTTTTTTCTCTATTATAAAAACAAAGCTTTATTTCTAAGAATTATATACATATATAAATAAAAAACATTCTTTTGGCATTTTTAAAGTAAAATGTCATTGAAAAAAAATCGTTGACATTTAAAAGTCAATAATTCTCTAACAAAAACTCTTTCGGTTTTGTCGTTTGGACAAATAAGCACGGAGATGACGTAACATCAAAAGTTTGATAAAGAAAATGAGGTCTGTGAAAGTAGCAGAGCTTTGTATTCTATTGGCTATTAAGGAGCTTAGAAAAAATATGTATATATTTCTAGCTAACATGTATAGATTCGTTGACCACTAGAATTTTCATTTAATCCGCAATCAACCCAAATACTATTGAAGTCGTCGATTACAAAAGCTGAATGTTATTTCTATTTCATCACAAACTAAATTTTCCCAAAGCTCTTGTAGTCTATTTACGAGTATGTATAACTCTTTTAATCCTAACAGTCATAGCGTTATGATAGATAACCTTAAAACCTTCCTCAAACCTTGAACTATCAATTGTAGAAAAGATTTTCAAATCCAACCCAATATTCTGGCCTTCAAGGAGTCCCAATTTATGTTCAGAAAACTTATTTTTATGGGGAGTACCTTAAAATCAATCAGAAAAAATGGGGCAATTGAAACTGAAGATTCATAAAGAAATGGAAGCCATTTCAAAAAAAAGCTTTTACTAAAGTATTTCAAAATTTTCTTACTCGTATCACAGAGTGTCATAACCGCCAAGTACGTCATCTTGATGATTTAATTTTCAACAACTAAAATTACATTTAAAAAACTTTGTTTTATGAAATTAAAAGCTTTTTAAAAGTATAATAGTTTGATTTTTCCATTTTCAAAAACGAACTTCTTTCTGGACCATAAATAAAGGTATAATAAGCCACACTAATAACAGAAAACAAAAAATATCGCACAACTTTTAAAAAACTAGATTTATAATTTGATTGTAAGTTTAATAACTACAGGTTAATTTATGGTACCTGTAAATATTATATGTACTTTATTTCCAAAATGCTTAACATAAAACCACCTTAATATGCCATTTACTCTGATTTCAATTACCGTTTCAATGTTTATGACAATAATTCACCTAATTATACAGATTATTACACGAAAATGTATTAAAATAGCGTGACATAGAGCTATATATCAAGTGGAAAACCAGGTTAATCCCACGAACAAATTAAATTAGACAAGCGGTCAGAGGTGAACGGACGAATGAACGGTGAATGATTGAATTAAAACAACTCGTCAATGAGCCGTTTTATATTCAGTTAGGTTTTTTAGCTTTGTTTATTTACATGGTGTGATGCCTTTACCTCCTATAGAGGTTTAAGAGTAATATCTACTATATATTAGTTAAAAATTTAGGTTATTTATACTAATATTATAAAATACCGGCGACTTATTCTCGCTTCGCTCGGGTTCGTCCCTAGATTGCTTTCCCATACAAACATTCATCCCTATTTTCACCCTTTTTAGGAATAATTTCCAGAATTAAAACTATTCTATGTCCTTCCCAGGGTCTTAAAAATATCTCTTTACCAAATTTCATCTAAATCGGTTTAGTAGTTTCTGGGCCTATTCGATACAAGCAAACAAATCTTTCCTCTTTATAATATAGATGTTAAAGTAACTCTGTCTGCATGTTAATTTTTACACTTAATCCGCTGTGGCAACAACATACATAGATTTCCCGTTTAACCATGTGACTGAAGCCGCGAGGTAAAACTAGTAAATTTATATTAAATCTCGTACGAGCAAGAACGTAATAGTGGCTTTTCTGTTTTCGAAGAATTTCTAAAGAATTTGATTCCAATTTCCAATAATCTCTATGTGTATATATATGCATGTCGTTGAAGTACCTTTATGTATGTACTTTGGCAAATCATGATTTTTCTTTCTAGTTACTCAAGTTTATTATAAACTATTTATATATATATACTTATTATATATATATATATATATATATATATATATATATATATATATATATATATAACAACTCCCTCTATATAGAAACGATTTCATCAAAACCAAAACTAACCCTATAATACGGGGTGTAATAGGCAGTTAATATACTTTCGTATTTTAATAGCTTTGCTAATTGAAATTGACAGATACATTGGACAGCGAGCTCCCATCGCGCAATGTTATCATTATTTTGACGGTTCATTGTAACACATATTTTACTAAATTATTTTAATTGACACTCATTAAGTACTAGCTCGTTAGTAAGTTGGAACTAACATTTATTTAACCTATAATGACCACATATTTAGGAAATAGCCTATAGATAATATCTATACTATAGCTTTTGCATCCCATCGTTATAGACACCATTAGTGGTAAGCGTAATTTCGTTCCTTAAGAGGCTAAGGAACTTTTGACAATTGTTTATTGAAGAAACTTGCGTTTTTTTTCTACACACACACACGCATACGCACACGAACACACACGCACACATATACACGCACACATACACACACACACGCAATATCATCATCTTATTGCCATTCAGTTTTTATAAAATATGTAGTTTAAATATTGTACGGAGGCGTACGTTGATATCTGCAACGCAGTTTATACTTTTGCAGTATTATCGTAGCCATTGTTTTACTGTACACGTATAGGAATTGTTACTTAATAAATAAATTTCATTTCATTTGATTCTTCTGAATCTATGTATAGCTTGATCTTACACCTTAACACCTCCTGGTTAATTTCTAAGAAATCAATTGTTAACTGGCACACCGGTGTGCTCGCGACTCTCGACAGGTTAAACCTGTATCTTCAAAGTCAAATAGGTTCTTTTATCTTAATTAAGCAATAATATTATGGTCTAGGTAAAGGCTAACTTTTGTTTGCAGCTTATCTTGCAAAATGTATATAAACTTTGTATAGGTGAAGCATGATTTTTTTAGATATCCTATAACCTCTCCCATTAAATAAGCTATAAAATGTAAAAAAATATCAAACAGAACTGATAATTTGATGGATTAGCTCGTTCAAACAAACAAAAAGCTTTATTTATATATTAGTATAGATGTACAGACGCCGGTGACAGTTATCATATAACAAATTGTTTTATTGTAGTCCCAATTCCTTTTAATATTAAACCACTATCTGACTAGACAACCCTAATTTTGATTGACATTCGACAGGCTGTTAAACATTTGAATAGAAACTTTGTATCGTCGTAGAAAGGTCTTTATTGCTTTATCTCATGTTGGTGTTCAATGAAATTTACATATTTGTTTTAGTTAGGGGTGTGACAGGCCCCATGGGATATTGAATTGGTTAAAATTCTACTTGTCAATTTTAATAATAACTATTATGGAAATAGTGAAATGCTTAGAATAATAGCAATATCAATGTACATATTAAATGTTTTATATTTATAATATGATAAAAAAGGAATGGTAGAACTATGGTGTTATAGTAAAATTTTAATTGAACAGTATTTGGTAGGTATGTGAGAAAATATAACATTTTCGTAACTAAATTAAAAAAGATTGCGAAATTAATGTCATATCATAATGGCATATTGTGACGCTGTATCCATTTATAAAATATGTAGTTATTTTATATTATATTTTAGTTATTGAGCCATCCTGTTGGTGGTGTTTTACCCCTGTGCCTCGGTGTTCACGTAAAGCCGTCCTGCGTCTGATCTCTCACTGATCGTGGTGAATTGTCGTCCCACCGGAGTATGACAGTGACAGATATAGTCTTTGTAAAATTGACCACCGTGACCGAAATCGGTTGAAAGATATCATACCACTCGCTTTTGCCCGCGGCTGCGCTCGCATTACTAATTTATGTATATTTGCACTGATTCTAAAGCTATAGCTATAGCCTGATATTATATAACTTTCTTCAATTAATAAGCTATAAAAGGCTTAAAAAGACTTACTTAACTTGAACTGACAGTTTTAGAGATTAACACGTAAAAACAAATACACTAACAATTTTATTTTTAAGCTTTATTATTAGTATTAGTTTGCAAAAAGAAATTACTCAAAAAACAAATGTTTGTTTCCCCAATAAAAAAAAATAAATAAAAACAAATACACTAAAGGCATACTGATCGTAAAATTTCAAAATTATTAAAGAAATACGTTTTAATTGAGAACTTCGTAATTCTGAAGTCAGTTTAAAATAGAAATGCCATCAATCTCTGATCTTACAGCGTTTAACCCGTTCCAAAACAAAACTTTACCCATTTACATCTCTTAAACCGTGCATAAAACTTTATTTACCAACTTTTCACATTTGGCAGCCAATTTTGATAATTAACTTTTAAAAACTCTTGAAAAAATAGGTTAATGTTTTATATATATCATAAGATGTTCTCCGGCTTTGTGTTCGTATAATTTTAACTAGCGACTCACGCTCGCTTTACTCGCGTTCGTCCCTAGGTACGTTTTCACGGTTATTATAGAATAAACTATATATATGTGTGTACATAGGTGTAGAAAAGTAAGTACCTACTTTAAAAATTAAAAAAATATATATGTATATCCCTTACTTGAGACATGATTCCCTATACAAACTTTCATCGCCCTTTTCACCTCCTTAACGAATGATTTCCGGGATAAAAACTATCCTATGTCCTTCCCAGGGTCTCAAACTATCTCCATACTAAATATCATCAAAATCGGTTCAGCAAATTAAGCGCGAAAAGGAGACAGACAGACAGAGAGTTACTTTCTCATTTATATTAGTATGGATTAATAGACCACTTTTGAGCAATTTCATTTGGAGAAAATGCCTGTGTATTTACGGCAACAGATACGGAGTTCCTGGGTCGAGTCAAGGTTAGTTATCCAGTTTTCTGTTACGGAACTCTTAGTACCAATTCGGAGTTGGGAAGTTGATAGTATTACACCTGCCTGCCGTATATTTATTTTTTATTTATTTATTTATTTATTTAACACCAACGAGACACACACTAACAAAAGCATAATTACATAATAACAATAAATAATAAATTCTAAGTGGCTTTATTACAGGTGTTGCACACATTTCATAAAAGATAGACACAAACACAAGTAGTGAATTAAATTGAATACAAAAATTATGTGAATATTATATAAATTCAATTGTATATAAATTGAATCAGAAATAAATAAAATAATTTAAAACATGCATTTTCTAATTAGTAATTATATTAATTATCATTAAACATATCAAAAATAAACTATATATAAGTATACCAATATTTTTGTTTTTTTTTTCAAATTAAAAAAAAATATGCCATACCTTTACATCCATATCCTTAATCAAGCATGTGCAAGTATTATTTTCATTTCATTTGATAGATCAAAATACGCTTAATAATTTTTGATCTACCTACATTCCATAAAAATGCAAACAGAATTCTACTTTTATAAAAATGCACTTAAATTCTGGAACAACGACTAACAATTCGGTTATTTACATCTTGTTTCGTTGTGGCGAGTTTTCTTCCATTTTTAGAATTGTTAGAGGAAACTTCACAAACGATTTAATGTTAGTGTTTAAAATATTTTATAACGAATGCAGTCGGTTAGTTTTTAAATCGTGAAAATTCATTAAAAATTTTAATTTTTAATCTCTGACGACAGAACAATTATAAACCTGTACTATTTGTCTAAATATTTGACCAGAATAAGAATATGAAATGTAATAAGTGCACCTATTATTTTTTACCAAAATTACCTTGGATTAAGTTTTTTCGGAAGTTCTTTTTAAGACTGAAATATTTTTCTGAAGTGATAGCTTTTACAAACATAAGCATTACTAAAACATTTATTATCATTATAATGATCCTGCTTTCGTCCAATTCAGGACAAAGTTCTCTCCCATGATACGCCACTAAGCTCGAACTTATCGATCTAAAATACTAGTGGTTAAACGATTTGATTTTATTTACATGGTGATTGTAGAAAAATACTTAAAGAAATTGGATGAAATTTTGATGTAGGTATCTTAGTATCTATCTGTATACCGTAAAGATATACTTGAGTGCTCATTTTTGGGTCTAAAATTGCCAAACTGGCCATTTAATTCGGTCCCTGTGGTTTGTCATGCATTTAGTGGACTTTATGGATTCAATTGTTAATCTAGTGGATAGCATATGTCGTTTTTGAGCTTCTAGGTTCGAGTTTCGGATCAAAGATCGTCCGGTTTTTCTCACTACGAATTTCTCAATATTAGACGTAGATAACATTATGTATTATAGACCATAACACAATTAATATTATATATATTTACTAACGACTCACCCTAGTTCCACTTGGGTTTATCCCTGCTTACGTTATAACGTTTAGTATAGATCATCATACCAAATTCCATCAAAATCCCTCCAGTGGTTTTTCCGATGCTCGATGCTATATTTGTTTATATATTGATATACTCCGATGATGCGATCACAGACAGACAGACAGACCGACAAAAATTCTAATAACTATAGATTCGGCCACTGTATTTATAATAATGTCTATTTCAATAAGATTTTCCAGAACATATTTAATGTACAGATTCGACTCAGAATTTTATTATATGTATAGATTTATAAAAAATATACATATACATATATTCTGAATCAGAACTTGGAAATATTGTTCAAATTTCAAGCCTTTAGGCCAAGTCACGACTAACTAACTAATAAATTAAGTATAATTGCTATACCAATTTGTTAACCACATACTGCGGAAAACGATCCCACATTCAGCCATCATTCCACTGAATTAGCGCAAAATTCAACCGAAAGTACTTCAGATTTGAAATCCTGTAAACCAATGTGGTTTGGTTATGATTGTAATAAATTTACTTCAAATAGACTATAATTTAGTAAATTTAAATGATAATATGTATGACGATTTAGTAATTTTTTTATTAACGTCAAAAACAGGAAGACGTTCTGAATTTGGCTGGATTTTTTTTATTCCTTAGGGAAAACTAATACTAATGGTTATTTCAACCAGCTTTAAAGGTGGTCATGGAATTCGAAGTAATTTATACATTTTATATCAATAGTAATATTAATTACTACTAAACTAGTACTAAAAAAGTTTTAAATTTTGGATTAATAAAAAGTCTTTATTGAGGTAGACCAGAAGAGCAAACAGAAGTCAAAGTAGTCTCTAAAACTTGTACACTGTATACCGTCTCCTATACACTATAATAAACAATGTTTACACCAAATATTGCAACATTTTACAGAATGACTTAATCTACTAATAAGTACCATTTTCACTCTCGAGGTCATAAAACATAATAATTATTAAAAATTTGAAATAAACTTTTTTTTTAATTCATCGTCCATAGCAGCTACACAAAAAAAAATTGGTTGACAAATAAGAAAACAAGGTAGGTGCCTACTGAACTGTTTTGTTTCTAATTATATATAGATACTTCACATCTAAAAGTTGTATAATCGCTTTTAAATTTTGAAATTGGCCCAAATTTTTAATTCAAAGGCGATTATTTCTAATAGTAAGCATAGACAAGGGACCATAGATACTTAGCTCGTGACGTTCTTGTTTAGTCAGATGGTCATTTTTTTAATATTGTTCTGATCAAAGGCAGCTTAAATGCTTAAGACAGTCACTGATCTCAAAAAACGAATACTTAAATAAAAATTATCAGCCATGATATACGTGGAATGCTTAATTTGATTGTAATTTCATTTAAATATCAACCTTATTTACACTAAATAAGGTAAAACTTTCAATACCTCAAAAAATCTTTAATAAGCATAAAAAATGAAACATCAGCAACTTTATGTTTATAGCATTAAAGTTCAATATTCTATGTTATTTTTAATATTTATGTACGTTTAAACAAAAATAGTCCTTAATGGATCTAAACACAGCTCCTTATACAATGCTTTGCGCAAATATATTATCTTGAGACGCCAATTTTGGGTATCCTTATAAGAATGGATGAGGGAATTTGGATCTTATGACCTTAAATGAAAGTTCTGTTTTCTGTGGCACAAGATTGGGTCATTTATCAAGTGGGATAGAGGACGTCAGCTACTGATATTCGTTATAGCCAGAGGGGTGACTGAGAAAATATATGTATTAAATACATTAGAAATTTAAATGATATAAATAAAATTAGTACAGATAAAAGCTTAAAAATATTCATTTTATTTATAATACGTAGTATATTTGAAAAATTATCACTTAAATAATTTAACTTAAAACATTATTACAAGGAAACCATATCATTGATCATCATCAAAGATCAAACGATATAATTTACAAAGTCGATCAAAAACGTAATAAAGCGTGTGCACCTGTAATATCTGTATTATGTAGGTATAGAAATAAAAAAAAGTTTGTAATAAAAAGTGCTCTAACATGTTCTGTCATATAATTTAACCGTCAGTCTCTTAGTCTAGATAAAGATAGCCCCAAGAAAGGTGATATTTTTTACACGAAATATACTTAAGTTTCATTTTTAGGAAATAACAAGATATTAAATAAGCAATTTTAAACAATCTTTGATATATGAGTGTTTTATTTTGAAATAATTAAGGTGTAAGTCTAAAAGTTATCTTAAAAACTAACAAACTGTGAATGTAAAAAATATTAAAAATCACTATTTTATAACTTATAAAAAACAATGTTACGTTCAAAAAAACATTTAAAGATCAAAGATTACATTAAAAAAACTTAGCACATACACAGAAGTATGACGATTCGAAAAGACGGCTTAATTTTTAACTCACAATGCAAAGGCGGTAAGAAGTTATAAGTTAAAAATTTAACGTACGTATCAGTGGGTCTATGTGTATCTGTTTGTGACATTGTAACGCCAAAACTGACAAACCGATTTAACTTAGTTTTTTTTTTGTTTGTAAAGTTACTTAAACGAAAGTATTTTTAGCTATAAATAAAAAAATACAGCCATTTGCAGGCTATCACCTCTTTTCTTGATGGTAAAAGGATATGTGCAACATCTACTCTCTACTAAAATACTGCAGAGATATCGTATTTAGGCTCATTGAAATGGCTTCAATGAATAGAATTATTTTGTTTGGGTTTTGTAATTTTATTTATTTAAAAGTTATAAAAAAATGATTAAATACTATTTATTGATAATTCTTACATCCAAAGTCATAAAATATGAGGTATATACATATGTATCTATATATATTACTAGCAGAACCCGCGGTTTCGACCGCGTTCAAAGTACAAAAACAAACTTCTTTCCCTTCCCGTTAAAATAATGTATGGAAGTCTGCCCAATTTGTTGACATTTATGATGACTGCTCTGTCCTCTTGGGTAGTAGCATAATGATGTACAGCCTATAGCCTTCCTCAATAAACGGGCTATATAATGCAAAAAGATTTTGTCATATCGGATTAGTAATTCCTGAAATTAACGCGTTCAAACAAACAAACAAACAAACAAACAAACAAACAAACAAACTCTGCCTTTTTATAATATTAAGTATAGATAAATGTATGTAGATGTCAATTGCTAGTAGCATAGTTTCCCACATATTTTTCATACAGCAGATACTGAAGTTGTTATATAGAATTAAATATTTACCATCTTACTTGTAAGTTTAGCCAAAACTTATCGTTTTGATATCAAATAAATCAGCCACTTTCGTATTTGAAAGCGGAAAGAGCATAAAAGACTTGTATGAGGATTTGTTACGTTTTTATGATTTACTGTCCCTATAGAGAGACACAGTTATTTATTGTATTTGAGTTTTGTTACGGGAAATGTGAATATTAAAATGACTTGTATATGTCGATGTAAAAACAGTGGTAGCCCAGTGGTAACGTGCTCGATCGGAAAACTTAGTGAAGCGGGTTTATATCCCGATTTGCTCAACTCCAATATTTTTGTTTGTTTTCTATATGATTAGTACTTGTGTTACGGTAAAGGAAAACATCGTGTGGAAAGCTGCATGTTTAGGAGAACCTAGCAAGATTTTTATAGATATATGAAGTCTGTTATCCCGCACTTGGTCAACGTTGTGGATGATTGCCTGATCCCTATATAATAGAAGGGAGACACGTGTTCAGACGTAAATAAAAAAATAAAATAAATAAAAATAAAAAATTAACACATATCGATGTAATATAGTAGAGGAAGGTCACCAGTTCGATATCCATTTAAAGCAAATATGTTTATCGTATTTAAATATTGCCATATACAAATATTACATAATAACTTATGTCACATCGCCACATAAAATGAACTTACCTTAAGTTATATAAAATTTAAAGTATGGCTTTTCAAGCCAAGGGAAAAGGCAAGGCACACAGACCTAAATACTCAAAAACACAATCTCCCTTTAGGATAATTGGTTTAAAAGGATAATGTGTAGATAATATCTTTTTCTGTACATTTAAATTTCTCTTTAAATATTTATAACGCTATTACAAAAATATTAATACGAGCCTTAATAGTCCGTTTATGAAACGCTGATACAACTAGGGTTATTTGAAATTGAATTTTATATATTAACATATAAATATCAATTTTGCTTAATTCAGAATTAAAATATTAACAATTGGTAAATCATTCACATGTGCCCCCTACTATGTGGAAATAAACAATTTCGATTATCGATAGCGAATGCGTCAATTTGTTAGAAAATGTTATAGTAAGCTATCGTTTTCTATTGTACTGAATACGAGAACGTTGATAAAATACGTAACTGTATCACAGAGAAACGTTTCTTGATCATTAAAATTTCCAATGCCATCATCATACTTTAACTAAACTGCGACCAATTCGTGTGTACTACATATACAGCTCATCATTATCGCAATAATATATATGTTTATATAAAATGTAAAATTGACGATTCAAAAGTACTTGTTAAAGTCTATTTGAATAAAGTATGTATTGATTTTAATTGATTTTGATTTTGGAACAGTATATAACAATGTATGGTTAAGCACCCTAGAAACACACTCGATGGAAGCGAGGGGAAGTCATTAGTGTAAAATATAAAAATCCACTCTTGAGTACATGAAAAGTATGTTATATTATATAAGTTAGCAAGTATTACTTTCGCAACTGTAGTTAGACATCACGATAGCAATCCATAGTAAGGGCACTGAGAGTCAATTAGCGATACGTAATGGTTTCGGACACGCGAAAATTCAATTAAAAGTTGAAACCAATGGGTTAGATAAGATAAGCTAATTTAAATTTTAATACAAAGTTTTAAAGTTCGTTTTTAAAATTTCTCTTTACGACTGTAGTGCTTGTTTTCTGGAAATACTTTCATAGGTAGATATTGTGACAGTTGTTTATTTGTTTTTTATTACAAGAACCAAAGTTAATGCTTTAGACTTGAATTGTTTTCATTTACGTTATCACTAATATTCGTTTTGGCATTTTAAACCAACTACATAGTTATACCCACTGGCTTTACGTAGTAAAATGTTATATCGGGTACAATATATATCTGTAATAAGTGACATTTGTAGATTTTCAGCCGATTTCGAAAAAACGAGGAGATTCACAATTCGGTTGTATTTTTTTGTTTGTTACCTCAGAACTCCATCATTGATTAACCGTTTTGGAAAAATGTTTTTTTTTGTTTGAAAGTGTATAGGTACTTCTAGTTTTATTTGTAATTAATTTGAAGAAGAAATAATACCCCTAAGGGTAGAAAAATGTTAATGAAAAATTTGACTTACTTGTAATTACCATATTGACTTGTCAAACATAGATAAAAATAAGCTCTGTCTCATCACAAAGATTCCGAATATCTTTCCACATAATCTATACATATAATAAAATTCTAACTTAGCCGAATCTGTCTGTACATTAAATATTTTTTCGAAAATCTTATTGAAATAGACATTATAATCGACAAAGAGACCAAATCGATAGTTTTTAGAATTTTTGACTGTCTGTCTGTCTGTTACCGCATCACGGAAAAACCACGGGAGGGATTTTGATGAAATTTGGTATTATGATAGTTGGTTATCCGGGTCAACATATATGATACTTTTTACTGCGGGAAAATATCTCATCTCTGAGAAATCTATATTAAACATTAAAATGTAAGTAGGGACGAACCCGAGCGGGGCGAGAGTAAGTCGCTAGTATCATATAAAACGAAATTCCTTCTATGAAAGTTATTATAACGTCGTTTCTAGTGGGATTGAGATACACCCCGTGGCTAAAAGTACTTAAGCATATGTCACCCTGAAACCCTCTAATAACTCCATATTAAATCACATCAATCGTATTTTTGTCGCGAAATAAGGACAAACAAATAAAAAAAAAACATATTCTCATTTCATGACACGTGTGGCTCAGTTTGTAGTGAACCTAGATGCTGTGCCAGCGATCGCGGGTTCGAGTCCCGCTAGGGGCATTCATTTGTGTGATGAGCAGGAATGTTTGTATTCTAGTCATGGGTGTTTCTATTTATGATATGTATTTAAAATTATATATGTAGTGTATCAACTGTCTGATATCCATAACTCAAGCCTCGTAGCTTACCATGGAACTAGATGGTGGTGTGTGTTAATGTTGCAACATATTTATTTACATTTATAATATTAATTATTAAGAATAGATTATGCTCACGACTAAAAACTCTAATACACATTGTTGATAAAAAGTATGAATGAACTAGTAATTTACCCTCGCTTTGCTCAAATGTATCCTGCTATATATAACAGTAACCTATAATAATTACCTCAGGTCATAGCGTGCAAACAGACAAAGAGTCCTGTACTTTTTAATACGTACAATGTAGTTACTAGATATCGCTTCAGAACTTATTTTAAGCTTGGAAAGCTTATATTTATGGCTAACCTACAAAAAGTATAATAGCAAGTACAAATATAAGAGATAAGGTTCGGTTGAAAAATACCTGATACTGTACATGAGATGTTTGTGGAATATTAACACGTTAGAAATTATGTAGCTCTGCTTGTTTTGTCTGGCTCTGTATGTTATTTACTTTGTAACAATTGAGTTTGTTAAAGTTTTAGACAAATTATTTATTAGAGTTTCTGTGTATTAAATCTTATCCAAATCCATCTAGCCGTTTTAGCGTAAAGTAGTAACAAACATATTTACATACACACAAAAAACAAACTTTCGCATTAATAGCAGTAGTCCGAATTAAATTTAGCGAAATAATCATAATTGGTATATTACTCTATTTGCACTTAATCTCTACAAATGAATAATTGTAGTGTCTGTTTGTAATGTCAAAATAACAGGTTTTTACTAAATGTATATTAAAGTACACACACACACACACACATATATATATATATATATATATATATATATATATATATATATATATATAGGAAGGAGGAATATAGCCACTTTCGAATTCACGCGTTACGTCCCGTAGTGAAATTATTACATAAAGAGACGTACCTACATACATAGGAATTCATAGTCAAGCAATACAATGTTTTTCTTCTTCTGTAAATGTGTCTTTTCGTATTTATAGTGACATACTAGTGACTTATCCTCGCTTCACACACATGAATGGTTTAAGAATGCATAGAGGACAAATACATTTTTATTTATATAAATCGATACTTTATCCTCCATATACATAGTACATACAAACACACCGTGTTATTAAATTATATATATGTTAATTATCTTATACGTCTCGCGGACCGCCTGTAAATAAGCAATATATACATCTTTGAAGAAAACATGTCTAGAACAAAATCTCAACTCCCGACTACTACAGTTTGCAAAACTTTGAATTTGTACCAGAAACAAAGTGTGAGCTTCCGAAGCTCATGTCATGTAATCTGTCTTGTTCTATACATTCTGTATGACGGAACTTAAAAGCTATTCATCATTGTCATACGACGTGTGAAAGTTTGTAGTGTTTTAAAGGGTACATGTTTAGTGACCTTCATAGACTTTATTTACTACTATCGTTTTAGCGATTCGTATAGATTTCTCAGAGATGAGATATTTGTCTAGTGGTTTTCTCGTGATATGTTCCCAGTTAGACAGACAGACAGACAAAAATTGAAAAACTATAGATTCGGCCTCAGTATCGATAATAATGACTATTTCAATAAGATTTTTCAAAAAATATTTAATGTACAGATTCGACTCAGTCAGAATTTTATTAAACACTAGCGACTCACGCTCGCTTCGCTCGCATTCGTTCCTAGGTACGTTTTCACGGTTAGCTATGTTTAGGTATACATAAATAGTAGCTTGCTATTCCTAATATATTCACTTAAATTATATAGCGATTTACCCTCGTTTTGCTCGGGTGCGTACGCCATACGTGGATTGTGTTCACAATTTAATGGGTTTTAATTTTTTTCCGCGGAACCCTGATTCTTTTTCCAAAATAAAAGTAGCCTAAGTTACTTTTTGTAACATCAGCTATCTGCCAGTGAAAGTCCTGTCAAAATCAGTTTAGCCGTTTCGGAGATTAGCCGGAACAAACAGACAGACAGACAGACAGACGAATATTGTAAAACATGTTGTTTTGGTAAATGTACCGTGTATACATCCATATGTATTTAGTTAAAAGCGGTTATTTTAATATTACAAACAGATACTCCAATTTTATTTATCTGTATAAATATGTATAAATAGATGTACTCTTAATGACTTAGAATAACAACAATCTTGTTTAAAATAATGATCTTGTGCGTATGTGTGTGTGTTTTTTTTTTATTCCTTGACGCTAAAATGTCTTGATGGATTTGGATAAAATTTAAAAAAAAACAGATAGACTTGAAATAACGCATACAGGGAGGTTCCGTTGAGTTCTAGAGGGTAGTACTGGCTTTTCTAACCGATGAGTCCCACACAACTACCAGTATGCGTGGTGGGTTTAAATGCATTTCTTAATATTAAAAAAGCATAGGCTACTGTTACATTTACTGTGTGGGCAAGTGGCTTGTACATAAATAAATATGAATGTATGTAACACTTTCTCGGATTATCTATTTTTTCGGATTTTTTACCAGATTTAAATCTATACTTCTATACTTTGTTTGTTTGTTTGGTTGAACGCGCTAATCTCAAGAACTACTGATCCGATTTGAAAAATTCTTTTTGCATTAGGTAACCCGTTAACTGAGAAAGGCTATAGGCTACATATCATCTCGGAAAAATGTACAGTTCCCGTGGGACAGATTGGTTTTTGCTTAGGGACGAACCCGAAGCATAGCGAGGGTGAGTCGCTAGTATTATTATAATTGAATTACCGATTGATTTAAATTTTTTTTTCTTCTTTTTTTCAGGTAAGGAACAGAATCGTAGTACTCATTGCGATGAAATAAGAACAATGGATTGTTATACTTTAGTAAAGCTCATACATCTTGTGGAGTAGTTCAAAGTTTGCAGGTGTGTTGGAGTCAATCAGCTTAATGTTTTCTAATAATAATACATCAAAATGTTCTATACTAATGTTAGAACGCGTAAGTTAGTTTGCTTTTTTTGTTTGTTTGTTTGTTTAAATGTGTAATTAATATATATTATATTCTTTATTGTATACCACAAGATATTTTCATAAAGAAAAAAAGAAAACGTGATGTTTCAAACACAGTCTTAGCTTATTAGTAATAATATAAAGAACTACACATGATAATCTCAGAGGTGGGTGACCGATTTTACAATTGCAAGTGGAAAACACCTTCTTCCACTTGTAATTGTAAAATCGAACCTGGTACTATTACAATATATATGTATACTACGAAGATTGAATTTTGAGTAAATAAAAAAACCTTCATTACCATTGAAAAACCATATAATATTTCATTATTTGCTCTATATAATATTAATATAATAATACTAACTTATGTTAATACGCTATGACAGTTGTTAAATAACATAGTATTTGTACCGAACAAACTCAAACCCCCGACCCTTTAACAATTTAAAGATAAAAATCCGCCTACGTCACATTAAAAGCGTAAAACGTAAAGCATAACGCATTAAAACGGTCATGAACACTCGCGCGAAAAAGTGTTATCGCGGAACAAAATGGAGTACATCCGCTAACCGTTTATATTTTTTTTATCATCAATTTCGTTTCGCGTCAACGTACCGTTGAGTTGTAATGGTTGAATTTGCATTACTTTTACCTTTTGCTTTCCTTGCATGAATCCATGATAATATTATAAATGCATAAGTAATTCTGTATGTCTGTCTGTTTGTTACCTTTAAACCGCTGAACCAATTTTGATAAATTTTGGTATTAAGATAGATGGGACTTTGGAAAATAAATAAATAAATAAATAATATATGTCTTATTATTTATTTATTTATTTATAAGATATGTCATCCTTTTGGTGATTAGTTTTTTTGTTTAAAAGTGTATATTTGCAAGATTATTATAAATAAAATAAATATACTGCTGACCTAATGATTAAGTTCAGAGGTAAAGAAAACGTAGGTATATTAATTTTAAACCTGTTTTAATTAATATATGTATACATAAGTATGTACGCAATTTTTATTACATACTTACTTATAAAGCTTTGTTTCAATTTATTTCTTAATGCACATCATGCTTCAAGAAACTTGCCACTAAGAGTCTAATTTTTTTTAATACGTTGGGACATTAACACACAGCACTATCTAGTTCCATGGTAAGCTACGAGGCTTGTGTTATTTATGCCAGATAGTTGATACACTACACATATATAACTTTAAATACATATGTATTATAAATATAAACATCTATAACTGGAGTATAAACATTTGTATTCATCACACAAATAAATGCACCTAGCGGGACTCGAATCCGCGACCGCTAGCACAGTAAGTAGGGTCATTACAAAAATACAAACTGAATCAAGCATATTGTCAACTAATTAAAATCATCACAGAGGCAAATAGACGTATTTTCGATATTTATTTGTGTTTTAGTATCAATAATACCTTTAAAGGTTAGCTATTTTAAAGTGACAGATAAAAACTTCAATTTTATTGACAACTATTGATATAAATTACAGTTACAGCTTTCAAAATAATTAAAAAAGCTTTACTAACGTTTTGTCCTACCACAAAGCAAATCGTACTCGAATATACCTACGATCTACACGTCAATTGAAATTACACTGATATTCACTCGTTAAGTATGAAAAGAATGTTTTTATTCGAAATATTGTGTTTTGATTTATCTAAAAAAAGTTTTTTTTTAATTAAGAGGACCTACTGAGTGCTTTTTATACTATGGTTGTTTTATTGTACAAGTTATTTCTGCTGCTTTGTCTATAATTCTATTTCCATATTGTTCACTATCAATCATTTATGATGAAATAAAATGAAACTTTATTCAAATAGACTTATTATAAGCACTTTTGCATCGTCAATTTGAAGAGCGTCTGTGTAGTTAGTCCGTGAGGAAGCTACCACCGGCTCGGAAAGCAGTTCTGCTGAGAAGAGCCGGCGAGAAACTTAACAGTTGCTCTTTTAAATATCGAAGTTACATTGATAAATATAATAATAAATAATAAACTATAAATGATATATAAATCTATATATATATATATATATATATATATATATATATATATATATATATATATATATATATATATATATATATATATATATATATATATATATATATATATATATATATATATATATATATATATAAAACAAAATCGTGTTAATTACACCATTTATAACTCAAGAACCGCTGCACAAATTTTTATGATATTTGATTTTTTGAATTTCTCTTAGTGTCCCTAATAGTATAATAAGTATTAAACATCAGAAAAAAATAAAAAAAATATATATTAAAATTTATATGGTGAACGCTGGCAAATAACTATTTTAAATATCTATGTAAAATGTACCTAGCAATGAACTCGAGCAAAGCGAGGGTGAGCCACTAGTACATATATAAATAATACATAAAAAATACAGTCATAAAATATGATATGTAATTCTATGATCATCATTTTATATGATTGAAACGTAATAGCCTCAAGTTTTGCCTTTAGGTCAAGTTTATTAACATTACATTACTTTTATAAATTCGAAAATTTGTACGTTTGTTACTTCTTTGCATTGAAGTGACTGAACAGATTTGGATGAAATTTAGTACACAGATAGACTAAAACCTGGAAAAATACATAGGCTACTGTTAATAATGATATGTGGAGAATGTTTGCGTTGCCTGCAAATGATATGATAAATACAAAAGTCGCCAGGGCGAAGCGAGGTTATGATACTAATAAATAAATATACGTCGTCTTATAAACGTTAAAATGTTCTTTTAATACTTTTATAGAGTTCTATCAAAAAGAGAGTATACAATTAAAAAAATCAGTCAAGTGCGAGTCGGAATCGCCCACGAAGGGTTCCGTACCTTCGTATAACACTATGTACTAATCGATTTTTTTTATTTACTTAGCTGCCAATTCAATCTTGGTTTTTTGTTATTTGTTTTTATAGCGGCAACAGAAATACAAACTCTGTGAAAACTTCAACTCTATCTATTACAATTCATGAGGTACAGCCCACTGATAGACAGACGGACAGGTAGCGGAGGCTTAGTAATAGCGTCCCATTGACACTCTTCACATACGGAACCCTAAAAATCATGTAAAAGTATCTATCTACGTGTAAGCCCACCGAAGCCAAACTTTCCAACCAAGTTCGTACCAATACATCACTAAACTAATACAAAAACTGTCTAAAACTGACCTTTAGTTCAATTTAAGTTTACGTATCCAGGTGTATGCCTTTGATTTATAACGCACCAATCTAACAAATCACTACACCCCTTACAGCGTAGCCGTAAATTATGAACAAGTGTTATATTATTCAAACCAAAAGCGACTCTACTATGACGTAATAGTGATGATTTTCATATACTCTAATTAAATGAAGCGGGTATCTTTGTATCATGTACTGGGTGGGTTTACACGACAGTGAGAAATCAATTTCACACCGATATCTAGTTAGGATTTGTACTTTGTTATAAGTGGATCTTAGTTTGAAGAATGTCGATGTTAGGGCCTCATTCAAGTGAAGTCAAGCGTCACCTTTATTTCCGTATAAAAATATCATCTATACTAATATTATAAATGTGTAAGTCTGTCTGTTACTTTTCCACGCTTTAACCGCTGAGCAGGTTTCGATAAAATTTCATTTCGATACATAAAATGCATCTTCGGGACGGATATAGGCTACCTTTGATATCAGTTTCACTTATCACGCGAGTGAAGCCGTGGGCAAAAACTAGTGTCTGTTGTCAAAATAACAGCTTTTTACTAAATGTATATATAAGTATATACGGTACTTTAAAGATTTTTTTTTTTTAATTTTTGTCTGTCTGTCTGTTTGTTCCGGCTAATCTCCGAAACGGCTAAACCAATTTTAACGCAACAATCACTGGCAGATAACTGATGTTATAAGGAGTAACTTAGGCTACCTTTATTTTAGAAAAAGAATTAGAGTTGCCCGCAAAAAATTAAAAACCATGAAATCGTGAACAAAATCCGCGTCTTGGGAAGCACCCAAGCGAAGCAAGGGTAAGTCACTAGTATTCTTATATAAGCAATCATTAATACTATGGCACGACTTAATTTTCACATTATTGTTTATACTCATTCAGTGTACAGATGTTTTCCTCGCAGTTGGCAGAAAACAGATTGCGATATCATTACATTGTGTCTGGCCAATCTAAGAAAACCCGTGGAAATAGTAAATATATCACACATTTCTCGTACAGGATAATAACAATGAAACAATATTTAGGTAATCTTTTAGGAAACGATCAATTATGAATTTTTCTTCTATGAAAATTAAAGAAGCTTTTTTCTCATATTATGTACGTAATGTCTATAACACACCTTTTTTTTTTTGTAACACACCTATTCAAGTACCGAGTTTTAAATAAGACTCGTAATTTTGTAGTTCGATCGCAAGCGAAGCCGCAGGTTCTGCTAGTAACATATAATTAGCAAAAACTTCTTGCAAAACCAACCAAATCATTATTATTTTTGTCGTCATTCGCACTTTTTACGCGATAGTTTTTAAGTGCAATTTCACTAACGTAGTATATTTATGTATATGTTAGATATATAAGTGTTCCGCCTCTAAGGGTCTAGTATGATGTTTTTGAAACTTTTCTAAATAAATAGTTTATATGCTAAATTGGTCCCACAGTTTTGGAAATTAGCCCTTACAAACAGACAAACAGACAGAGAAACAAAAAATTAAAAAAAAACTGGATTTGTTCTATTGCTCTTCTTACATCCCCCTGACTCGGTTTTTAGCATTTTTTTTCTATGTACAGACATTCGACCTCTACAGTTTTATGATATATATAGATAGATCGTACAATTACAGAGAATTTTATCATTCCACTTTAAAAATCATTATTACCATATTTAGTATAAAAAATTTCATTAACTTATCATTATTTATCTCAACCCCATAAATTTAACGAGCTTTTTAACACTAAAGCTATGCTGTACATAAAATACACGACAAGTATTCGCATTGAGCCATCAAAAATCCTGCTTATAGCCTTATTTACGTTCTTTACCCCCACCCCCTTTTAACAACCCCCCCCCCCCCCCCCCCTTTTTCATTACGATTGCAAGCAATCAATTTATACTTTAAAACAATGCGCAATTGTATAACATAGGCTCTTTAATTATTATCGTATTACATCGCCCAGTACACATTACTGATCAAAGGCTATTAAACCTGCTTTCGCTTCGTTTTTAATTAACAAAATTACAATTGCGTGCATGTTTATTGTAAGAATACGTGAAAGTTTGCGGAACATTTTACCACGGAAATGAGAATCTTAAGGGTTGAGTTGGAAGATATGAAACTTATAAATTAACTAGCGACTCACCCTCGCTTCACTCGGGTTCGTCCCTACTTACGTTTTAAAGTTTAGTATAGATTTCTCAGAGATGAGATATTTTCCCACAGTAAAAAGCATCCTATATGTTGACCCGGATAATCAGCTATCATCATACCAAATTAACATTTCATTGCGGGAAAATATCTCATCTCTGAGAAATCTATACTAAGCGTTAAAATATAATGCTGAACTATAAATAGAGTCAAGGGAAACTTTGCTACAATCCATGAAAAATTATCATGACCGGTAATCAAACTTGTAACTATGTAAAAATTTTACCCTAAAACCACCTTATTTTAGGGTTGTAAGATCCCTTACTTTACCATTCATAAGTTTGAAGGTTTCCATAACATATTAATGGCTTTTAAAACCTCTCATCACAATGCTTCACCCTCCGCAATTAGTGCGAGGAAAAGTAGTTATTTGTACGGGCCTGATCATGTGGTCTGTGTTAATTATGGGTGCATTTTTCTTGATGAGTTCCATAAATGTTATATACTTATGGGGTTTTAATATTGTTTTAAGGGTAAGTTTTAAGGGTAGGTTCGATAGATATATAGCCGCCTTAGCGCGTACTTATTCAAACTAGGTACCAATACTTATTATAATTTGCAGTAGAGAGTTTTTTTCCTCTTTTTAAAAAGAAGTTTTTTCTCAAGATTTATATACATACATATATAGATAGAATACATTTTTTCGGCTTCATTTAATACCTTTAAGCGAGCAATTCTTGTATATTTATTTATATATTTATTTATATATACCGGCGATCTCAGAAATGGCTCTAATGGACCGATTTTGATCAAAATTTTTGTGTGTGTTGGAGTGGGTTTCTGGATGAGATTTACAACACAATTTAGAATTTTTGTGAAGAACAACGACAACGTTCGTGCAGGACAGCGTCTGTCGGGTCCGGTAGTTTACAATAATAGTAAAACTACATTTACCACAATACTATTCTGATTAATACTATACCATAAGGGTCCATCCCTTAGAAAGAAATTCGGGGGCCCAAATTTTCTTAAATCTATTTATTTTGAGTAGATAAGATATTATATCTACAGTCTACCAAGATTTAGGAGTCTTGTACGGAAATCAGACATTTGCATTTCATACTGCGGACCTCAATAGAAAATGATGCAGAGGATATAGCTAAATTATCAGTAAAGACGTCATACCGCCTTCACCAACGCTTGCTCATATTAAAACATAACAGACTACGTTAGTGTACTGCGCTACATCTATATATATAATAAAATTGTAACTAAGCCGAATCTGTACATTAAATTTTTTTTTTTGAAAATCTTATTGAAATAGACATTATTATTGATAAAGAGGCCGAATCTATAGTTTGTAGAATTTTTGTCTGTCTGTCTCTTGTCTGTTGTTTGTTACCGCATCACGGAAAAGCCACTGGAGGGATTTTGATGAAATTTGGTATGATGATAGCTGGTTATCCGGGTCAACATATAGGATATTTATTACTGCGGGAAAATATCTCATCTCTGAGAAATCTATATTAAACGTTAAAACGTAAGTAGGGACGAATCCGAGCGGAGCGAGGGTGAGTCGCTAGTTATACATATGAATTATATTTTTCAATGAACTTCGCTATTTCAGTGTAAAATAATTGGTTTATTTTAGATCACCTGCATCTAATTACAAAGGATTTATACTCTATGGGGTCTATTTGATGAAGAAAAACCGACTTCTAGACACTAATGAGTGAATAATAACTGAACGAGGATTTTCGTTTACTATAGGTACCTAATCAGATATTTTTAATGTCGGTGCAACTCTGATTGTATGAACTCTAATTATAGTTATAATATTATACATCAATTTTTGAACTATATACATAAAAATCAATTGCTGTTCGTTAGTCTCGCTAAAACTCAAAAACGGCTGGACCGACTTGAATAACTCTTTTTTTTGTTTCGTTGGGGGTGTGCTAGAGGTAGTTTAAATATAAAAAAAAACTAGGGAAAACCAAAAAAAAAACAGCTGGCAAATTGGAAAATTTCTGAACTATGTATATATGACATGTAGTCTATCTATTCCATACTAACCGTTAAAACGAATCTAGGGACGAATCCGAGCGAAGCGAGGGTGAGTCGCTAGTGTATTTTTAAGAATCGAAATAGATTTGATTTGATTTCATACATAAAACAAATACGTACATAGGTACATATATATGAACATAGAACCTCTTCCGTTTTGGAAGTCGGTTAACAAGTAGTACATCCGATGCAAATTAAAATACTGTGGAATTATTCTTTTTTACGTTGATGAATGCGTAAAGAACTAAGACTATATTTTTTTCTTTTTCTCATTTATAATATAAGATTTTTAAATTAAAAATGCGAATAAGAAGAATATGAAATAAGATAGAATTCATTATCAGTACCTATATAGATATTAGTAACTCACCCTCACTCGCAAAGTAAAACAAATCTATCCAACGGGAACAGTACATTTTTCCGGGATAAAAAGTAGCCTATGTACTATTCCAGAGTATAATCTATGTCTGTGCCAAATTTCATCCCGATCCGTTAAGCCGTTTTGGCATGATTGAGAAACAAACATCCAAACATCTAAACTTTCACATTTATAATGTTAGTATATGAATACCAAGACTAAAGATCATTTTATGATATTATATGTAGACTTATGAGTATATCGATATTTTTAACTCTGTCCTCCTTCTCCCTCTTTCCCTTCTAAAAAGAACTCTTGTTTACTATCTCTTTCTTTCTCTCATATTATATTTATGTAAAAAAATTGAAATATGAACCCGTGATCTCCCACTTGAAAGCAGACACTCCAACTATTTGGTTAGTTGAGGCATTGTTATAATATAGTTTAAAATATGAGCAATATCCCATTGCGCATCGATCAGTTGATTACGCCAGATGTTAGATGGTAACGTCTAATTACACGGAATACTACGAATAGTTTTGACGTTCGAATAGCGAATATTTTCAGTGTGTATGCATTACGATCGCAGTTTGCAGGGCTGGCTATTCGTTATATATATAGACAACTATTATAAATACGTAAGTTTGTATGTATGTATGTTTGTTGACAGATAGAAAAATATTGTTTTTGAAGTTATACGTCTTTTGACACGTTCGGAAAGAAATATGAGAGTAAAATTTTTACGATGTCCGCGCACACCGAGAGCCAAAAAGCGACATTATGAAGATAGCTGAAAGTGACATGATGAAGTTAGCTGCATTCCATTTGCAAACAGAGAGTTGTGACATACAGGATGAAATCTTTAGTTATTTTTGTTTTGTTACGCCAAAGAAGTACACTGTATAACTTCTTACGTGTGTACTTCATAAGTACATACACACAAGTTTTTTTTTCTTATAATTACCGTATATAATTTCATATGCATTTAGTTAAAACCTAGTGTTATTTTGTTTTATTTGTTTGTATAGATTAAGCGTAAATAAAGTAATATTATTATTGCGTTATATAATTGTTTCGCAAAATTGAAATCAGTATACTGTTATAAATGTAAAAGTTTTTATTTGTGTATGTATCTTCGTTTGTTTACTTGCTCGCTTGTTTGTTTGTTTGATTAATTGTTTGTTACTCCTTCACGCTGAAATGGCTGGACAAATTTGGATGTAATTTAGTACACAGTTTGAGTATGACCTAGAGTAACATGTAGGGTATTGTTAGACACCTAGGGAGATAACTCAAACTAAGCGAGGGTAAGTTGTTATGTTGGTATTACTGTACTTTGAATATTGTTTAAAAGTTTATATTAGGGAGACAACCCTACGGTATTCTCTGGCTCATAAACTATCCCTATGCAAATAACCACATCAATCAACAAATTTCTTACTTTATGAAAGAAATAGAAACTCACAAGTCAAATAGCTTGACCATTATAACTAGTCTTCACCCACATCCGCTTGCATATTTCTATAAAAAAGTATGTGTTAAACCAGAACTAAGGCCATCTATTCCAAAATTCAACAAACAAACAAACATACACTGTAACTCACAAACTTATGTATTTATAATATAAATGTGAAAATTTGTAAATTAAATAAAAAATCTCTAAAGAATCCAGTAACCTCCAACCATTTCCAGTTCGACCTTAATCCTTAAAGTCAAGAATTAATGATTTCTACTAATTCCATAGTTTTCTTATAATTTTCATCTTGCCAGTTTGAATTATATCAACCTTGTATACTTTGTCTCGTACATACATAAATCGCCACGCCAGAGGCATACAAATCATTTTTATATGAAAAAATGTACCCAAGAGATGGTCTGCGTACATTCTATTAGAATTGAACATCCTAAACACGTTCAAATATATTTGTCAAGTATTACAGTTTTTTATTACTTGTATATTATAACCCTACGAAACACGTACTTTGATAAACACGTCAAAAAATGGGCTTAGAAATACTGATATTGCTTATGAATAGTTTTCAAAATTGTTTTATTATTTTAGTATTCTATAAGTAAAATTAATCCATTAAAATATCGAATATCTTAATAATCAGAATTGGGTTCACTTACTTTGACCTTGAGCCACCCCTCTATGCCGCGGTTGAGTGCCTAAGCGATCATTACATACCCCATTAAAATGGGGAAGGTTTCGTTGGGTTTTAGTGGGTAGTACTAACTTTTCTAGCCGATGAGTCCCACATAACCTGTGTGTATACAGGTGGTATGCCTAAATGCATTTTCCAACGTAAAAAATAGGCTACCACTTTCAAAAAAATGGTGTGGAAAAAATTGAAATAACAGAGCTTTATTTGAAAAAGTTTTGTTTGAGTTTTCGGGATATGGGATATTTTTAGTACCACTCGTTCAGCCCCAAAGTTAAATTTCTTTTATAAAAGTTTATTTTTACCGTTAATAAAATGAATACTCCTAAGCTCGACTCATTCCAGCTGACTTCACATGACGTATTACGAGTACGTATAAGTTAAAATTGACTTAACTTCTGCTACTCAAAGTATAAATCTTATTTTCGGTAACTCTTAACTTATTATAGTAATTATATTAAGCAAGTATGCAGTCGTTAAAGGAATTGGGAGAAATGGCGAGAACATTAATCTTTAGTAGCAGTGACAGCGTTTCTTTCGTTTTGTTGCCCATTAGGGGTGATTTGGCCGATTTAGTTTATATATATATATATATATATATATATATATATATATATATATATATAATTAATATGTTCTTGTGGTTTAGTGGTTGATCGTATGAATGGCATAATTGTGGTATGGTGGTATTGTATTCAGTCCTTTTTAACGTCCCACTGCTGGGCACGCATATGTACTATACAGTACTACGTAAGTAACAAATAAACATATCTTCATTTCTATACAGATTAATAAAATTGAAGCGTCTATTTGTAATGTTGAAATAACAGCTTTTTACTAAATGCATATGAAATTATATACGGTACTTATAAGGAAAACACAATAAAAAAAAATGTTTGTCTGTCTGTCTGTTTGTTCCGGCTAATCTCCGAAACGGCTGAACTGATTTTGACGGGACTTCCACTGACAGATAGCTTATGTTATAAGGAGTAACTTAGACTACTTTTATTTTAGAAAAAGAATTAGGATTCCGCTCAAAAAAATTGAAACGTATAGTTTCGTAGTATAGTTTATAATATTAGTATACAAATAGACATATAAAATAATGAGATTAGATAACTGTAAAATAAATATAATTGTATGAAAGGTTTCATTTTGCAACCCTAACTATTTAGGTCAGTGCAAAGAATCGTTCACAATACCAACATTTCTAATAAAATGCATAAATACGAGTTAATAAGGGTAGTGCGAGTGTTTGCTAAACATATTGCATGATATGACTCCTCTGATTCACATAAACGTATATTCTAAAGCTAGAAATAGAAGTCAATTAACACGTTCATTGTCCAGTGCCCCATACGTTGGGTCACACATAACTTAATGGCAAGTCCGTGAGACACCATTTGGATCATGGTGTGCATACAACTTTGAACATTGTTTTTAGGCTTGGACTTGTGAGTAAGTTGTTTTACTATCTTAGGACTTATTAATAAAAAAATACATATTATGAAAGAAAAATACTCCCAACATTATTTAATGATTTTACTTGACCAAACAGTGACTTAATGATTTGTTCATACGCCGATAAGACTGTACATATCTTTCTTGTGAGAATGGAACTCGTTAATAATCATAAAATTTATGATGGAAATGGACAGTAAATCAACTGCGATATTCTTATACCAAATTACCGTTTTCCTGATTGGGCTATTATAGCTAACAAGTTGGTTAGCCAAGTCTGTTTATTTTTTTTTGTATTGTAGTCCAGTTCCATACGAGGTTTCAATTTGGGATTTATTCCATCACTCATGGCCATTACCTTACCATGACATATTGAACGCATTGATATCACGATTATCATACAATTTAGGTACTGTAATATGGTGTTTTTGATACACAGATATTTCTCCATCTCGTAACGGAGCTTGAACAATGTCTTTTGGAAGTTCTCTTTTTTTTTATTCACCCTACCAAATAAGTCGTTATTGTGCCTTTTGAGGAACTCAACCAAATGTATGCTTGAGTAAAAGTTATCTGTTACTATCAGCCTACCCTCATCAAGAGATTTTTCAGAGAGTTGAACAACAATGCTTCCAGATGTATCCAATTGGACACCATACAATTACTCAATAATGATAACTATTGAGTAATATAAACTACCCACAAAATTGGATCATCCGTTTTTTATCACCAGTCCATGACCCTGTATTGGGTCACAAAGATTTTCATTCACTAGTCCATGACCCACCATATGGATGGATTACCACTTGCCTTATCGTGGTGGAAAACGTGAGGAAACCTGCCTGTCTGCGTGAACCTAGCAAGTTACGCAGGTTTCCTCACGATGTTTTCCTCATCGTAAGACAAGTGGTAATCATGTTGGAAATGATTCGCACATGAAAATATCAGTGGTGAGTGATCCGGGATTTGATCCCGCTTTACTCGGATTCCCAAGAGAGCGCGTTGCCACTGGGCTACCACTGCCTTTTATCCTGTATTGTCCGGAAACCCACTGCGAATCATTACGCAATAATCAATTAAGTAAAATCCATTATAATCATTCATCTTTTTTGATCCAATGACAATATTTTGTCTTTTTCTGATGCACGACAAAACTTTATGATAGACAGAGATAAATTATAATGAAGATTAGGGGCATGTATATTGTATATAATGACGCAACGTTTTTATCCGTTACACATTATAGATAATATGAGATTATGAAGTAAACAAAATATTTAATATACTAGAAAAAAAAGTAGGTATGTTTGTTTCCTTTCCATTTTCTATATATTTTATATTTTATTTTATTATTTTTAAGATGATTCTTACAAAATAAATAAATGAAATTTATGATTTTCTTGTTTTGTTCTACTATCACGAAGAAACGGTACAATGTAAAATTTAAAGATTTATTGAAATTTAGTATTTAAAATTTTAACAGGTATATCTATACTAATATTATTAACAGGTAAAGTTTGTTTGTTTGTTGGTTTGAACGCACTAATCTCAAGAAGTACTTATCCGTATTGAAAAACTCTTTCTGCATTAGATATGCCGTTCATTGAGAATGGCTATAAACTATATATGATCCCGGAAAAATGTACGGTTCCCGTGGGATAGATTTGTTTTTGTCTAGAGATGAACTCGTAAGTAATACGTACTATACGTATTAACGTTCTAATACATAAAGCTAGTAGAATAATTCAATAAAGTAAAAGTCCACAAACATTGTAATTTGTTATATAGCATTCTCAATGAATATAGAACTACAATGAATGTTTATTACTTAAAGCTTATTCTTAAAATGTCTTCAAACAGTATGTGTACTCATATATATAATTTAAGGTTGTTGCACTATATGAGCTAAGCGATACCATAACTATAATCTACAAATCCGTGAGAAAACGCAGTATAACAACGCTATCAAATGCAGCAAAATACATAATAAATCATACTTTTATATAAAAATGGACCTTCTTCTCTAAGCTTTAGGTTCAAAATCGTTTATCAAGTAATTTAAACTATACAATCTCCTAAACTGCATCGTACATTTACATAGCTAGATATGAAATTGTACAACCATTTTAAACTCTATTACAATGGAATAAGGTTGAAATGATAATTGTAGAAGATTGCGAAGGAATTAGGTTTGGAATCAGATAATGTAATTTTTGCTTAATCATTAACCCACATTAGCCGATAGAAGCTAAATTGAAATATATAAAGAGGTTCTTTTTATTAAATAACGACGTGATAACGACCGTGCAATTATAGCGTGTTTGGTTAAAAATCTTACGTGAAATTATTTTGTGGTATAAAATAAATATCGGTAAAGTGATATTGATATAGTAATATGCTTATAAATACTCGTAAATATAGCTAAAGAGTTGGGTTTTGGTTTGTTTGAACGCACTAGTCGCTGGAATATATATATATATATATATATATATATATATATATATATATATATATATATATATATAATTTCTTTTCCTTTTCTTTTCCTTATATACAGATAAATAAAATTGATTTGTCTGTTTGTATTTTGTAATGTCAAAATAAAAGCTTTTTTTAGAGTTCTCAAAAATAAAACGTACCTTGGGACGCATCCGAATAAAACGCATGTTGTATTTCAAAACGTTATGTAAACATAACTTGGTGAAGGAGTATTTAAAAACGAAAATATACGAGTAACACATAAACTATATATTTTTTTGTAGAACTCTTAAAGGTCTAGGTACTAATTTGCCATATTATAACATATGAGTATATGTATAATGTATAATATACAACATAGTACCTATATATTATATACTATGTTTTCATTCATTTACATCCTTTCTTACATTGGGTTAAAATATGATTTTTAGGCGATCAAATTCAAGTAACATTTCTAGTATGTTTCTTTGCTTGAACAAACCAGATGTTGTCCGGAAACCACATGTTGTTAACCAACTAAGAAGAACCCTGGTATTATATCATCTTACATGACATTGGTACTTAAGATGTCACAGGTATGAGATCGAAAGGTCATTTTATAGTGGATTCTGTAATGCAATACGTGAAGCCCTTGCAATGTTTTCTGCTTTAGCGGTTTTAAATTTCCTTTTAGTTTTTTTATGAGAATTATAGTTTTAATTAATCTGTACGAATATTATAAAGAGGTAAAGTTTGTGAGTTTTTGAGGTTGTAGGGGGTAATCTCTAGATCTACTGAGCCGATTTAGATGAAATTTGGTAAGAAGATAATTTGAGACCCTGGGAAGGACATAGGATATTTTTAATCTCGGAAATCATGTCTTAAAGGGGTGAAAATGATGATGAAAGGTATGGAGAATCAACCTAGGGATAAACCCGAACAAAGCGAGGGTAAGTCGCTAGTTTATGTTAGTGAGAAGATTTGACTCATTAGAACTTGTTTTATTAGCATTTTTTTGTAAGACGTCTACATTTCGATGAATTGACAGATATTAAATAAAAATCTCCATATAATGTAAATTTTAAAAAACGTCTTGGACTATCTGGGTCTTTCGAAAACTTGCTAGGTTCTCTCAGACATGCAGGTATCCTCACGATGTTTTCCTTCAAGGCAAGACATATATAGTTTACTCAAATAAACCTGTATTTGTAATCATAATCTTAGTAATATATAATAGAGTTTCGATTCTAGACTTTTGAATACAATTTTTTTTTATTTAAAAAGCTCTATATATAAGTACATTTAAGCAAAAATGTTAGTTTAACTTTAATGAAGAATAAAACACCTATTATTTGAAGGTAGCAAGCGATGCATATCAAAATACTACATAACAAACTAGGCCCGTGGGAACCACGGCGTTAATAAATCTGGCATAAAATCACGCTATATATTTTAAAAATGTAAATTTTTAAATTATCTATAGAAATTTTGTATTTTTTTATCTATGTGCACATATATATATATATATATATATATATATATATATATATATATATATATATATATGTATGTAAAAATAGTAACAAAGCAAAACTGTACATAAAATATATTTTAAAAACAATAAATGTACCATATTGTGTACACAACATAGTTAAAACAATAGTTTTTAATTTTTTTGTGATAGATGAAATTTGGTACAGTAGTAGATTAAGTCCGGAATAGCGCATAGGCTACTTATTATCCCGAAAAAATGTACAATTCCTGGGGGATAGATTTTATATTTAGTATGATAATAATTGAATACCTATGTATCTATAATCCTACCCATTAAAAAATCATGAAAATCAATTCACCATTCACACAGACATCTCGTAATAAATAAAAAAACACAAATCGTACATCCTTTTATAGAGTCGGTTAACTAATATAAATATTCATTAAAAAAACTATTATCTTGAACTAAACCCGTAGAGCTAGCACGCCGCAACCGAAGCATGTCTGACGGCGATGCACCCGTGGGAACGACATACGGCAACTTACCTCGCTTCACTCATATGGAAAATTTGTGAGCAAAAAATATCGCACACAATTAATTCATTTCGCTTGTAATAATGGTTATATTCATTAATATTATTAATACTAATATTATAATTAATTAAGCGAGCAAGCTTCGCTCTACGTTAATGAGAAAAGATAAAAATCGCGTTTTTTTTTTGCAGGAAAGACACCTATATGGATAAACTTGAAATGCCTTAATACAAAATTTGATTCAAATCGTTAGAGTTTCTATGGATATGCTGTTATAAAGTTTTATCATTTTAAGCTGATAAGACGAACGTAATTTACGTATATTCGAACATTTTTCCTACAGAGTAAGAGAAAAGGATCACACAAAACGATCGAAAAATTGAATTCCAAAGAAAGAATAACAATATTATTAGTTATTTGTAATTATCAAAATTAATGATATACCTTTGAATCATTTATTTTCTCGTGTCAGAGATTAATTTGAAAAAATGTCGAATACAATATATCATATTACATAATGTATGTGTAGTATACACATGTGCGATAATTTCTTTGCGATGGAAAATTTCACTAGCGAATTTTGTTCTTGCTGCATATAAACATTAAAATGCGATTATCGTACGATTTCTTACCCAAAATCGTTCGATAAACTTGTTCCGTTTATACGAAAATCATATTTTCGAATTGTTACATAATAATATTATTATATAACATTTCGAACACACACATTACTATCAATCACTACATAGTATACAGCAAAGTCGCTTCCCGCTGTCTGTCCCTATATATGCTTATATCTTTAAAACTACGCAATGGGTTTTGATGCGGTTCTTTCAATAGGTAGAGTGATTCAAGAGGAATATTTATATGTATAATACATGCATGTTATAGTACAGAAAAGCCGAGAAATTAAAAGATTTGTATTTCATACTAACCGTTAAAACGTACCTAGGGACGAACCCGAGCAAAGTGAAGGTGAGTCGCTAGTATGATTTAAATCTAGCCATATATAACATGAATATTTGTAATTGTATGTATGTATGTATTCAGCCCATTTAATCGTCCCTTCAATACGAGGGGCATCAGGATAGTCCACCATACTGTCCAAGTGTCGATTGGCGAACTTCACATGTCTTTTGAATATTTGCTAAGTTCTCTCACACATGCAGGTTTCTTCACGATGTTTTCCTTCACCATAAGACAAGTGGTAATCATATTGGAAATGACTCGCACATGAAAATATCAGAGGTTCGATCCCGTTTCACTCGGTTTCCCAAGCGAGCGCGTTGACACTGGACTAAAACTGCCCTTAAAATATATTTCGCAGTATTTTGTATATTGAAGTTTCAAAAATTAAAAGGAATTCAGAATTTTACGCAAGCTTTTATTTATCTTGCAACGTTTGAATGTGACTTCGTTTTTCGCTTCAAAGTTTTAATTCTATTAACAGATTTAGTTGGGACTTTGCATATTCATGTAATTTTGAGCTGTTGCTATTAAAGTACGTAGAAATTTAAAATGTTAGTTAAATTATTATACAAGACTAGCGACGCACCCTTGCTCCGCTCGGGTTCGTCTCTGCTTACGTTTTATCGTTTAGTATAGATTTCTCAGAGATGAGATATTTTCACGCAGTCTAACCAATTATCATCATACCAAATTCCATCAAAATCCTTCCAGTGGATGTTCCGTGCTGCGATAATAAACAGACAAACAGACAGATAAAAACTCTAAAAACTATAGGTTCGGCCTCTGTATCGATAATAATGTCTATTTCAATAAGATTTTCCAAATAATATTTAATGTACAGATTCTGCTTAGTTACAATTTTATTATATGCATAGATGACAATACAGTACGTTGGTCGTATCGTTTTCTACGTAATTGAGTTCAATAGTTTAATTCCGTTGAAAACAAAATTATAATATTTTTGACGATACTTTTGGCTCAGTTTATAGTGACCCTACTTGCTATGCTAGCGATCGCGGATTCGAGTCCCTCTGGGAGCATTCATTTGTGTGATATATTGTTATTTTTTTTAATATTTTTGTATACCATCATATATAGAATACATTTTTGTAATAATATTTTTTGGAAATGGTCACTAATACTCCACTGGATAAACAGGAAATTTTGAAATTTGTCACGTACGTAGTTTAGTGAATATAACAGCTAAAAAACAGATTGGATGGGATCTAAAAATTTTTATATATATATATATATATATATATATATATATATATATATATATATATATATATATATATATATATATATATAAAAATCCTATGTTCCTGCTGGTAGAAATACAAAACTTAGTTTTTCTGGTTAAATTTAAATCAACTACGTGGGTGAAACCGCGGGCAACGCCAATACTATAATAAAATATTTTTTTATTTCGTCAATTCGATATACACTTACTAATTATATTAAAATATCAAGTAATATCAAGTTTACTTCATATTTAATATTTTTGAATAAAAAACTTATTCCTAAATATTGCTCGTGTAAGAAGGTACGAAAACAATAAGGGCGTGAAAATAAGAAATTCGACGGACAAAAAGTTGGAGGCGTAAAAAGTATAAAACACAAAGGGCGGTGGCCATCCGTCCGTGAATCCTTCGGCTGTCGCACGTCCGTTTTTAGACCTTTTATAGTTTACGATACGATTATTGTATTAAGACAAAAAGATACATTATTAGTTTTTAGATCTTTATAAATTTATTAGATTTTTATTCATTATTCATTCTGCCATTGATCAAATGAAATCAAAATATACTTACTTTATTCAAATAAACTTTTACAGATACTTTTGAATCGTCAATTTTACATTTTAAATTAAAATTAAATGTCAGTGTAGTCAGTCCGTGAGGATTCTACCACCGGCTCGGAAGGCAGTTCTACTGAGAAGAGCCGGCGAGAACTTCACAATTGCTCTTTTAAAATAATAATTGTTTACTATTTTGTAATACAATAATTATCTATTTATTCTACGTGATACCTAACCAGACACTGGTTCCACACATTGACATCTATGAAGTATTCCGTTATAGTATAAAGCTTTATTCACTAATACATTTTTAATTTAGACTTAAATTGTTTGTTTTGAAGACAGATAATAAGTGAATCGTCATAATCCTTAGGATATTTTAGACATAGTATATATATTTTCTCACTTTTGAATAATTATGTATTAATAAAACAACCATACAAAATACTCAGTAGTTATATTAAAATCCCGTTATATAATCTCTTTGTCCAATGTTACGTTGATAGAAGAAATAAGATTAATTAATTAAATGAACCTACTAGCAAGTCTTCTTATTTACTAAAAAAAAATATGACAGTTTGAGATTCGAATAAAATAAAAATATCAACCCCCTTTACCTTTGCTGTTTTTTTTAATAAATGTTTAATTTACAAAAAATTTAAAAAATTTAAAAAAACAAAGATATAGGACTAAGGGGTATACTACAGTTTTTAGATATATTTAAAAAAAAAGTATATTGAAAATATCTATGATAAATAATTAATATTCAGATACGATAATATATCGTACCATATAAAGTAGACTCCAAGGAGTGTGCAGTGATGTGTAAATCCTGTGGTGTCACCCAAGGTCATATAAAAGAATTAGTCTTGAGAATGTTATATGATAAACGTGTGTATTACGTACTGTTTGTTTGTCAGCTTTTGTCCTTTAACTGTAAAATATGACATTTTATTTGAAAATCCCCATATATTTTTATTTTTCTACTAGCACTCACCCTCGCTCCGCTTGGGTTAACGGTTAGTACCATATATGTTGACTTGGGTAACCAGCTATTATCATACCAAATTTCATCAAAATCTATCCAGTGGTTTTCTCGTGATGCATTTCCAGACAAACAGACAGACAAAAATTCTAAACTGTAGATTCGGCCTCTGTATCAATAATAATGATTATTTCAATAAGATTCTTGGAACAATATTTAATGTACAGATTTGACTCACAATTTTATTATATGTATACATTAGTGTAGTCAATTGTTGAAAGTTAATACGTTTAAGGGGTTTAGAAAATCATGGGTTTTCTATTTCGCAGAAATAGAATTTTTGCATAGATTTTTTTATGGATAGTGCAGTTTTACAAGCTTACTATTTAACCTTTACATAAAGAAATTCCCATTGCAAAACTAATTATCATTTTTTTTTAAGTTACTGAGGAATAGACTTTAAGTTAAAAATATATGATTATAAATAATTAAAATAAGAGAAAATTAACAAAATTATGATTCAAATTCAATATTTGTGATACAATAATTTATATATCACATAATATGTTAATATGAAGTGCAAGCCGTTAAAAACCGTTGTAGGATTCACACTTGACTGGAGGGTGAAAGCGAGGGAGTATCTTGAGTATCGATGTTATCTTTGACGGGAAGGGCCCAATTCTGCTGCATGACTGATTCCATAAAGTTAAGTGTCACGAGTTCGATACCTGGTAGGTGATTTTTTTTATTAATTATTTTTACATTAATAATATTGTAAAATGAAACTACCTTTTTTGGATTTTGTTGCGATTTTACTTTTTATTTTGGTTCAACACGTTTCGAATACTTTACAGCAAACATGTCACGGGGGTCTCTCCCGAAAAAAATTCTAAAAAATTGCTTTTTTTTTTAATTAAAATTGTCAAATATTTGTGTAAATCTAAGAAAGTATTACTAATATTAATTCAAACACTCTATTCAGTTTAGAAGAATTTTCTCATTCCAGAAAGTAAGTACAGAAATGTTATCGAGAGGCGCACAAGAGAAGGGGGGGGGGGGGGGGGGCTATTTACTAGATAATAAATATAAAATTAACACATCACACTCTATCACAAATATTTCCTTTATATGAAAAGCCCTTATCAGATAACAAAATACGCGAACACTAACACACTGACTTTTAAATCTCGCTTATTGTTAGCTGATCTTGATCATTATTTTTTAACTAGCGACTCACACTCGCTTCGCTTCGGGTTCGTCCCTAGACAAAAATAATTCTATCCCACGGGACCCGTACACTTTTCCGGGATGATATATATAGCCTATAGTCTTCCTCAGTTAACGGGCTGTCAAATGCAAAAAGAAATTTTCAAATCGGATTAGTTGTTCCTGAGATTAGCGCGTTCAACCAAACAAACAAACAAACAAATTCTTCAGCTTTATTATATTAGTATAGATTAATAGTAGAAGAGTAGCTTTTTTCAAAGTCCAATTAATTTTTGAAAATCTTTCATTACTAAGGGTCGATACAGCATTTTTTTAATAATTTTTGTTTCTCAGTCGTATACCATTGATTGAGATGATTTTTTTTAAATTGATATTTTCTTTTTTATTATATTTGCCTTTCAATATTTAAACAATAATTTAAAACACACAGTTTTGAATACTTTTGCTTAATGCATACACGAAGTTTGCCCAATTTAACATGGGGTAAAAAACCTTATGTGGAGAGAACTTTTTTTCACCTTATATACTGAAGCTTAAAAATAGCTTTAACAGTAATGACTTTAAAGCCATAAACTATTTAGTTAAAAAGTAATTATTCTATAAACCATTTAAAACAATAAAATTGCAAACCATTTAAAAAACAGTGTTAGCATTCCGTTCAGAACTTACTGTAAACTAAATTTTAGATTTACGTACAGCGAGAGATTCAATTTTGTACCGACTACAAACAGTTCTGTTAAGAAGTACTTTATACAATGTCCTATGAATGACTAACACTATTGTAGTGTTATGGAAAATAATTACTGTTCTCTCAACAGTTTCAAACAACTTTATTTTTTCATTTATTCATCTAAAGTACCTGTTATTTACATCTATACAGATGTATAAAATTGAACTGTCTGATTGTAATGTCAAATTAACAGCTTTTTACTAAATGCATATGGAATTATATACGGTATTTATAAAAAAATATATATTTTTTAATATTTTTTGTCTGTCTGTCTGTTTGTTCCGGCTTATCTCCAAAACTGCTGGGCCGATTTTGACGGCACTTTTACTGGCAGGTAGTTGATGTTGTAAGGAGTAACTTAGGCTTTTTATATTTTAATCTTAATAAAAAAAAAAACCATGTCACGATGTTATTCCACGATGAACTCCGAAGCTACTTATCTGATATTAACGTATTTTTTTTAAATGTGTAATTTGTTCCAACATAAAAAATAGGATAATTTTTATTTCGTTTATTTCTTTTTTTAACGAAAAAATTAACAATTTCATATCCGGAGAGGGTTTTCGGAAAGAGAATCTGAGAAACGGCTACACTAAGCTACAAATTTTATCCCCAAGCTAAAGATATTTTTTTTATAATTGTGTCACAGCAACGCGTGGCCGGTTCTGCTAATAAATTTTATAATTTATTAGCAGAGCTGCACCTAGATGTGATCATTTAATGGGTTTAGTTTTATAAAACACTAGCAGCTCACCCTCGCTTCGCTCGGGTTCGCCCGAAATTTTCACGCGAATTTATTTCAATTTTTGGTTCCTGACATTTCGAATGCTTTACAGCAGTCATGGTCATTTGTGAGACTAAGGTTTTAGTAGAAATCTTAAGTACCTACCTTACAATTTTAAAAGTTTTTTATTAATAAAATATAGGTATCTCATAAGTAATATGAATCACTAAGCCAATGTGTACATGAACCTATAGCTGCGTCAAAATACGAAAAGCTCAAAAGGGAACTTTTCACGCAGGAACCGCTCCAATGAACAGGCAAATGAAATCATGATATAAGAAATAAAATACATTTAGTGTAACTCCGTTAGATTCAATTTCTGAGGCTCTATAATAAAACCCTTTTCGCTACGATAGCTTTACGGAAACATTATTCGGTAGAAGTTTTTGTTCTGACTTTACTTGTGATACTTTCTTTTGGTTAACAATTTAACTTATTGAAGAGCTTTAGTGTTAGCAATAAAAAAAAAACAATAATAAATATGGAACAATTTCGACCACTAGACAAAAACCAGTATAATTATAAATATTCTTTATTGTACACTCACAAGTAAAATTAGAACAGGTAACAATACAAAAAGGTGCTGTACAAGTGGCGATCTTATCGCCAATACAGCGATCTCCTCCAGGCAACCTTAAGGTGAAGAAATTGGCAAATTGTAAGAGCGAAATGGTGTAAATAACGATAATAGAAAAATAAAAATAATATTACAAGCATGAACTCAAACTTATAGTTGAAATATATATAAATACAAGGCAGTGGTAGCCCAGCGGTAACGCGCGTGAATAGGAAACCGAGTGAAGCGAGTTTAAATCCCGGGTTTCGCACCTCTGTTATTTTCATCTGCGAATCATTTCCAACATGCTTACCACTTGTCTTTCGGTAAAGGAAAGCAATATGAGAAAACCTGTAAATCTCAAAGATCCTTGCAAGTTTTCGAAAGACATGATCAAACCGCCTCCCCCAAGGCCTCTCACAAGGTGGACCTATGACTTGGTCAAAGTCGCTGGAGCCCACTAGATGCGGATGGCACAAGACCGGTTGTCGTGGAAATCTCTGGGGGAGGCCTATGACCAGCAGTGGACGTGTTTGGGCTGAGACGACGATCAAACCGCCTCGAGCATTTAGCCAGCGTGGTGGACTATGGCCTGAGCCCTTAATATTGAAGGGAGGCCCGTGCCCAGTAGTGGGACGTCAAAAAGCACTGAATACTACTAGTTACTCATGATAAAACAGATATAAATTAGAATATATACTACAGTACATAAATAAATATCATATAAATGAAATAATATAAAAATAATACATATAAATTAAATAAATATACCATACCGTAACAAATGATAGCAAACGGGGTCAGGTTTCAAAAATATGGAAGCCATTTTTATACTGACTTACTATACAATATACATGTACATATTTTATGTATATAGTCTATAAGTCTGTTCTGATATCTGTCTATTATTTCATTGGTACGAAATAAAATCCAAAAAAAAAAAAACAATCAATAAAGAATAGTAACAACAGTAAAAGCTAAGAAGTAGTAACAATATCTATTATGAATTCCTGTGGCTTCACTCACATAGTTTATTCATGTACAATTGCTCCTAAAAGGCACAACGTGATGTTAGAAATCCTAAAAATTTTAATTAATAGAAAATAAAAAGAAAAAGATTATTCATATTGGACTGTTAGTTCAAGAAATTAGTGCATTCAAAGAAACAAACAAACGAACAAAGAATAAAAGCTTTATATTATTAGCATTAGCGAATTACCTTGCGGGTGCATCCCTAGATGCGTTTTTTTTTTGCGAAGAGCTTTAATACTTTTTCTTAAATAAAAGTAGCCTAATTCGCTCCTTATAACGTCAACTTTCTGCTAGTGAAAGTCTCGTCGAAATCAGTTCAGCTGTTACAGAGATTAGCCGGAACAAACAGACTGACAGAAAGACAAACAAAGATATAAAAAAATGTGTTATTCTTGTAATTACCGTATAAAATTTCATATACATTTGTTATTTTGATATTACAAACAGGCACTTCAATTTAATTTATTTGTATGGATTGATCGATTCTTGACCAAACTTTTACATTTAAAACTTTAAGCCATCGTTATTTTAATTAAAATAAAGTTACGTCATCCGCTAATTAAGATCAAATTTCTATAAAAATGACGTTCGTCATCCCGTAAATATCTTCTTTTGAGTGCCCTCTGCATTCAACCAGCTTCGTACCATAAGTGGCCCTTCAGACCCTTCTATTATTTTAGAAGAGGCTTTTACATTTTCGAGACTTAAGAAAAATAAGAAATCGCAAGGATTTTTAACTCTCATTTTCATTCTCTCCATTAATTATACATATTTTTTGTGTAAAATTTGATTGTTTCGAGGTTGCTACTTTAATTCTTTTTATTTGGGTCTTTCTACCTTTAGAGTGTATAGAAATGGTTTAATTATATATACAAAAAAAACCGGAATAAAATGTATCCTATATCCTTACAAGGGTCTCAATCTATCTTCTTACTGAATTTCATCTGAATCGGTTAAGTAGATCCAGAGATTACCCCCTACAACCTCACAAACTCTCAAACTCACAAACTTTACTTCTTTATAATATTAATACAGATATGGTCTTTACATACTTCTCATATATTTTGAGACTACTACATCTAACACAAATCCAAAATTCTAATAATATTAATGACAATAGCAATCATGTATTGTATTGTATTCAGCCCTTTTTAACGTCCCACTTCTGGGCAGGGAATCAGGTTATAGTCCACCACGCTGGCCAAGTGTGGATTGGCGGACTTCACATGTCTTTCGAAAACATGCTAGGTTCTCTCAGACATGCAGGTTTCCTCACGATGTTTTCCTTCACCGTAAGGCAAGTGGTAATCAAGTTAGAAAATGATTCGCACATGAAAATATCAGAGGTGCGAGACCCGGGATTCGAACCCGCTTCACTCGGTTTCCCAAGCGAGCGCGTTACCACTGGGCTACCACTGCCTGTCATAGAAGGTAACTATTTCTATATTTATATCTGTTTTGCAAAAACCGGAATTTTCATCATTAACATATAACCCTCCTCCTCTCCAGTAATTCAAAGCCAGCCTATAAAAATGAATAGGTGGAAATTTAGCTATTCAAATAGCTGAATGGCTTTTTGTAGAGTTTCAAGTCCTTGTTTTTCACATTAAACTAGGAGATTACTACGGGTTTACTCTCAAATATAGCTGAAGGTTTTATTCCCAAACATCTATGTCCTATATATATACATATATATATATATATATATATATATATATATATATATATATATATATATATATATATATATATATATATATATATATATATATATATATATATATATATATATATATATATATATATATATATATATATATATACCGGACAAGTGCAAATTGGACTCGCCTAGGGTTAGGAGGGTTCCGTATAAATTTGTAGGAATTTTACAGATTTACTTTTCAACCTTTAATTTTCTACATTTTTTATTTTTTGGAATTTTTCCTTTATTTGTGCTGTACCTTGCTTTTAGCCAAATTTCGTAATTCTAGGTCTACGAGAACTACCATATAGGTTTTCGACCCAAAACATATACTATATAGAATTGTCAATTTTGATTAAAAGCAAGGTCTTACAGCACAAGTAAGGGGAAAATTCCGAAAAATAAAAAAAGTTGAAAATTAAGGTAAATTTTGGTACTTACAAGTTTTCGCGAAAATCTAAATTTGAGCATATCTTTTTATCGTGTTTACTCAGGACCTTGATTTTTATACACCTAATAGGGACTTTAGATCAGTATCTGGTATAAATTTCAACTTGCTAGGTCCATCCAATCCTGAAAAAATCGGTGGTGACACCGGACAGACAGACGGACAGACGGACAAGAAAATGATCTTATAAGGTTTTCTTTTTTACCTTTTGAAGTACGGAACCCTAAACATTGGAACAGTTATAACCATTATGGTTGAATTTCGATTACTGGGCGACTGTACTATTTAAAATAATACACAACAAATATCGATGTTTCTCGCTGACTTACTGACTGACTTAGCTTATGTGCTGACAGCTGTTCAATTCAATAACTTTTTTATTCTACCACTTACCCAAAAGAATCGAACCTCCGATATCCTTTTTAATAAACATAACCAGTATGCTTTCAAACTTGTATATAGCTATTACGATTTTCGAACTACTCACCAATATTTAATATTTCATACAGTGACATATTTACCATAGCCGAAGTTGTGTAAACAAACCTTGGGCTCGGAAAGTCCAATTTTTATATTCGAGTATTTGATTTCATCTTTGCTTTGTAAATTCTTTTTAGACAGTAATCACTTACAAATTGTATTTTTTTCCTTAAGCTCTATGTAGAGCTAGTCCGTAGAGTTATTTTGAACTGATAATACTAACTTTTGTATATTTTTAATACTCTTAAATCAATATACTATTATCTCAAAAAAATAATAATGCTTTAAACCTATAAATAATATAAAAATCTCCCGATACGTATCTACTATTAAAATATAGCTGTTATAGGCTAGCAAAAGTGTACTTTCTTTGAATTTTTTTTTTATTTTGAAAACTGTATTGTTACTGCTAAACCTTTTGCTGATTTCTTTTTTTTACTCTTTGCCTTTATCTATATCTATCTTTATAAATCTTTTTAAACGAGCATCGAACCCACGACTGTAGCAGGTGAATAAAAGTGGCAAATTGAAATTTACTAAATAGCTGTTCTAACGCATTTGTCGCAATCACATTCCTTTTATATTAGAGTGTTATTGACAGAAAAATTTATTACTCACATGTTTTATTGGACGCTACTTCTTTCTATTCAGCGACTTTCTTTAATAAAATGCAAGAGATTCCATCTGCTGGACGATATTAGGTTGCATTTTGAAAATTTTTATATATTATTATGACTATAGTCTGGCGTAGTGGTCGTGTGTCCACTTTCGTAACTAAAGGTTCTAGGTACAAGTTTTATGATTACTTATATTCATTATAGTATAAAGTTGTTTTAATAAAACTAAGTTCACTCAGTTTTAATATACTCGGTTATATTCAAACAATCAAACACAATGTCATTTGAAACAATACTCTAAGGTTATTTTATAATATAAATAAAAATGAATGTTCGTGTGTTTGTCCTCTTTACGTTTCTAAACAATTAATCTGATTATGATAAAACTTTGTTGGATTATTCTATATACGCCTGCGAAGATTCTTGGACCAAAAAAAATTTTTATTAACTTTTTTTATATGCGTTCTTATAATATTCGAGTATAGGGAGCACTCGAGCAACGCTAGAGTAAGCCGCTAGTCAATAATTATTTTTTTATTATTAAATTCTATTTAGTAAATTTCCACATAATGTATGATCATGTGAGTTGCTATCATATTATTACAGGCGCTAACGAAATACATATTTGTGTTAGAGAGACGTTTACTTTTGTGCAAAAGTTTCAAATCAACAACGAATACTCATAAACAAAGAAAAGCTAAGAACTAAATTTTACTCACAGCATACTTAAATAATTCAAGGTATATATAAACATTGTATAATCTATTTTAACCGACTTCAAAAAAGAAGAATGTGCCAGAATAGCCTTCGAATATAAAACTTAGTAAAAATATTGTAGAATATATTATTAATTTCTAATATTTTGATAGGTTCTTTTCCTAAGTGCTGGCACGGATCTAAAAAAAAATGTATGCCTTAATTTGTTTCGTACCTACTTTTATTTTTTTTGTTGAAAAATGAAATTTTGTTTTTTTTTTTGTAGTGAATTTAATATTTTTTAAGTATTTTTTTTTGTGTAAATATTTATTTATCATGAAAATACTAATATGAAGTAGATAAGATGAGAGTAATATAATGAAATATTTCACGTAGATTTGATAATTAAGCGAACTATTCTATATATATATATATATATATATATATATATATATATATATATATATATATATATATATATATATATAATATGAATTAACGCCAATGTTGAATTCCTTTAAAAGTAATTCACTTTTGAAAGTGGGGTGGAAGCAATCTTTTTAAGAATAAAATGTAAGCAAAAGATATCTTACATGCAGCGGGGCACGTTTGCTGTGTACTTGAGTTTGGAGAGTTTACGAAGGGTTCTTAATGGGTTCAACTGTTAAGGGTAACCGAATTTTAAAAAGTTACATACTATTTTTATCCAACTGTGCATAAATGATGGTTATATTTTTAAACTGTATGTATGTGCTACTATTTCTAGTGGATTTTGTGATTGCTCTGTAAATAAAAAAAAGAGTTAAATAGTATTTGGTTTACAAAATGTGTTTAACTATTATAACAACCTTATTTCTTATTATAAATGTGAAAGTTTAGATGTTTGGATGGATGTTTGTTACTCAATCACGCCAGAACGGCTCAACGAATCTGGATGAAATTTGGCATAGAGATAGATTATAGTCTGGAATAGCACTAGTTTTTCTAGTGTTTTATTAAAATATTTGGATATGAAATGAAAAGTGGTAAATAGCTAGGCTAACAGGTAATAATTTAGAGATTAGAAAGTTTGGAGTTTAAAGAAGACTTTGGTGAAGTAGGCGACCTCTATGCACGCTAAGTCGAAGGGTTCATACGAAACGAGTCAGCATAAAGGCTAATATTTTGCCATTGTGCCTAAAAGGAATGTATCCTTTAAAAGAATTATGCAGACAGTCAAACTGACTATATACTTCTAATAAAGCTCACTAAGTAATTATTCTTTAAAGCTTTCAAAATATTTAAACAAGGGCTAAGTGCACGTTTGCATTGTACTTAAGGGTTAAGGGTTTTGGTAAAGGGTTGTAATGGATTTTACTTAGTCTTTTCCCAAATATTGATTTTTCTACTAATTGCTAATAATTCATACATTTTACCATTTAAACGTCTTTATTTCTTATTTAGTGACTCTTAATAAAAATTACGTTTTTCAGTTCTCAAAATTACCAAAATAACATACTAATCTAAGATATATTGGATGCCTATTGTACGAAATATACTGTTATTATGAATACGAATAACTGTATGTGTGTCTGTTTGTTATTTTATTACGTTAAAATTTCTGGTCGAATTTATATGAAATTTAGTATACAGATAGACAATGAACTGAAGCAAACATATAGGTTACTGATTGGCTCCTAGAGACGCCAGAGCGAAGCGAAATAAGTCCCTACTATTTCATATTATATTGATAGGTTTAATTTTATCAAAATAAACATTTCTTTACGTTCAAGCTTCTTAATGTCAAAATTATGAAAATCTATTTACATTTAAATGATATCTCGTTATATCCACAATAAATAGATGTTTTATTTAGTATTTCCTTTTTATTTGAGGTTGGTCAAATATAGTATCCATATTTCATATTTAATATTATAATTAATGTGGATGTGTGTTTGTTTGTTCGTTCGTCCGTTAGTTTCTTTATTTGTCCTTCTTTCACGTCGAAACAAGACGGCGGTTTGACGTAATTTTTTGTGTGGAGATAGTGAGAGGGCTAAAAAGTGACATAGGCTACTTTTTGTTGTAGGATATTATCTCATTCCTATGGGAAAACACCTAATAATACAACCCAAAAAAAAAAAAAATTGACCAGAATTACTTGAAACTTAGTATTAATGTTCTTTAATATAATTAAATACATACATATGTATTGGGATAAAATAGGGTATGAAAGTTTGTATGAAAATAGCCTATTTAGAGTTTTTTTTTTTTGAAGTTTTAGCGCGAACGAAGCCGCAGGTTCTGCTATATACTTATATATATACTTACTATTAGAAAAAAAAACAATGATTTAAATATGCAAATATAAAGAAATGAATATCAAAACATTTATTACGATTCAACGAGAGTTTCCTGAAACTGCCTTTGGGCGAACACTGAAAAATACTGTTTTTAATTCAAATGTAAATTCCGTACATTTAGATTCAAATGAACACAAACTGCTCAGAAATATTATTGTCACTTTGTTAAGATGGTTCAGCATTAACAGGGAGATTTATTTTTTATGAAACGGTTTTTGATTGCGATTTTATTTTCAGGTACGTATGAGTATACTTAGAGCTATACAGATACTTCGAAAATTACGTGTCTACTAAATAAAGTGTGGTAAGTCAATATGTTGTCATACTACTCTTATAAATACACTAGCGACTCACCATCGCTTCGCTCGGAGTCGTCCTTACTTATTCATTTTAAAGCTGAGTATAGATTTATCAGAGATAAGATATTTTCCTCCAGTAAAAAGAATCTCATATATTGACCCAGATAACTAACTATCATCATACCAAATTTCATCAAAATCTGTCCAGTGGTTTTTTCGTGATGCGTTCCCAGACAGACAAATAGACATAAATTCTAAAAACTATAGATTCGGCCTCTGTATCGATAATAATGTCTATTTCAATAAGATTTTCCAAAAAAATATATTTAATGTACAGATTAAGTGCAGAAGAAAACTATTTCTTCAGATTATTTCACATTCGAAACGTCGGGAACCAAAAATCAAAATAAATCCGCGAAATGATCCGAAAAGATAGTTTATTTAAAATGTTAAATATTCGCGTAAATCTAAGAAAGTATTACAATAATAAGTCATTACTAGTTTCAAAATAAAACTATCTTTTCGGATTATTTCGCGAATTTATTATGATTTTTGGTTCCCGACGTTTCGATTGCTTTACAGCAATCATGGTCACGGGAGAGACTAAGGTGTTAGATGTCTCAATGGCATTATATAGTTGTTACAGACAGCCTACCTACTATTTTACAAAAATGATTTTAAAAATTCAAAAATGCAATAAGAATAGTAATTCTAATTAATATATTTTTTATCTATAAAGTTAACAATAGTGTTGCTTAATATTTTAACTTTAATTAATAACAATCTAAAATAATATAAAAAATTTTAAACTACATATAAAACAAATATATTACTTAAATAAATAATTGATATTTAAAAAATGTTTAATAAATCTTTATGGTCACAGATAATATAATAATAGCAACACTAAATAAGATTAGTAATCAATTAAGAAAAATTGTAATATTTATTATAATACCTAAAATTAAGTAAATAATATTGCTATATTTAATTATAATATTTATTAAAAACATTAAAATTTTTAAAATGTTTAGAATTAAAATCAACTAATATTGTAAGGTACTTTGATGCCATTTTTGAATTTTTTAAATCATTTTTGTAAAAAAGTGGGTAGGCTGTCTGTAACAACTATATAATGCCATTGAGACATCTAACACCTTAGTCTCTCCCGTGACCATGATTGCTGTAAAGCAATCGAAACGTCGGGAACCAAAAATCATAATAAATTCGCGAAATAATCCGAAAAGATAGTTTTATTTTGAAATGTCAAATATTCGCGTTAATCTAAGAAAGTATCATTACTAGTTGTTTATATAGATTTTTTGGTATTTTCTTAGTATATTATCTGATATTTTAATTTACTGAAATTTTTTTGTGAATCTAACCGACTGTATTCAGCCCTTTTTAACGTCCCACTGCTGGGCACGGGCCTCCCTTCAATACGAGGGGAATCAGGCCATAGTCCACCGCGCTGGCCAAGTGCGGATTGGCGGACTTCACATGTCTTTCGAAAATTTGCTAAGTGTTCTCAGACATGCAGGTTTCCTCACGATGTTTTCCTTCACCGTAAAGCAAGTGGTAATCAGGTTAGAAATGATTCGCACATGAAAATATCAGAGGTGCGAGACCCGGGATTTGAACCCGCGTCACTCGGTTTCCCAAGCGAGCGCGTTACCACTGGGCTACCACTGCCTAACCGACTACCTACGTCATAGTAGGCAGGCAATACCAGGTATATATCTACTATACCATATCGAGATATTATTTTAATACTTGATTTGCTGGTATTTGAAATGAAAAGCGTAAACAAATGTATATTCTGAAGTTAAATTAATTGAAATTCCTTCTTGGTAGTATGAAAGTATTTTAACGTAACCAAAAATACTTACAATACGTATTTAAAATATTTAAAAATGCTTCGCGTGGTTTTGTTTGTTTTTATGAGAGACTAATGATGCACTTGTAGTAGCTTTTGACAATTACTTTGCGTCGTTTTCCTTTTCTCTATTTTATTATTTATGCACGTTTGTAGTGGTCTTACTTGCTATGCCATTGTCGCGGGTTCGAGTCCCGCTGGGGGCATTCATTTACGTGATGAGCACGAATGTTTGTATTCCAGTGATGGGTGTTTATATTTAAAATGTGTATGTATTTAAAGTTATATATGTGTAGTGTATCAACTATCTGGTATCCATAACACAAGCCTCGTAGCTTACCATGGATTACTCGTAGCTTAGCACTAGATGGTGCCGTGTTAATGTCCCAACGTATTTATTTATTTTTCTTTACAAATCACGACGACTCATTGCTAAGTGTCAAAAGAATAACCTGCCAAGGCGAACCAGTCATGAATCATTCTACATTTTATGTCATTACTAGCGACTTACTCTCGCTTCACCCGTGCCTTCTTGAGTATGCTAATTTTGTTCACAATTTCAAGGGTATTAATTTTTTGCACGGAACCCTAATGCTTTATCTGAAATGAAAGTAGCCCCAGTTGGAGTAACTGTATGTATGTATGTATGTATTCAGCCCTTTTTAACGTCCCACTGCTGGGCACGGGCCTCCCTCAATACGAGGGGAATCAGGCCATAGTCCACCACGCTGAACAAGTGCGGATTGGCGGACTTCACATGTCTTCCTTCCTCACGATGTTTTCCTTCACCGTAAGGCAAGTGGTAATCATGTTAGAAATGATTCGCACATGAAAATATCAGAGGTGCGAGACCCGGGATTTGAACCCGCTTCACTCGGTTGTCCAAGCGAGCACGTTACCACTGGGCTACCACTGTTGGAGTAACTATAATAACATAATCAGTCAGTGAAAGCTCCATCAAAATCGATCCATCCGTCATCAGTCATCAGTCGGAACAAACACACTAACAGAAAGACTGACAAACATTACAAAAATAGTTTTTTTCTTTTAAAAATACCGTATATACTTTTATGTGTATTTATTACAAAGCTGTTATTTTGACATTACAAACAGACACTTCAATTTTATTTATTTGTGTATATCATTACAAATGTAAATTCTTATGCCTAATCTCATTGAGATTTGCTGCCTTTGACTGAAATTGGTTTGGATGTTATTATAAATATAACAAATTTACACTCTCTCTTGCAAAGATATTTATTGTACGCGAACAAAACTGCGGGAGAAACGTAGTATAAAATAATACAAAACAAATATCACTTTAAATACGAAAAATGAATTATAAATTTTTTTAATATTTACAGTATTTCGTAACAAACTGCATATATACAACTTTGTAGTGTAATTTGCTCTAACTTCAGTAACGCTTGTTCACGTAAAAACTTTCACGTTGCAACTTTGTAAGTCCTATTTTATATATAAACTATTGAGCTTATTTTTGTTTTATTTGCGAGCTTTTTCTATGTAAAATTAATGTAGTGCTTTCTGAAAGCTCATGTGCGATTTATTATATGGAATACTGATTTAGTTATTAAATAAATAAAATAGTTGATGTTATACGTTATTTTGAAAATGATAAATATATGCGACTTGTTTACTTTACTCTCTACTCGCTATTACAAATAAATAATTATATATTATAAAACTAATAAAGGGTTGTTCATGCATTAAAATATATATTTACAAAGTTAAAAGATTACCTAATCTCATTAATATTATAAATGCGAAAGTTTGGATTGATGGATGTTTGTTACTCAATCACGCCAGAACGGCTGAACGGATCTGGATGAAATTCGGCGCAGAGATAGATTATAATCTGGAAAAGCATTTAGGCTACATTATATTCCGGAAAAATTTACGATGTCCGTGGAATTAGTTTTTTTTTGTTTTTCCCAGAGCAAGGGATCCACTTTCAATTCCATACTAACCGTTAAAACGTACCTCGGGATGAACCCGAGTGAAGCGATGATGAGTCGTTAGTTCCTTTAAATATATATTTAATATATGTATACAATATAGGAATTAGGTACACTTTTATGGACTAGCTTTACATAACATATACAATTACGTTTCAAATATATGTGCATATACATACATACGTGTATATATATGTATGTATGTACACAGACTATTACTTGAAGTTACACATAAGTTACGGTTAAGCACGTAGAGACGCCCTCTATCGGACCGAGCGTGAGCTAGTTATCTATACCAATACTATAAAGAGGCAGAGTTTTTTTGTTTGTTCGTACGCGCTAATCTCAGGAACTACTTATCCAATTTAAAAAATTCTTTTTGTATTAGATAGCTTGTTTATTGAGAAAGGCTATAGGTTATTTATTTATTTAGGATTGTCAACAGAAAAAAAACATTATTACATGATAATATAAAATTTGCTATTAGTACAATGATCGAATGCTTTTCTACTTACAGACAAACACAGCATGCACAATATTATATAAAAAAATAAAAAATAAATATAATATCATATAATATATGTATATATAATAAAAAATCGTCTTGAAGGGAGGCCCGTGCCCAGCAGTGGGACGTTAAAAAGGGCTGAATACATAATATATAGTCAAACTATTCAATACTAACTGTTAAAACGTAGTACTATATAAACAAACTAAGCCAACGGAGCTGCGGAAACTTTACCTAAGTTAATAAATAGGTAAATCAACATTAAAAAGAAAAAAAAAATAACCTTTCAAATATAATTTATTCATTAAAAGACTGAACTTTAAAATTTAGCGAATAATCATTTTGCGAAAATATTAATTAATCTATACGTATTATAATAAAATTCTTAGTCAAATCTGTACATTTTATATTTTTTGAAAAATCTTATTGAAATAGTCCTAATTATCTATTCTTGTCTGTCTGTCTGTTTCTCTCTGGAAACGCATCAGGAGAAAACCAATGGACAGAATTTTATAAAATTTGGTATGATGATAACTGGTTATCCGGGTCAAAATATCTATACATATAATAAAATTCTAACTAAGTCGAATCTGTACCTTAAATATTTTTTGGAAAATCTGATTGAAGTAGACATTATTATCGATGCAGAGGCCGAATCTATTGTTTTTAGAATTTTTGTCTGTCTGTCTGTCTGTTTGTTACCGCATCACAGAAAAACCACTGGAGGGATTTTGATGATATTTGGTATGATGATAGCTAGATATCCGGGTCAACATATTGGATACTTTTTACCGCGGGAGATTATCTCATTCCCACGGGAGTACATGTTATAACACAACCCAAAAAATATTTATGATCAGAATTTCTTGAAACTTGGTATTAATTCTCTTCAATACAATTAAATAAATACGTGTTTTGGGGTTTTTTGAGATAAAATAAGAAATGAAAACTTGTATAACCTACCTTTTCAAAGTTTTTTTGTTGTAGTTTTAGTGCGAGCGAAGCCGCGGGTTTTGCTTGTAGCCTATCAGATACTTTTTACTGCAGGAAAATAATTTATCTTTGAGAAATCTATACTAACCGCTAAAATGTACCAAGGAACGAAACCGAGCGGAGCAAGGTTGAGTCGCTAATATATAATACCCTTATATGGCGTATTTCGCCTATTAGAAATCTACCAAAATAATAATAGCCGATCTTTAACGGGTAAGTGTTATAAGAAGTACTTTAATTATAGTTTTTTCTATTATAAAACACCTTTTTAAATTGAGTTTCATCATTATCATCACATCAGAACCTAAAAAAATATTTCAAATATAAATTGAAGCCGTAACAATTAACGTAGTAACCATTGCCAATAACCTCCACTAGAACACAAGCTAACTAATTATAGGTATCATTTACACGCAGTTTAGATAAAATTCCTTTGTAAGTGTGAAATATTTAAAGTATTTAGAAAAACTATTGCGTTCGCAGAAATTAACGTTAGAATTGTGTGATGTAGGGTTGTTTGGAATAATTGTTCGCACATTCTCCCTCGAGCGTACCTTCGAGTAATTAAAATATTTTCATAAACTTTTTACATTCATAAGTTTTTCTTACAAGAACTTGTTTGCCTCAAAATAAATAATAATTTATAGTTTTCTATACTAATATTATAAAGAAGAAAGATTTGATTGTTTGTTTGTTTGCACCGAATAGGCTCCGAAACTACTGAACCGATTAAGATAAAATTTGGTAAAAAGATAGTTTGAGACCCTGGAAAGGATAAAGGATTGTTTTTATTTCGGAAATCATCCCTTAAGGGGGTGAAAATATGGATGAAAGTTTGTATGGGGAAGCAAGCTAGGGACGAACGCGAGCGAAGCACGGGTGAGTCGCTAGTTATATTATAAAGAAGTAGAGTTTGTTTATTTGTTTTATGTTTGTTAGTTTGTTTGGTTCAATGCGCTATTCTCAGGACCTACTAATCCAATTTAAAAAATCTTTTTGCGTTATACAGCCCGTTCTATAGAATATATATCTCCATGCTACTATCCAAGGGAGTAGACCATTAATCATAAATGTCAACAAATTGGACAGTCTTCAATACACTATTGTAAAACTGATGTTTATAATTAAACTTAAAGCAGGTGAAACCGCGGTGTATAGCGAGTATTTAATAACTATACAGTAGTATAAATAAATATTTTGGGACATTAACAGACAGCACCATCTAGTTCCATGGTAAGCTACGAAGCTTGTGTAATGGATACCAGATGTTAATACACTTCACGTATATAACTTTAAATACATGAATATTATAAATATAAACACCCACGACTGGAGTACAAACATTCGTGCTCATCACACAAATGAATGCCCCCAGGGGGACTCGAACCCGCGACCACACTGCAAACTGAGCTAAACGTGTCGTCAAATGTCTTGAAGAGAATATTTTTTTGTTTGCTTAAATGTTTTTCATTTTATATTCTACTCGTATGTCCTGATCTCAGAACCGAGATGGAACGGAAACCGAGTAAAGTAGGTTTATATCCCGGATCTTGCACTCCTAATATTTTCACGTGCAAATCATTTTCAACATGATTACTGCTTGTCTTACGGTGAAGGAAAACATCATGAAAAAATCTGCATGTCTGAAAGAACCTAGTTTTGGAAAGACATGTGAAATCTGCCCTGCACTTGACCAGCGTGATGGACTATGGCCTGATCTCTTTGATATGGGGAGGCCCACCCCCAGCAGTAGGACGTTAAAAGGGGTGAATACAATACTTAACTCAATACGTTAAACTTTTGGCCAAAGCCTAGAACTTCTGAATATTGATGATATTAATCAAGAGCTTATTTTATCATAAGGCTGTAAGGCGATAAAATGTAAATTTCTAAATTTTAAGGTTTATTGTATATTAAAGTACTGTGTTAAGTCTTTGTAATGTTTATTTAAAGCGAGAAATGGTATTATTTATTTTATTTAACAGCTTTAATAAAAGGTAGCTTATTTATTTAATACAGTTAGAAATAACGTTCATATTTGATATAAGCTACTGCCACTGACTTCACTCGCTTTGAGGCTTGATTCACACAGTAGTGCCGACCACGTTCCGTTTACGGTCCGATATCGAAATGGTAAAGTATGTTTATAGAAGAAACGTAGCTGGAGTGTGATTCAAGCGAAACATGATTCTTACTGATAATTTTAATGTAATACTTTCTTAACACTTTCTTTGTAGGTAACAACTATATGATGCCCGCGACCGCTGGCACAGCAAGTAGGGTCACTACAAACTAAGCCAAAAGTCTCGTCAGAATTTCAAGAAAAAATTTACTCTTTAGGATTACCGTAGGCTATTAATATTATATATGTATGTACATATATGAATCAAAAACACTTTTATAAATAAAAGATAAAGCTTATATTTTCAAGATATTTGACGTTAAAAATTGACTCAGTATGAAAACAGTAACAATCAATGAGATTAAGTAATAAAGTTCCAATATTTCTTTTTAATTTATTTACATATTTCTAGCGACTCACTCTCGCTTCGCTCAGGTTCTTTCCTAGGTTTATTTTAACAGTTAATATGGATAACATAGATTATATAATAGCCTTCGTCAATAAATGACCTATCTAACACAAAAAGAATTTTTCAAATCGGATAAGTAGTTCCTGAGATAAGCGCGTTCATACCATATATATATATATATATATATATATATATATATATATATATATATATATATATATATATATATATATATATATATATATATATATATATATATTTCTGAAATATGTTGGAATAAAGATTGATGAGAACTGATTCGTTGAATTTTTATATTCATAAATTAAATTTAACGAAATGAGATAAAACTAAATAAACAAATACACATACTGTAAGGTTTTCATTAACAGAGCATCAATGTATTTCAATGTAGATGAAATTTAACTTGGGAGCATTACTGTGTAGATTAGTTTTAAACTCGTTCCCGCTGAGTGGTTGCAAACTATCTCACGTGTTTACATGCGACCTGACAATCGGTTTAGTTAAATTAGTAAACACTCAGTTAAAGAATGTACGTACGTATATCTGTACATAGAAAAAAATATGCTAAAAACCGAGTCAGGGGGATGTAAGAGAAATAGAACATATCCAGATTTTTTTCAATTTTTTTGTTTCTCTGTGTTTGTTTGTTTGTCTGTTTGTACGGGCTAATCTCCGAAACTGTTGGACCGATCACATCTTAGATACTTTTATTCCGGAAAATTAAAGAGTTCCCGTGGGATAGATAAAAAACTATAGTAACTTAGTAGACAAAAAAGAAGCGAACGAAGCGAGCGGAGCCCCTACTCTATTCAGCCCTTTTTAACGTCCCACTGCTAGGCACGGGCCTCCCTCAATACGAGGGGAATCAACTTATAGTCCACCACGCTGGCCAAGTGCGGATTGGCGGACTTCACATGTCTTTTGAAAACTTGCTAGGTTTCTTCAGACATGCAGGTTTCCTCACGATGTTTTCCTTCACCGTAAGGCAAGTGGTAATCATGTTAGAAATGATTCGCACATGAAAGTATCAGAGGTGCGAGACCCGGGATTTGAACCCGCTTCACTCGGTTTCCCAAGCGAGCGCGTTACCACTGCCACAAGCTCAACGAAAAAATATTTTTTTTGTAATGGAGAAATTAAAAATCCGCTAAACAGATTTAGATAGGTATGCATATATTTTCAGACCCTGGGAAGGATATAGGATAGTTTTTATCCTAGAAATCATTGCTTTAGTAGGTGAGAATAGGGATGAGTTTGTTTGAGAAATCAATAATGTCTAAAGTAAGGGATATAAAACTCATACTCTATACTTTTATTTGAAATTTCGTTTTGTTTGAATCAACTCTTTTTTATAAAAGTCCGAAATTTTATAGTTAAGTGTCTGGGGGTATGGAACTTGAGTATGTTTGTAACTTGTTCATTTGAAAACGACTCAGCAGATTGGATTGAAGAATGTTTGTTTCTTATAAGTATTAGTAAGAAACAAATCGTTAAACATCCGGACAACTCGATCGGTTTGAATATAACTTAGCTACATTATTAATTAAAATAACATATATTTAGTCGCTTACTTAGAAAACTTTTAATGTGCTAATTATTTTTCAACAAACTTAAGAAAACATTGTTAGCAAATCCCATGTTCAAAACCGTAACTAAGCTAGTTCTTGTAAGGCTTGTAAAGTCCGTAAACCCACGTTTAGACATTATGGTGGTATAATCCCCTCACTTTGATGGGAAAACTGAGTATTCTGTGAGAGATTAAAAATCTACATTATACATTTGCAAAAACTTACATATCTAAAATGATCTTTGACGACACGTTTGGCTCAGCTCAGTGACCCTACTTGCTGTGCCAGCGGTCTCGGGTTCAAGTCCCGCTGGGGGCATTCATTTGTGTGAGCGCGAATGTTTGTACTCCAGTCATGGGTGTTTATATTTATAATATGTTTGTATTTAAAGTTATATATGTAGTGTATCAACTATCTAGTATCTATAACACAAGCCTAGCTTACCATGGAACTAGATGGTGCTGTGTTTTAATGTCCCAACATATTTTATTTACATCTATTTTGTGCTGAAAATTCTAAAAAAATTAAAATTATGTGTGTATATAAAAAACTTACATTGGCTTCCATTTCAAACATTATATAACTAGAAAACAAATTTTAAAACAAAATTGAAAGCACAAATCCACAATTATTATATTTTTATACGAGTATGGATAGATTTTTACAATGCATTGCAAAAGCTAGGTTTTATTAAGCCATCAAAGTTTATATTACTGCTTTATGGGAGTCATTCTAGATTAATTTGTAGCAGATTGTAACTGTTATAGCCGAAATTATTGTTCAGAAAAGCGAGTTGTGAGATGTTTTGATACATAAAAGCCGTTAGAATATTTCTAATTATAAAGAAATTGTTTATTCTATTAAAAGTTTTGCTATTTTAGTTTCAAAAACAAATTAAAGTTTCTTAATAAAATTAAGAATGAATAGTTTGTTTGTCTGTACTGGTTGAAGGACTAATTTTGATGCTTTTGTAAAAAGCTCGATAGGAACTTACAACAGTTTTTTATATATTTGTATCGTCTAGTACTATCGTGGAATAAAATGTTATTTATGTTGTACTAGTTATGTGTTAAAATATCAATAGGATTTCTTAAACTTGCCGGCTTGTATTTAAAATTCAACATTTATGTAGTAAAAGTTGAGCTTTTTTATATATATATTATATTGTTATTAAATATATTAGGTATTTTGAATTTTGTAACAAACATTTAACGTGAAACTATAACAAAATATTAAAATTAATTTTATAAATAACTAGCGATTTACCCTCGCTTCACTCGGGGCGTCCCTAGGTATGTTTTAATTTTTTTGAGCGAACCCCTAATACTTTTTCTAAAATAAAAGTAGCCTAAGTTACTCCTTATAATATCAGCTATATGACAGTGAAAGTCCCGTTAAGATTGGTCCAGTCATTTCGGAGATTAGACAGAACAAACAGACTGAAAGACAGACAGACAGACAAACAGACAAAATTTTAAAAATTGTGTTTATCTAATAAGTATTATATATAATTCCATATGCATTTAGTAAAAAGCTGTTATTTTGACATTACAAACAGACACTTCAGTTTTATTTATCTGTCTAGATTATAATATGCGAGCAAACCTACCGTGATACATTAGCTCGTGAATCTCATATTTTAAATTAAGCCGATAAGTAAATTAAGTAAACAAGAAAAGAAAATCTCGTTTCTTGACAATTACATGGCTATTTCGCAGCCTCGAAAAGATTGTGCGAAAACTTCAGCCAAATGTAATATGCATATAAAGTAGCCTAAGTTGTGCTCACACTGGAGACTAAACACCAAAGCGTTTTTATTATACACATATGCATTTTTTTGTTTGTAGGTACGTGTGTTTGTTTGTTCTTCACACTGAAACAACTAGACGGTTTTGAGTGAAATTTATTACATACTAGCGACTCACCCTCGCTTCGACTTCGACAAAAACAAATCTTTCCCACGGGAATCTTACTTTTTTCCGGGATGATATATAGCCTATAACCTTTCTCGGTTAACGGGCTATCTAATGCAAAAGGATTTTTTCAAATGGAATTAGTAATTCCTGAGATTAGCGCGTTCAACCAAACAAACAAACCAACAAACTCTTCAGCTTTATAATATTAGTTTAGATATAAGTTATAATCTGGAGTAACCCTCAACCTACTGTAAAGTTCTTAATAGAAAAGAAATTATAATATTATGAATAGCATAATACGTATAATATATATTCAAGGATGTGCTATTTCTATACAAAATAAAGTTTTCAGTTACCACTATCGATTAACATGCCCGCAACAGTCCCAAAAATATTATGCACAATATATATTACGCAAAATAGGCTCAATTAAGTATATATTTTCAAAATTCTTGAATAAAATAGTTAGTTATATTTTCTGTATAAGCTACTCGACTTACAGATTCAATTCGCGATTGTGAAGATTAATTTTAGTCATTTAAAATATAAGTTATACCATATTTGTTACATTGATAATTTTGATATAATTTATTAGGTTGGTTCCTCATGCAAACTTTTATCCCCATTTTCACCCTACTCACTCAAACTATTTCCTAACAATATTTCATCTAAATCGACCCCGTAGTTTCGGAGCTTATTCGGTACAAACAAACAAACAAGAAATCTTTCTTCTTTATTATATTAGTATCTTATGGGTTAAGTAACTCACCACTGTACAATACGTACGACGGTATATAGCGTAACTACATCAATTAAAACTTAGAGGGATAAAAATGACTAGAAATTTTAAAATATCGGCTGCAAAAGATACAAAGAAAAACATTTATTATTATTAATATTCAAAATTTATGTATTATCTATATTTTATATTTATGTAATTTCTGCAATGAGCTTAACTTATGTCTTATGTGAATGTCGCATAACAAAGTAGCCTATTGAGTAAATACTTGTCAGTTATACAAAGCTTCCGCAAATTCGTGGTCGGCTTATGGACTTATAGGATGATTTCGCTTGAATTTTTCATAGAAAACTTTAAATCGTTCGAAAGTTCAGTAAGCTAAAGGAACGTTGTGAATGTTAATATATATTTTAGATCTTTTCATATTTAAAAACTTTGATTGGGAATAAAGTAATCAAAATACAAATTAGTTCCCAACGCTTAATGCTTCAAAGCTCTCTAGTTCGATGCTTACAATATTTTCTTAGATTTACGCGAAAATTGGATAATTTATAAGATTATCTTATAACACATTTGGCTCAGTTTGTAGTGACCCTACTTACTGTGCCAGCGGTAGCCGGTTCGAGTCCCGCTGGGGGCGTTCATTTATGTAATGAGCACAAATGTTTGTACTCTAGTCATGGGTGTTTATATTTATAATATGTATGTATTTAAAGTTAAATATGTGTAGCGTATCAACTATTTAGTATCCATAACACAAGCCTCGTGGCTTACCATGGAACTACTCGTAGATGTACTTAATAATGTCCCAAGATATTTATTCATTTATTTATCTTAGAAAAGATAGTTTTATCCGATGCTTGGAAGTTATTTCATATTTCGTTTTATACATTATCATAAAAAGATATTGAAGTGACATAACGTTAAAAGGATCGTAAAATATTTCACTAAAAGCAATTTAATGAAAAATGTTCAAAATGCCTATTATATTATAATCCACCTTTGTCCCCATCATCTTTCATAATTTTGTCTACTAGCTACTTACCCTCGCTTCTACAATACTTTTTAACGGTTAGTATAGATTTCTCAGAAATGAGATATGTTCTCACAATAAAAATTATTCTATATGTTGATCCAGATAGCCAGCTATCATCATACCAATTTTTGTCAAAATCTATTCAGTAGTTTTGTCGTCATGCGTTCCCAGACAAACAGACAGATATAAAATTCTAAAAACTACAGATTCGGATTCTCAATAATAATGTTTGTCGATAATTATTACTGTATCAATAAAAATTTTCAAATATTTAATGTACAGATTCGGCTCAATTACAATTTTATTATATATATAGATATAGTATCTGTTCTTTAAGCGTAATCTATACTAATATTATAAAGCTGAAGAGTTTGTTTGTTTGTTTGTTTGGTTGAATGCGCTAATCTCAGGAACTTCTATTACAATTTAAAAAATTCTTTTTTGCATTAGATAGCCCGTTAACTGAGGAAGGCTATAGGCTATATATCATTCCGGAAAATGTACGGTTCCCGTGGGATAGATTTGTTTTTGTCTAGGGACGAACCCGAAGCAAAGCGAGGATGAGTCGCTAGTAAAGAATATAACTGTAGTAGATTTGATGGGATATGTATTTGTATGAGGAGAAAAGACATGTGACGAGAAGAGTGATGGAAATGAATGTAAATGGATAGAGAGGGAGAAAAAGACTGTAGAAAAAACGGGAAAATTGTGTAAGATAAGACAAGAAAGAGATAGGGATGAATGATGAGGTGAGAAGTAATAAGGGAGAGTGGAAAAGAAAGATGTACTGCGTCAACTCCAAGTAATGGGGAAGGAGATGATGATTATTTTCAATTATGATAATTTTCAAGTATTTACCTTCCGTTATTAGGTAAAAACTTTAAAATAATTAAGCCATAATTGAATTAGATGTTAATAATTTCTTCGTAATGTTTGAATTCACTCATTTATTAAACGAAAATATTAAATTAGTCACAAGAAGTTGGTATCACGTAACATAAACATATAAAAATATTTCAGTAAAGTTTTGTACGTGTTACGCTTGTCTTGGTTATAGAGAGACCAATTAGGCTTAAAAAAATATCTTTCACCATATATATCTCTATAAGTGAAGATAAGTTACAAATTAATAACTACTTAATTCTTAAACAAAAAAGCTCTGCCTGTATAATCTAAAGCTTATTTTCAAACTATAATTTTTAAGCTAAATTTCTCTTACTAGTGCATTTTTCATTTTGGGACAAGCGTATTTCGTTCATAGGTTTATTGCATAGTGTTTGCAATATTACTCGGTAAGCTCCCAACGTAAAAGAAGGTTTTGGGCTAAATCTAGGTTAATCTTATAGTGCCTGGGCTACCGAGCTTCGTTCGGAGTTTTTTTTATTATATCGTATTTTTTAGATAAAACAACTAAAAACTTGTATAAATACAAAAAAAAAAAACAATAAAACAAAAGTAAAAACTTTGTATCCGACTGGGATTCGAACCTGTGATTTGACCAAACGTACACACACACACACACACACACACACACACACACACACACACACTATATATATATATATATATATATATATATATATATATATATATATATATATATATATATATATATATATATAATATGAGAGGTTGCAGATTTCTTTTCGTAATAAATTTATCCCACAGGGACCGGAAAAATGTAACCGTTGTGGTATTCCAGACTATAATATATCTCTATGCCAAATTTCATTCAGATCCATTCAGCCGTTCTTGCGTGAATGAGTAACAAACTTCAAACATCTAAACTTTTGTTACTTTAAAGTAAAATTGTAAAGATATATGTATGTAATAAAAACTAGATCATAACCTATATATTATATTATTAGAATATTTTAATAATACTACTATTTAGTTCTAATCCTTCTTCGTTACAATAGTTATTTAAGTTATTTTCAGAGCTTACGCTATCTGTCAACCTGTCTTCTTTTAAATGGCTACATCATTTAAACTACTAAACGGCTACGTCATTCGCTTTAAATTTTCTCTTTGATGTAAAATATAAACAACGTAGTTTTAAGTTTATTTTTATTTTTACTGTTTTATTAAAATAATAAATACAAGTATCCAAATTGATACCTTTAACTTTGATGGTTAAGAAAAAATAATGAAATATGACCGAATTTAACCTATCATTGCCTCACTGCTTATTTGTCCAAATTACCAATTTATTAAAAGGTTTTTTTAATACAAAATATTGTTTTTTAATGTCAATTCTATTTCTATTAAATACATATTATACTTTAATAAAATAAAAATATTTTATCTGTATTTGAATATTTTATCTTCAAATCTTTGAAATAAAGCTTTGTTTAATAAAAAAAAACTCTACTACAAAGTACAACAAGTATTGATAGTTTAAATAATTAAACACTAAGATGACGCTGTGGTAGTATGATAAATAAATATGTTGAGACATTAACACACAGCACCATCTAGTTCCATGGTAAGCTACGAGGCTTGTATCATGGATACCAGATAGTTGATACACTACAGATATAAAACTTTAAATACATACATATTATAAATATAAACACCCATGACTAGAGTACAAACATTCATGCTGATCACAGAAATGAAAGCCCCCAGCGGGACTCGAACCCGCTACCGCTGGCACAGTAAATAGGGTCGCTACAGACTGAGCCAAATGTCATTTATCAAATGATAAATTCGTGTCTCACTAATTTCATTTATAGCGAGACAAATGTACGAAGCTTGCCATGGATAGTGGTTTATGTACAACAGACCTATAAAATCTTTGACACACTTCTCATGAAAAGTTATTTCTAGGTAGATAATACCAGAGAAGCGTGTGTTTGGAAAAGCATATTTTATTACACCCATTTCAGAATACGACCCCATCACGAGTTTATTCGTGATATTAAAATCGTTTTGTTATTGGTATTTTCTGAAAATACTTAACTAGTTCTTCAATGCTAAAAAAGATTTTTAAAACTCAAGTAAAACATAAAATTTTACATCACTAAAAATATATTTAAACAAATATTGAAATGCGAGTTAAAACTGTATTCGTTTTGTTTGTTTGCTTGTTTGTCTATCTATTCCATACTAACCGTTGAAACGTACGATGGTTCACTAGTTTAATAAATGTAAAGAGGTTTCTGTTGCATTAATTTAACCTATTAAAGGGCACGAGGTGATCACAATGCCAACTTCTCAATTTTTGCTGTAAGTGAGAATTTCTTAATTGAAAAAAATACAACATCTATTTTTGCCTCGATCCAAGACTCGAACCTAGGACTATTGGATCTGCAGCCATACATGCTGATCACTAAATTTTTATATAAAAAACGATATAAAGAAGGATAAATAAACAAAATAACAAAACAATAAACAACTATTAGAATTTATAAAATTAGTAAGGAGTAAGGATACAATTAAAATTTATAAATAATTACAAAATCCAGTTAAGAAAGTTATAATAAAGTCAATCTAATTTCTAATAAAACTTATTTTAGACTTAATGACTTACCGACCGTTCGAGGATACTCAATGAATTCGAACCACTGGAGTTGTTACAGTTCATAGTATTTGAAACATTGTAAATGTATATTTTGTCATAATCCTGAAATTCGTCGTGCGGTCATCTCACATCCCCGCAAGGGAAGTGGGGAAACAGTTTCAGGGCATAGCCCTCTGACTGTGGCTTCTATCGCCGCCCACGAATATGGGCGCGTCCCTGGGAGAGTCCTAGCTAGGACTCGTAGCGGAATCGGACAGGGGAGTGCCTTGTGCGTCGCAAGCGGGGATAATTAGACTAATTTTCACGGATTTATTTTCATTTTTGGATCCCGATGTTTCGAATGCTTCACAGCAATCATGATCAAGAGAGAGACGGACAGTGTGACCATGATTGCTTAAAAATATTCAAAACGTCGGAAATCAAAAATTACAATAAATCCACATAACTTTTGTGCGGTTTATTTATATACGTATATCAAAAGTGATATAATTACTCGTGTTTATGTTTAAAATGGAAAATGAGGGATGTTATTAGTTCGATGCCTATATCAGACTATGACGTTGCAGCTCCAAAATTAATAGCTCTCGATGTGATTTTTTCGTGAAAAATTTCTTTAAAAAATGCATTGAAATCAATTTTTTTTTTAATTTTGAGTTATGATGCAACAAACATACACATGCACACAGACAAGCATATGTCTAACAATAAGTCCACATTTATCTTCACAGATAAAAAAGCGTAAAAGCTACAAAAATTAATATAGCATTTTACATAATATACGTATAAGTTACTTTCTTAGACGAGGCATATAATATTATACACTATAACATTTTAAGTATGTGTACGATATGTAAGTAATGGGAGAAAGTTTTATCGACTTGGGCAAAGTTTATACTGAAGTACAAAGAGGGATTTGTCTAACATTGATGGATATTTCGAAGAAGCTTTTGAAAGCTCATGATAGCAGAGTAAAAGATGTTAAAATTATATTTCATATCCTAAAAGATTCTAGTCTATAAAATTATCAAAATTCTAGCAGTTGGATAACTATAACTTCTACGTCACTAATATATTGGATAACTATGATTTTTATATCACTTCTAAAAGTTTTTCAAGAATTGTAAATCAATATAATTTGAGATTTATTAATCTTACCGCAATAAACAAGTAGTACATAACTAATTTAAGTACATTATATGTATGGTTGTTAGAAGCGTAGGATATTTCTGATGATACTTGAAATTTTCATCTATACTTAATATATCTATAATGTAATATAATAATATAATATTATAAAGCTGAAGAGTTCGTTTCTTTGGTTGTTTGATTGAACGCATTAATCTCAGGAACTCCTAATCCGATTAGAATTTTTTTTTTGCATTAGATAGCCCGTTAAATGAGGATGGCTATAGGCTATATATCATCCCGGAAAAATATATAGTTCCCGTGTGATAGATTTGTTTTTGTCTAGGGACAAACCCGAAGCGAAGCGAGGGTAAGTCGCTAGTAGTTTATAAATATTATATATACAAAACGCTAATTTCTTATATATTTATTGTAAGAGAGAACGATCCTACGACCTCTACATGGAACCATTAGATTATTTACATTTATTTACTTTAGTTACAGAAGAAATTTTCGAATAAATAAACAATATGTTGGGACATTAACACAAAGCGTGATCTAGTTCCATGGTAAGCTACGAGACTTGTGTTATGGATACCAGATAGTTGATACACTATACATATATAACTTTAAATACATACATATTATAAATATAAACACCCATGACTGGAGTACAAACATTCGTGCTCATCACACAAATAAATGCCCCCAGCGGGACTCGAACCCGCGACCGCTGGCACAGCAAGTAGGGTCACTACAAACTGAGTCAAACGTGTCGTCAAATATCTGTACAATTTAATTTCAAAATGCATTCAGATATTGAATCGCCAAATCGCATACTTGAAATTCCATACAGGATCCTCTTATATACGACCAACTATACTACTTTGCTAGACTAAGAGCCAAAATTGTTTAAATAACATAATTTATGTATAATTTTTTAATATTTTATCTCACTGAACAAAAAGAGGTATAATAACATCGCAGCGCTTTGCACTATGTTCTTTTTACCTACCTCGCAAGATATTGATATAGCGTGAAGTTGTGTGTGCGTGCGTTTTTTTTTAATGGAAATGGGCTCACTCTTGACCTTTGTCTTAGCTCGAAGGCATAGAAAAGGTCTACGATGGACACACACCTTAAAGAGTTTCAAGTTATACGCACACAGAAAAATAGACGCAGGCATTCCTCTTTTTGGCTGTGCGCGTTATAAAAGATGACGAATATCGCTTAATGCATAGTACGTGTGTTTGTTAAATATACTCAGTTTTTTTTTATAAAAGGCTCTCAATATGAGCACCGAAGAAATTCACAAAAAATTATCTTCATTTTTGACGTCCTTACAAGCATAGGATACCTATTAGTGTTATCCAGAGTTAGATGGGTTCTATAAAACACTTTAGTCTCATAAAAAGTATCCTGCCATTACATCCTAATTTAGTTGAAAAATATAAAAAAGTGCGTGTGCGCAATTTACACATCTTAGAAGTGAAACTTAATCCGTATTTTAATATTATAAATGTAAAAGTTTGTGAGTATGTATGGATGTTTGTTACTTTTTTACGCCAGAAAGGCTGAACAGATCTGAATGAATTTTGGTAACATATAGGCTTCTTTTTATCTCGGAAAAATATACGGTTGCCGTGGGATAGATTTGTTTTTGTTTTTCTAGAGGTGAACCCGAACAAAGCGGGGGTAAGTCGCTAGTATTATATATTTGTCAGAAAATAGCAACGGTTACCCATGACAAAATTACAAAGTATTCTATATGATTCTCTCCCGGCTTAATCTTATATATTATATTTATGTGTTTGTCTCTTTTCAGAGTCGCATTTTCGTTACATCAAGTTTCAAATCACGATGATTCTAAAGAAATTGCACTTCAAAAACATAACTTTATAAAAATCTTAAAATTCACTCCTTAAAACAGGTTAGACGTTTACTAAAACTAGCCCCTGTAATATAAAAGAAAAGCTTAAGCAACATTATTGTAAAATATTATAAAATCACTTATATTTTAATATACTTCCAAAGAATTTTCATATTACCGGTAGGAAGTGGGTAAAATTCTAAGTAAGCCGTCAGTGGTGTCAGGTGGCAATATTCAAATATAAGATCTCGAGTGGAATCTCAAGTATCTCACGATTTAGCTCCATAATGTACTGAATTTAGAAAAATGTATTGACATTTTTAGACGACCATTGATCGTTGTTGTCCATGAGGCAAAATAGAGAAAGATTTAACCACTGTTTATGCAAATGGCGACATGTTTGATTCAGTTTGTAGTGACCCTACTTGCTGTACCAGCGGTCGCAGGTTTGAGTCCCGCTAGGAGCATACATTTTTGTCATGAGCACGAATGCTTGTACTCTAGTTATGGATTCTTATATTTATAATATCTATGTATTTAAAGTTATATATGTGTAGTGTATCAACTATCTGGTATCCATAACACAAGCCTAGTAGCTTACCATGGAACTAGATGGTGCTGTGTGTTGTAACCCAACATATATAATATATTTTAAAGAATATTTTAATACTTTCTTTTCGTCTCATTATCTAGTAGCTGGCATTTGCAGCTGTCGATATAAAGATCTTGGGTTTAAATTCTTAGTCGAGTTATTAATAGTTATTGGGATTTTCTATCAAAAAATTCTTGGTAGCAGTCAAGAGTTGCGAAATTGGCGATGTTTTTCGTTGGTTAGTTTAAATTTTATTTACTTGGAATTTGAGAGAGAAAACATACTGAATGTCTCTCACGCCGATGGTTAGTGTCACTAAATTGGTCACATTGAGACTAATATTGTTTAGGAGAAAATAATATACAAATGTTTTTTTATTTGCTAAATATAGCAACACGTTAGGAAAGATCAAAAATATGTCAAAATGACGAGGTAACTGTCTAAATATTTTCCTTTCATTTTATTCTGTATCACAGAAGTACTGGAGAAATGTAATAAACTATACTATAGTAAATAATCAATCTAGCATTGGAAATATGTACGTAATTCTTATTAGCCCATAAAAAGTAACAGCGATCCTCCGTTACTGCTTGCACATGACATATTCCACAAAGTATTTATTATTAAAATACATTATTTTCACTCTCCAGCCTACAAAATATGTTGCAAAAAAATTGACTTTGAACTGTTGCTCCGATGATACATAAAAGAACAAAGAAACAAACATACATGTTTAAAATATTAGCGACTTGCCTTACTTCTCTATGTGCTACTTCAGGTGTAGTCTATTTTTGTACTAAATTTCAGGCAAATTTATCTAGGTTTTTCGGTGTGGAGTTGTAAGAAGCATACACACATGCAAACATTCGCTTTTATAATAGTAGTCCATTTAGTTAGACATCAAGGCACACATTTATCTACCTTAATATTTATTATACTACACTGTTAAGACTATTTTTTTATTATACAACTAACGACTTACCCTTGCTTCGCTCGGATACGTCCGTAGGTATGATTTTGTTCACAATTCCATATGTTTTAATTGTTTTGCCTAATTCTTTTTCTAAAGTAAAAGTAGCATAAGTTACTCCTTATAATATCAGCTATCTACCAGTGAAAGTTAGGTCAAAATTGGTTTAGCCGCTTCGGAGATTAGCCGGAACAAACAGACAGCCAAAAATTTTTTTTCTTATAAGTACCGTAATTACTTTTATATGCATTTAGTAAAACGGCTGTAATTTTCACATTACAAACAGACACTTCAATATAATATATTTGTATATATATTAAAAGCAATCTAAATTGCTGCTAATAAAGTAACCAAAATCCCATATAAGATTTACAGTCTCAACAGACAAGATATATCCATCCCTTTCCAACATACGCATAGTTTGTATATTTATCTCTCTTTCACAAAGTGTAGAATTTAATTCAGTTGAAAGGAACAATTTACAAGTACGTCATAGGGTAAGTTGGAAATGCATTCTAACGCAGTAACATTCTTAACACCTCGTTTTATTACATCGAGTCCATCCTTAACTCAATAAACGTTAAGTTCAAAGTAGTGTTCAAACCTTTAAGTTAAAGGTACAATTTATATCTAACTGGCTATGTTTTGGTTAGTTATCGCTTACTTTCTATGAATTCAGTATGATACGAGGACACGTTTGGCTCAATTTGTAGTGACCCTTACTGTGCCAGCGGTCGCGGGTTCGAGACCCGCTGGGAGCATTCATTTGTGTGATGAGCACGAATGTTTGTACTCATGAAAATGTACTTACAATAATTTTAAAATGTATAAAGACATTAGATGTGCTAATGTTTTTCTTCTCCTCTCATATTCCATACTAATCTAAACTTTTAACTTTCCAAAACTAAAGAATTTTCATATAGTACCGAGTTTCATAAGGTAGTAGTAGCCCAGTGGTAAAGCACTTGCTTGGGAAATCAAGTGAAACCGGTTCAAATCCCGGGTCTTGCACCTCTGATATTTTGTGCAAATCACTTTCAACATATTTTTTTTTTGAAAAAAAAAAACCACTTGTCTTACGTTGCAAGAAAACATCGTGAGGAAACCTGCATGTCTGAGAGAATCTAGCAAGTTTTCGAAAGACATGTGAAGTCCGCCCTACACTTGGCCAGCCTGGTGGACTATGGCTTTATCCTCTCGCATTGAAACCTCCTGCTTATGCCCAGCACTCAGCAGTGTAAAAAGAGCTGAATACAATACCGAGTTTCATAGAAGTTCCTACCTTAGCAATATTATAGGCGTTATATTCAACGACACAAACTGACAATTCAATTTATGTATATAATATGTAAATACGTGATAAAAAATATAAATATTACTTTAGCTGAAATATATTTAATTCGATATTCCACAAAAGAATGGCTGTGAAATAGCGGATTTAAAAATAAAACATTCAAAAACCATTACCGCTGTAGCGATTGTTGGCGAATCGTGACCATCGAAATATCAATTTTTATACACATCACGACTCGAGTTAAAATCAATTTTTGAAATTAAATTTGGTGTAAAATTTCATTTTTACTATAACTTTTGTTTTGGGTTATTGTTTAATTAGATGAAACGTACAATGTATTTCAACAACGTATACTAGCGACTTGTCCTCACTTCACTCGGGTGCGTAGGGACGCCTAAGTAGGGACTTGCCTAATATTAGACTATATTTCAAAAAAACACTAAAAAGTTAAAAATAACTGATTGATAGTTTTCCTTAAATGTGAAAAAATATCACTAAGTTAATGTATAGTATTTGTTAAGAGCATTGCGTAATAGTAACAGAGCTTTTACTTTACGTAATTATTTATACCATAGCCAATAAAATGCTGTTACAAAGTCTAAGTGTCATAAAGCTTACAAAGTTTGCGGTCGTAAGCTTTGCAAAATACAACTATGTGGAAATAATGGGTACTGGAAGTGGTATTAAAATGTTTTCGCTATGAATTTGTTCAAAATGTTGCTCTTTTTAATTGGTAAAGAGCTGGTTTGATCCTCAGATCGATTAAATATACAAAATATGCACTGAAAATCAATAAATATGTTGGCTCTTTCAAATAAAAATGAACTTTTCGTAAAATATTGGGCGTAAAACTTCGACTTATTATAAAACTGGTGACTCACCCTCGTTTCGCTCGAATTCATCCCTAGATACGTTTTAAAGGTTAGTATGAAATAGATAGTCGATCCCATGCTGTGTGAAAAACAAAATCAAGTCTATCCCTCGGGAACCGTACGTTTTTCCGGGATAATCTATCTCTGTGCCAAATTTCATCTAGATCTGTTTAGCTTCCGTGATTGAGTAACAAACATCCATCCATCCAAACTTTCGCATTTATAATATTATTATTGTAAATATAAATGAAATATCAATTAGAATTTGACGGTCATTAATAATAAGTCAATTAAGGTTCCTGTCATTTGCTATTGTAAAGTTGAGTAAATACTTCAAAGATTCAACTTCAGAATTATTGAAAAAAAACAAGGAAATCGTTGTTCGAAATTGAAAGATGCTCAAACTTTGTTTCTAGACTAACGAATTTGAAGTTTTTAAATTTTTGTAACAGTATTGTTATTAGAAGCCGTAAGTTTGAGAAAAATCAAAAGAAAAAGTTACATAATTAACTGTCAAAGAATATCTATATATAATAAAACTGTAGAGGTCGAATGTCTGTACATTGAAAAAAATGCTAAAAACCGGTTCAGGGCTTTTCATCCCGGAAAATTAAAGAGTTCCCGTGGGATAGTTAAAAAACTATAGTAACTTATACAGCTTAGTACACAAAAAATACCGATTGGATTTTAATGAAATTTTACAATACTATAGTTTATATATCAGAATTACAAATAAACTACTTTTTATCCCGGAAAAATGTACGTTTCCCGTGGGATAAATTTGTTTTTGTTTATCTGAAGGCGAACACGAGCGAAGCGAGGGTGAGCCGCTAATCCGCAATAAAATACTATACTGTTACATTTTCTTACAAGATAGAGTGGAGGTCTCTAACATTTTCCTCTTCTTTTAATCTTTCATCTTTTTCTTTTTTCCACTGCTTTTCTTTCAATCCCATAAATAACGCATCAATGATGATATCACAAACGAACGTAAGCTACTTTTAAGGCTTACTATAGCGTCGAGGAATATCATCCAACGTTCCATATTCTTATATTTTATTTTTTCTACATTACTGTTTTCAATACTTATTAAAGTCTGAAAATATAACGGTGGGTCTGAAAATTCCATTTGTTCTTCTTCTTCTTAGTCGTTCGCTCTTGGCAGAGTGGTCGTGGTTGACGACGATGAATTTTCTTTATCTAATGTAGCTCCTGTAATGTGCCTCCATTTATGACGGTCTTCGGCGTCTCGGGAGCACTGGACTATGGATTTTTGTGTTACGGCTTTTATAAGGTCTGTCCAACGCGTGGATGATCGCCCGCGTGACCGCTTGCCTTCTATTTTCCCCTGGACAACGAGTCGTTCCATGGAGTGCTTCTTTCGGACAATGTGTCCGAAGTATTTAAGTATTCGTGTCTGTACTGTAGACGATAATCTCTGTTTGATGTTTAGTTCCTCCAAAATCGAGATGTTGGTTCGAAACGCTGTCCAAGGGATTCGCAAAAGTCGCCGCCAGCACCACATTTCGAATGCATCGATTTTGCGTCGGTCTTTCAGGCGAACCGTCCATGTTTCAGCGCCATAAAGAAATATTGGGAAGACTAAACTTCTCATAAGGCGGACTTTCGTGGCTTTGGTGATATTTCGGTTGCCCCAGACTCTTTTTAGCCTATCAACGGCAGATCTTGTGATAGCACATCTCCTTTGAATCTCGTTCTCACACCCACCATTGTTCGTGATAGTGGAGCCGAGGTACACGTAGCTTTGAACAACCTCACAGTTGCCAATCGTGGGGATGTCAGGGTGGTTTAGTTCAGCTCGGTCGACGATCATGATCTTGGTTTTTTCTTTGTTGATCGCGAGTCCAAAGGAGAGGCTTGTTGTCTCTAGGCATGTCAGCAGGTGTTCCATATCTTCTTTTGTTTGCGCAAGAAGAGTGGTATCATCGGCGTACCTTAAGTTTGTTATTTTTTGTTCTAGTTGGAAATAATTAATTACTTATTTTTACACTATAACCTTTGCACGGGACAGAGTACAAGCGCTACTATCGCTACACACTCATGAAAGGTTCTACAGACAAACAGACCTGATCTTCTTTCAGTATGATAGAATTGGTCGTTCAAAGTCTTTTGAAGTCTTCACCTAATTTGTGTTATACTGAATCTACCACTGCTTATCTACTTTAAGTATTTTTAAATAAAACAACTATCTTTTCGGATTTTTTCGCGGAATTATTTTGATTTTTGGTTCCCGACGTTTCGATTGCTTTACAGCAATTATGGTCACCGGAGAGACTAAGGTGTTAGATGTCTCAAAAGTATTACATAGTTGTAACAGACAGCCTACCTACAAAATAACAAAATGAATATTTTATTTTTTTTTTTAATCATTCTTGCTTCATATTTTACGAATTTAGGAAGTTTTCCATCATTTTCGCAAGTAAATTTCAGTCAAACTTGCCATCGTGCGTAGCTCTTTATTCTCTGTTCTGGAAACAACAAAATATAAGTTATTTTATTATAAAAGTTGTATCCAGTTCAGCCCACGCTCTTCGTCATAGCGCATATTTTGGTATGCTTTACGATTTCCGCCACGTCATAAATAAGACAACTCGACGCTCGAAATTATGCCATTTCCTTAAAGTGTTGGCTTTTTATTTAACTCCACTCCCTGTTTTTAGTTTAAAGGGTATTTCAGAAGTTGGCGTTTTATGTTTTTTTAAAGAAGCTTTTTTATGTTTGTACGTTGATTACTCTGTTATTGTTTGAAGGAATCACGTGATTCTCTTTCTTATGAGAAATTACCTTTTGCTTGAACCAACACTCGTTGATATCGTGCAAATTATTAAGCTTAAGCTTAAAAAGTTTTATTCTAAATTAACTTAACACATTAATGTTATACACGTTTGGCTCAGTTTGTAGTGGCCTTATTTGCTGTGCTAGCGGTCGCGGGTTCGAGTCTTATAATATTAAAAAAGGTGTTAATTATCGTTTTTATGTCATCAATCATCATCATAATGAACTTTTTTGATATAAAACTAGTTTTTTCGGGAAATATATCAAAATCGGACTTATCTCTAAAATCTGTAAAATATATACACATTGTCTTCAAAACCGCCTTTTATCGTCGGTTTAAAACCACGATTATTTACAGTTATCTGTACATATAATAAAATTCTGAGTTGAATCTGTACATTAAATATTTTTCGGAAAATCTTAGTGAAATAATCATTATTACAAAGGCTGAGTCTATAGTTTTTGTCGGTCTGTATGTCTGAGAATCACGAGAAAACCACTGGACAGATTTTGATGAAATTTGTTATGATGATAGCTAATTGTCCGGGTCAACATATAGGATACTTTTTATTGTAGGAAAATATCTCATATCTGAAAAATCTATACTAAACTTTAAAACATAATTATGGACAAATCCGAGCGGAGCGAGGGTGAGTCGCTAGCAGTTAAATAAACGTATGTACAATAGTTAACTATTTTTTAAGTAAAATGTAAAGCAACAACACAAGTTGTTATATTGAGGAGACTTTACGTGCTTTTTCGTAATAAAAAGGATTTATGGCGAAGACGTATATGTACGTTATTTTGACTACAATGTCTTTTTTGGTATTATTTATAATTCAAAAATGTGTTATCTTGTGCAGTAGTGTAACGTTAGCATTACACGCAATTACTCAAGTCGCAGGTTTGATTCTCGATGAATAGGTACTAAACTGTATTTTGATCATGAAAGGAACGGTTTAAGAACTAAATTGCTCTTAACTTTGCATTTTAAAAATCATCAAAGAAGTTTTATAAGTATTATAGCTCACGTACACATTTTTTTTTCTATACAACCTATTATTTTAGTTATTAGTTATTTGTATTAAGGAATAAAATTGTACTAAAGATATACAGAGAAAATATAACTACTATAATATGAAATTACTATTATTTTGCTACTTTATGCGAAAGTATGTGTGTGTCTATGATTCTTACTCTTTTACGCAGTAACGGCTGGTCGAATTTTGATGAGACTTTGTGCACAGATAGAATGTAACCTGGAGTAATATATAGGTTTCTGTTAGGTACCACTAGTTATATATAAATACTAGCGACTCACCCTCGAGTCCTCACTCACTCGGGTTCCTACTTACGCTTTAACGTTTACTATAGATTTCTCAGATATGAAATATTTTGTTGCAGTAAAAAGTATCCTATATGTTGAGCTGGATAACCAGCTATCAAATTTCATTAAAATTCCTCCGATAGTTTTTCCGTGATGCAGTAACAGACAGACAGACAGACAAAAATTCTAAAAACTATAAATTCGGCCTCTGTATCGATAATAATGTCTATTTCAATAAGATTTTCCAAAAACTATTTAATGTACAGATTCAGATTAGTTACAATTTTATTATATGTATAAATGAAAATCTATAAATAAGAGAGAGGTTATTACCTCCTCTGTCAATAAAGGCTGAACGGATTTGAGTGAAATTTAGAATGGAGATAGTTTATGTTCTAAATTACCACATACTTCAGCTGCAAGTACAAAACAAACTAGTACGTATATGTACAATATACAGGCATTTTCAAATAACCTAAGTAATACTTTAGTTTCTATATTACATTAGACTATCATATAGAAATGAGATCCAATTCGACATTTGCTGTATCATCGTTTCCATCTCAGAATGTAATGTGCATGATTTGGTGTTTGTTACTGATACGATCCGGTATATATTTACTTAGCTTACAGATTTTCTTTGATTGTTTTTACCATTTCTTTATATATTATTGTACATAAGTTAATAAATAATTATATGCCAAAATAAAATAATAAATCATTTTTAATAAAATAAAATTTAATAAATAGGTATGTTTTAACAGATTGAATTATTGTGGGTTGTATTATATCGTGTTTTACCGTAGAAATGAGATAATCTCCCGCAGTAAAAAGTAGCCTATGTCACTCTTTAGCCCTCCAACTATCTTCACACAAAAAATCATGTCAATTTGTTACTCTGTTTCGATATGAAAGAAGGACAAACAAACACACTTTTATATTTATTATATCAGTATGAGTTTATACAATCATTTTAAGATGATTACATTATATTTACGCATCCGAGCAAAGTTGTGTTTTCTACTAACATATTACTTCTAGATCAAGCTATTTCTAAGCTTTTATAATAAGCTTAAGTATTATATTTAACTTAGGCCTTAAATATATCAAAGATTTTCTTGAAGGGAAGATTTATGACTGACCCGTTCAAATCTACTCATAGTTGATTGCTTGTGTAATAAAGGAACTGTGTGTTATTACTTATTAGGTATTCTGGACTTCATTTTGGGATTCATATCATGTTTTATCTTAATATCATCCTATTTATATATTTGTTCGGATAGAAAATAGATAATTTATCTAGATTTTAAGAATATTATATTAAACGTTTCAATGTAAGTCTATACAATCAGACTAAAGAATAAATAGACGGAATCCGCCAAAATACATGTTGAAGTCAAATATAGTAGCTTTATTTTGCTGTTTATGCTACTATTACCGATGTTGCCATGGATATTGTTTACTTTCTACAGAGAAAAAGTGTTTTTTTTAAATGTTAAAGTATAAATATGGACAAGAATTAAAATGACATTGTTCTTAATATTTTTATAATAATTTTGAACTATAAAATATAGAACTTATGTAAATAAATAGTAAATTTAAATAGTAAAAAACCTTTGAGATGTCTAAAACCTTAGTCTCTCCTGGGACCATGATTGCTGTAAAGCATTCGAAACGTCGGGAACCAAAAATAAAAATAAATCCGCGAAAAATTTCGGAAACATAGTTGTTTTATTTAAAATATCAAATATTCACGGAAATCTAAATAATTTAAATAATATGTTGGGACATTAACACACAGAACCATCTAGTTCCATGGTAAGTTACGAGGCCTATGTAGTAATATACTACACCTAAATATATTTAAATGCATACATATTATAAATATAAACACCCATGACTGGAGAACAAACGTTCGTGCTCATCACACAAATGAATGCCCCAACGGAACTCGAACCCGCGATCGCCGTCACAGCCAGTAAGGTTAAAAACAGCCACAACTAATATAGCCTACATTAAAAAAGAGATGTACAGTAGGTGATATTATCGCTAAACATGCTAAATGTATATATGAGGCAAGTACTACATACATACGTACATAAATATTTACATAAAATATTAATAAACACAATAAATAATAATAGGTAACTAAAAACAATTATACCTTCTTAATTAATTAAATGTAAAATGATAGAGAAATAATATAAGCGCATGAAGAAATGTTGTGTATCAAGTCGGACTAAAAGACGAACTGTAAAATGAGAAACAACAAAAGTATTTCAAACTTCAAATGAAACTTGCTACAAAGGGGTTTACAAGATACTTCAGGAAGATTGGTAATACAATTATATTCATGTTAAAGACACTTTAGATTGACTTCAGTAAATGAAATTTTATAGGTACAAAGGGTTCCGACAATTTTTCTACTGAAGTTGGTAAAAAAATAAATAAATGTATGAATAGAGAAAAAACAATATGATTCCCCTCATTTGTCTTCACCTTGTTGTGGTAAGAGGCATCATTAGCGTCCGGCAATCCAGTGGGACGTGAAGCCAAGACACTAACTGGAAGGTGGCCCACCTCGGTGGGTGTACCATGTTTATGGGTTGATCCTGGTACTTCTCTGATAGTAGAATGGACCGTGGGAGCAATCCCATGGTTATTGTGGTCTGTCATCATACATAATTATCATACATACTATCTTTCTTTGTAGTTTTTTTTTTTATGGTATTCAGTGATAAACGAGCAGACAGTCCACCTGATGGAAAGCGATACCTGTCGCCCATAACACCTACGGTTCATGCACTTAAGTTTTATGTAACAAAACTGCATAACCGCCGGTACGTTATCACTGTGAGGACTAAGATGATATGCCTCTTGCCTGTAATTGCGCTGGCTACCTTATCCTTCAAACCGGAACACAACAATGCAATCATTGTTGCTTGGCGGCAGAAATAGATAAGGGGGTGGTACCCATCCAGTCGGACTCCTCAGGCTTGACAGAGTCCTACCACCGGTAAAATGTATATATATATATATATATATATATATATATATATATATATATATATATATACGTATGTATTTATTATATTTATATTTTTGTATGTATATACCGTCCTACTTACGGTTTCATTAATCCTTTCACCAGAGGTTGTCTGTAAGAAATTGCTCATAGCAATAACACCGCCTTTGCATGCCTTTTGTTATCTTTCTTTTCTCTTTGATTTTATGTATTTTTTCTTGTGTGTGCAATAAAGTATTTATAAATAAATAAATAAATAGAAATAATAAGTACATTTTTAATAATTAAAAACAAATATAAAATACATTGTGTTTTTAATATTTTCTGTCGTATTGATAAGAATTACATAGTACAATATATCCCTTGAAAACAGGCAGGGAGAACTTAGTTTATATTAAAATTGTGGAGACAACTCACAAATTAAAAGCTTGAAGAACTTTGTTAAACCCATTAAGAATCTAGCGAAATTACATGTAGTATAATACTATAATATAATATTACTATTATCTTTATTGTAACTAAAAAGTTTTATTATTATATAGCTGAACTATTTGTATAAAAGTCTTGTATTCTTGGTTGTCGACATAACAGCATGTTATTTTGATATTTTTAAAATAAAACTATCTTTTTTCGCAGATTTAGTTTATTGTTGTTGACGTATGTTATTTTCTTTATAAAGCACTATAACACAACATATTCCATTTATTTTTATGCAATAAAGTCTTATAAATGAATATCATAGATAAAATGATTACCACGGTAATATAATTTTCGTGACAAATATTATACAAAAAAAATCACAGAAAAATCCAGAAAATGCTAATACAGAGGAATGCAATAGAATATATCTCGAAGCGTCCCAAAGGATGCTGTGAAAGAAATGACACTATCAAAAATGTTATTCCGTTGAAAGTGACGCTCCGGGCGACGACTGTAGAGATAAGAGGACACACGGACAGTGATACAAAATTTTATATAAATAAAATATTAATTATTAATGTATATTTTTAATTTTTTACCATGTTCTTAATTTTTTACCATGTTTTTGATTTTATTCACTAACTAGCATTTGCCCGCGACTCTGCCTAAGTAATTTAAAAAGTAATGAATAAAAAAAAAATCAGTTTTATAGCACTTATACTTTAATATTACGTGATTTTTATACTAGCAATGTAGATTTTACTAAAAAAATTGTTAAAACCAGTAATTAAAATATCTATCTGTTTAAAGAATTATTAGTTCATTTAAAAACAAAATTGTTCTATATTACAAATACGAAGGTATGTCGGTTTGTTTATTTATTTAAATTATTTAATTTAATCATAGAAGGGTAAAAAATTATACTTTACTAGCGATCTACTTAGATGCCTATAAAGCAGGTTAAATTTCATCCAAATACATCCAGCCGTATCGAAGTGTAGGAGTAACGAACAAACAAACAAACTTTCGCATTTTCAATAATACGTCTACAAGTAATATGCAATAATTAAAATTGTTAGTATTTTTATTGCTACATCTTACATTCCAAAGGCTCGTGTGTAGAAAATGATAAAGGCACTGGCAGGACTCGCAGATCTTTCACTCTTTTGTTTATTTTGTGGCGCATAATTTACTTTACTTACGCTCTAAGAGTCAAAGCTAACGTAGGCTAATTATTTGGTATGAATCTTATTTTACATTTTAACGCTTACAAAATACATAATATACATACACATGTATGTAAATTTATTTTGTTTTAATTTTTACTTAACCCAAATAGAAAAATATTTTTTTTTAACCACAGAGCTATAAATAATGCAAAATCAGTTAAAAAATTCATTAGGAATATTATTTTCTTGATACTATCTCTTATCATACATTCAAAATATGATCGTACGCTTAAATTGAGCTCTTTCTCCTTTTTTGACATCGGTTAACTTTATCTTTGGTAATTTTTATACGTGACTAGTGATTTACCCTCGTTTCGCTCGGATGCGTTTCTAGGTGCTCTTTTTTTTTATAGTTGGGGAATGCATTTACGCATACCACCTGTACCCCCAGGTGGTTATGTGGGGCTCACCGGCTAGAAGAGCCGGTACTACCCACTAAACCCCAACTTTCCCCTCCCCTCCGCCTTAGTGGGGCGCCGCGGGATCGCTTACGTATAACTACCGCGACACCCTAGTTTCTAGATGCCCTAGGTAAGTACACGTAGCGTTGCTACAGTTTAATAGGAAGATATTTTTAAGAACAATAATTTTGTGATACATTGTTTTTATAAAGCTTTCTTTGTCTACACGGCGCACGGCTATAAAGCTCTAACTCGACATGTATTTTTCCGACATCTTCAACAATCATCGTCATATTTCAGCCAATTTACACAAAATCTGAATAAATTATACACTTAATTAAACCTTCCTTATAAATCACTTTATCTATTGGTGAAAACCGTATGAAAATCCGTTAGGTAGTTTTTGAGTTTATCGCTTTTACACAAACAGATGGACGCGGAGGGGGACTTTATTTTATAAATATGTTGTGATTATCTATATATAGATAATATATAAATAATATATATTACCTATATCGAGCACTGAAACTGAAAAAAAGGTAATGTCTTTAATTTTTTATTAAAATGTACAATTTTATTTAAATGTACAGAATATATCATACAATATGTTTTTAATAAATCTAACTTTCCAGATTATTTCGCAGACTTATTGTAATTTTTGGGCTCATTTTAAAATATCAAATATTTATATATGTTTTAAAATAGTAATATATACATGATATAATTAAATCAAATATAGATATAGGTACCTACATTAAAGTTAAAATTCATAAACATTAAGCAAACACGCCTCTCACTAACTGAAATGTACGCCCCGAGCTTTTTAAAATAATCTTTTAATATTGAAGAGTTTCATTTATTACCATATACAATATTCTTGTACAAATATTATATATATATATATATATATATATATATATATATATATATATATATATATATATATATATATATATATATATATATATATATATATGTGGTTTCACTCGTGCTAAAACTACAAAAAAACTCTTTGGCTTAGTGTAAACGGCATTTTTCAAATACAATAATGTATGGAATTCTGCTCGATTTGTTAACGTTTATGGTTACTGCTCCGCTCCCTTGAGTAATAGTACGATGATATATAGCCTATAGCCTTCCTCTATAAACGGGCTGTCTAATGCAAAAAGAATTTTTTATATCGGATTAGTAGTTCCTGAGATTAGCGCGTTCCAACAAATAAACAAACAAACTATGTATAATATTAATATAGATAATGAAAACGATTTTTCCTTTGATGTTGTTGGACTTTGATCAATCGACACGGGATCATCTATAGATTGTTTTAGTCTACATATTTTTTTAAATTCAATACACTCTTTATTATTTTTTTTTGATTTGTTTTCATAAATATTAAATAAAATAAAAATAAAAGACGTATTTTTTTCTCGCTTGTTTTTCTTTATTAAATCTATATATTTAATTTATAAGCGAAAGACCCTAATATATATTAAGGTCTCTAAAGACCAAAAGAAACATTTACCATCGACCCAAATCGGGCGACGGACAGCTAGTAGTTAGTTCTGATATTTTTGGTGTTACATTTGCTATGGCGTTGAAAAATTAAATATCTTAACTTATTGTTGTACTAGTAACTTACCCTTGCTTCACTCGGATGCGTCCCTAGGTACGTTTTAATTTTTTTGAGCGAAACCCTAATTCTTTTTCTAAAATAAAAGTAGCCTTAGTTACTCTTTATAATATCAGCTATCTGCTAGTGTAAGTCCCGTTAAAATTGATCCAGCCCTTTAGAAGATTAGCCGGAACAAACAGACAAACAGACAAACAAAAATTTAAAAAAATGTGTTTTTCTTATAAGTTCCGTATATAATTTCATATGTATTTAGTATAAAGCTGTTATTTTGACATTACAAACAGACACTTCAATTTTATTTATCTGGATAGTGAATTGCATTATTTTTTTTAGTCTGTTACTTATAACTAAACTAAATCCATACATTATAAATGCGAAAATAACTCTGTTTATTTGTTTGTCCGTTCGTTTGTTTGTTTGTTACTTTTTCACGACTAAATGGCTGCACCAACTTAAATAAAAATTGGTATGGAGATAGTTTGAGACCCTAGGAAGAGCAAAGGATAGTTTTTACCTCGGAAATCAACCTTTAAATAGATGAAAAGGTGGGTGGAAGTTTGTATGGGTATCAATTGTTTCTCAAGTAAGGGATATAAAACTCATCATACCTATATACTATATAGTCAATCTATTTCATACTAACCGTTAAAAAGTACCTGGGGACAAATCCAAGCAAAGCCGCTAGTAGTAAATAATGCGTAAAGACATTTTAAAGTATTTTTTTTTAAATAAATAAAAATATTCATAAAAATTGTATCTTTTTATTAAGTAAGAATTTTTATTAATATTTAAGTTGCTTTTAATGTACAATACTTTTTTAGATATGAAATTTTATTAATATTTCTAATAATCAATATACTAATTTTTATATTTTCATTTGATTCCAGGTATTGATACAGTTTGTATTTAGCATTCATGATTTGGTGAGACCGTAAGTAACCAATTAATAAAATATATATACATCTAGCAAAACCCGCGGCTTCGCTCGCGCTAAGACTACAACAAAAAAACTTTAAAAAGGTAGGTTTCATACAAATTTTCATCCCTTATTTTATCCCCTTATGGGATGAATTTCAAAAAACGCTAAAACACGTATTTATTAATTGTATTGAAGAGCATTAATACCAAGTTTCAAGAAATTCTGATCATAAATATTTTTTGGTTGTGTTATAACATGTACTTCCCGGGGGAATGAGATAATCTCCCACGGTAAAAAGTATCCTATATGTTGACCCGGATATCCAGCTATCATAATACCAAATTTCATCAAAATCCCTCCAGTTGTTTTTCTGTGATGCGCAGACAGGCAGACAGACAGACAGACAGACCGACAGACAAAAATTCTAAAAACTATAGATTCGGTCTCTGTATCGATAATAAAGTTTATTTCAATTTTCCAAAAGATTTTAAAGATTTCCAAAAGATTTTCCAAAAAATATTTAAGGTATATTCGACTCAGAATTTTATTATATGTATAGACAAGTTGCTTCCATAAGAGCCTATGGCAGACATTAATTGAACAATTTTTTTTATTATTATTTTTTACGTAAAATACATGTGTTTGTCTAATTACGACGAAACTTTTCTAAATCGTTTTATGCACCAATATACAAGGTACAAGCATAATATGAATATAATTGAAATAGTAATAATATGTTGGGACATTAACACACACCATCTAGTTCCATGGTATGCTACGAGGCTTGTGTTATGGATACCTGATAGTTGATACACTATACATATTATATAATTTTAAATACATATATAATAAATGTAAATACCCATAATTGGAGTACAAATATTCGTGCTCATCACACAAATGAATGCCCCCAGCGGGACTCGAACCCGTGACCGCTGGCACAGCTAGTAGGGTCACTACAATTTGAGACAAACGTGTCTTCATGTATGAAATGTACTGAATGTACTGAACGGGTGTGTGCGTATGTTTGTTACTTGTTCGCGCTGAAATGGATGATTTAGTTCAAATAGACCATGACTTGATTTAACATATAAAATAAAAATTGCCAAAAGGTTGCATTACCTGTATAGTGTATATCCATACTTCCATATCCATATCCATTCTTAATATTATAAATGTGTGTGTTTCTTTGTTTGTTTGTCCTTCTTTCACGTCAAAACAGAGAAATGGATTGGCATGATTTTATGTGAAAATAGTTGGAGGGCTGGAGAGTGACGTTGGCTACTTTTTACCGCGAAAGATCATCCCATTCCCATGGAAAAACACGCTATAATACAACCCAAAAAAATATTTATGATCAGAATTTCTTGAAACTTGGTATTAATGCTCGTCAATACAATTAAATAAATACATCTTTCAGAGGCAGTGGTAGCCCAGTGGTAACGCGCTCGCTTGGACAACCGAGTGAAGCGGGTTCAAATCCCGGGTCTCGCACCTCTGATATTTTCATGTGCGAATCATTTCTAACATGATTACCACTTGCCTTACGGTGAAGGAAAACATCGTGAGGAAACCTGCATGTCTGAGAAAACCTAGCAAGTTTTCGAAAGACATGTGAAGTCCACCAATCCGCACTTGGCCAGCGTGGTGGACTATGGCCTGATTCCCCTCGTATTGAGGGAGGCTCGTGCCCAGCAGTGGGACGTTAAAAAGGGCTGAATACATACAAATACATCTTAGTAGGGGATGAAAGTTTGTATGAAACCGACTATTTTAGAGTTTTTCTTTATAGTTTTAAAGTGAGCAAAGCCGCGGGTTTTGCTAGTAATATTATAAATCCAAAGAAGATTGAGTGTCGCACCAGAGTGAAGCAAGGCTAATTTACAAATTGTTCATTTTGATTCTTGTATATGCATTATTATATAAAATTTCGTGCATCTCGGTAACGGTTGTAACGATTTGGATCAAATTTTGTAAAATAATGTTCTAAAAAAAAGGAAATTTTAATATCTTTTCTACAAATACTATATGTATTCAGCCCTTTTTAACGCCCCACTGCTAGGCATGGGCTTCCCTTCAATACTAGGGAAATAAACTATAATACTATCTTATATATTTAAACGAGCAATTCTTGTATATTTATTTATTTATTTATTTATTTATTTATTTATTTATTTATTTATTTATTTATTTATTTATTTATTTATACCGACGATCTCGGAAACGGCTCTAACGATTTTGCTGAAATTTGGTATATGGGGGCTTTCGGGGGCGAAAAATTGATCTAGATTATTCACATGTCTGGGAAAACGCGTGTTTTCGAGTTTCATGCGTTTTTCTTATGCATTATTCTACGCAAAATTTAATCGCGACATCTATACAACTCTGTCAGTAACACTTAGTCACTTAATGTAAAATTATTTTTAAGCCAAATTAAAAAGAAAATTATTCTTATAGCGACATCTATACAACTGTCTCAGTAACACTTAGTCACTTAATGTAAAATTATTTTTAAGCCAAATTAAAAAGAAAATTGTTCTTATCGCGACATCTATACAACTGTCTCAGTAACACTTAGTCACTTAATGTAAAATATACAATCTTTCAAGAACTCCGAGCGAAGCTCGGTCGCCCAGGTACTATACATATTTAAAATAATAACACTCACTGAACTCTAAATTCACGATTTGAAAACCAAGTTTTGATGGAAAACTTCGGCTTACAGGTAGCGATAGTATATACTAATTTATATTTATTGATACCGAAGAAATATATTCTGTAATAACTACGTAACAACTTTTGAAACTTCTTCTTTGTCGTTGGATCTTTTTGTGTAACTTTCATTACTAACTTTCTCATCCGGCTTCACTCATCTGTAAAATAATAGATCGAATGCGAAACTCATCAAAGAACCTCTTTTTTATATAAGACTAGCGACCCCTCGCTATGCTAGGGATGAACCTAGGTACGTTTTAAAGGTTAGTATGAAATAGATAGACTATATGTATACGTATTGTTTATATTATTTTTTTCCAACTTAAAGACGCATTGTTGTAGACAATAGGTTCACCACTAACACCATCTGTTAAAAGTAATCTGAAGTACTGTCAGTTCTGAACTTTTGGATTTTCCAGGTGTTCTTACGGGGTTTCCAAAATTTTTTTAATACTTAAACCACGCCTGATATACCCTCAATAAGACAGAAAAAAAATGATTCAAATCGGTTCAGCCGTTTTTGCAAGACTAACGAAAAGTAATTGATATATATATATATATATATATATATATATATATATATATATATATATATATATATATATATATATATATATATATATTTGCCACTATTCCACGCGGATAACACTTGTACAGTAATAACTAAGTGTACATTTGATTTGTATATATAATTAAGGATATTTGTAATTTTATTTATTGTAAATAAAAGCCTAAGGGTGGAATTTAAATATTTTTTTAATATATATATAGTCTATATATATACTAGTTATTTGATCTAGCATCCTTTAGTACTTAAATATAGTACCTTTCACCTATTTATTTCTATAGGCAAAAACAAAACAGTTCAGAACCTATTTCTCTTATTTTTGTCAATCGATTTTATTTTTTTTAAATAGTAGCTATTGATGAGCTTTAGTGCTATTAATAGAAAAAAAAGATTTTCAAAAAAAAAAAAATTGGAACCATTTTTTTTTATACAGATAGGTAAAGTCTATTCATATAATATGTTTTCCTCAAATTTTCGATAATGATTACGGTCGGATTTTGACCACTGGACGAACTAGTATTAAGAAATCATGGATATTATCCAACTTCAAAATAAGAGATCCTTAATTGAGATATCTGTTTGTATATGTGTAATATAAAGAGTCAAAAAGGTTAATTCTATTAATTAAAAAATACATTTTAAACTGTTTTTAAAGACATGGTATTTGTTTAAAAGTTATTATTATGCCAAACGTGAAGGCAATTGCTAAGACGCTGACTAAATCCCGTATTTTCACACTAAATTGAGTTTATAAGGCTAATAGTTTCTGAGTCATTACCGCTAATGTTACATTAAAGTTTCACACTTGCTTCAACCAGAGTAATATTGGCTAAATAATATGAAACGTATTTGTTCTAAAATGTGTGATTTTAAATATGTTGGGACATTAACACACAACACCATCTAGTTCCATGGTAAGCTACGAGGCCTGTGTTATTGATACACTACATATATATAACTTTAAATACATACATATTATAAATATAAAAACCCATCACTGGAGTACAAACATTCGTGCTCATCACACAAATGAATGCCCCCAGCGGGACTCGAACCCGCGACCACTGACACAGCAAGTAGGGTCACTACAAACTGTGCCAAACTATTACATAACTATTATAAATCTATAAAATGAATAAAATTTTACTGAAGTTAGTTAATTTTTTTCAGAGCCATATGCTCTAACATACATATATTATGTATTATGAAAACGTATAATACGACATAAAGGATAGTAGTATCCTCTATTATTTTTTAACCTTTTTATATATAAACTAGTGACTCACCCTCGGGTTCATTCCTAGGTACCATTAACAGTTAGTATGGAATAAATTGATGGATTGATTGATCTATATAACTTATTTGAGAAATGATTGGTTCTCCATACAAATTTTCATCCCCATTTTCATCCTCTTAAGGGATGATTTCCGGGATAAAAATTATCCTTTGTCCTTTTCAGGATCAAATTATCTTCATAATAAATTTTATCTAAAGATTTTTAGTTTATCCATCACAGACAAACATACGAAAAAAACTTTTTTTTTCTTTATAATATTAGTATAAATATAGATTAATTATTTGTAATTAAATATGTCAGTAACGAGAAATCGAACTCTTGACCTTTACTGATAAGGTATTGCGCTCCACTTAATTATTATATTTCTAACTTCCAGCCTTCAAAACCCTTGATGGTATGGGCTCGAATCACTTAAACAAGGGCCAAACAAAACCCAGATTCTAATTAAATCCGCCGTCACCTCTCGGACTACGTAAGTGTGCTTCACAGCTAAATTGGGCATAACGCTGTCAAACACAGAAAATCGTAAAAATACCAAACAGATTCGATATTTGTTTTCGTTAAATTGTTTTCATATCTCATTAGTGTTCATGTTAAGGCCTAGATCGGGTGGCTACGTCTAGTGGCTAACATGTACGGCTGCGAATCCAGAAATTCTAGATTCGAATACGATTCGGGCTAAGTTTAGATTCTGAGCTTTTTTGTTAGAATTTTTTTAGCAAAAACTAAGAGTTGGGAAGTTTTTTTATTCATTTATTAAAATCCTAGCGGTACTTATAATATTACAACTTATTATACAGCGGCTACTTTTTATAAAATATAATTTGTTTTAATTAATTAAGATAGAAGAGTCAATATTTTTTTATCGATTTAAAAAGAAAAACAATATAATGCTTTCTTAGATTTACGCGAATATTTGACATTTTAAATAAACAAAAGGAAAGACCATGATTGCTGTAAAGCATTCGAAACATCACGTCGGGAACCGAACATCAAAATAATCCGCGAAATAATCCGAAAAGAAAGTTTTATTATTCACATAGTACAGATGGTGTAAATATAACATTTTATTTTCAATCAAATGTTGTAATAAATAAATAATAATACAGGGATGCAATTTTTTTATGAAAAACATATATATATATATATATATATATATATATATATATATATATATATATATATATATATATGAATAATGTAAAAAAAATAGCTCAAGTAAATATTTTTTGACAATAATCATTTGATACGATCCTATCGATCATTTAGAAATAAATGACAGAAGTATTCTTTTTATAAAATTCTACTTTAATTTAGTTTATACTTTGAAACCTATCCTATAATAAAATTCTAACTGGGTCAAATCTGTACTTTAAATATTTTTTAGAATATCTTATTGAAATAGTTATTGTTATCGACATAGAAGCTGAGTTTAGTTTTTCGATTTTTTGTCTCTCTGTCTGTCTGTCTGAGAACGCGTCACGAAAAAATCATTGGACAGATTTTGATGACATTTGGTATGATCATACCTAGTTATCCGGTTCAATATATGAGATACTTTTTGCTGCGGAAAAATATATCATATCTCAGAAATCTATACTAAACGTTACAACGTAACGTTAGTATTCATATAATAATTTAAATGATTTTTAATTAACTATTTATTCACTTCGGTAACAACCGTTTCCGTTACAAAAATCGTAACGCCTATCCTTTTTTCCCTCTCATGGTGCGCCTAAAGAAGTTTCACTTCAAAAAAAAATGTTTTTAAGTTTAATTAACTTTCAACTTTAGCAATTTAATCAAAGTTTGGGTTAAATTAACTAAGGTTATTCTAATTATAATTCATAATTTTAGTTCATATATTTTAATGTTGACATCTAATAGATTCTATAACATTAAACAAAAGAGATCAACTTGAACAAAAAGTTACAGTCTAAGAACTTTCTTAGAATATCCGTTCGACGTTAGCATGCAGTATCAGGAAAGCTCAACTTGATTAACTATTCTACACCAGACAGTTGACGTGATACGGCATCGAATACGTCAAAACGTGACAGTGATCGTTAGACGACGTGATTAACAGCGTGACAGCGTGTAATGAAGCTTTCATACGATGTTCAGTATCGAGTTTCCATATGAATGTTACTGGGATTTATACTTTACTTCACCAATGCACTAGCGACTCACTCTCGCTTCGCTTCGGGTTCATCCCTAGACAAACAAATCTATCCCACGGGAACCGTACATTTTTCCGGGATGACAATGCAAAAATCCAATGCAAAAAGAATTTTTTAAATCGAATTAGTAGTTCCTGAGATTAGCGCGTTCAACCAAACAAACAAACAAACTCTTCAGTTTTATAATATTAGTATAAATTAGTATAGATTGATACAAAATAAATCTAGGTATTGAATTTAAAATATTAATGAACTTAAATTTTTGTAGTAGAAGTAAAGTTGTCAAGTTTCAGTACAAATAGAGCAAAATTATATCTCAAAATATTAAATGGATTTAATATCATTTGTATGATTTTGTGCCTCAAAAGTTGGAAAAATGGTTAACTGTGTGTAGAGTTCGCATGAAAGTAAGTTACGTATGTTATTTTTGACACATACTTTTCTAATTTTTAACTAGCTTTTATTGTTTTTACTTTGCAAAGTAAATTTCTAACTATTCCGTCGAATTGAAACGATATAAAGATCGGGGTTAAAATATAAAATTTGATATCATTGAGCAGATCTGATGATGGAGTCAAGAGATCGATAGTGGAACTCTTCTGGAAACCCTTTGAGTTTGAGCTCATTTTATTGTGACGAGCTGTACATTTGCGCTATACGGTCTCAAACATGTTATATAGATTTTCAAACCTACATATATTTTTGTACAGAATATGTATTTGTAGATTATTTCATTTAATCCATTATAAATTGAACTCCTTGTACTATACGCTTTCATACAAAGAGGAGTTCCTGTTTAAAAGTTTTAGAGTTAAATTGAAATATGCGGGCGACATCATGAATGCTTTAAAGAACTTTCTTGAACTTTTATAACAAAAACAACTTTAAAATTACTATCGTGAATACTCATTTAATTACATCTTATTTCGCGGTTAATTTTGATTTTTGGTTCTCGGCGTTTCGAATGCTTTACAGCAATCATGGTCATGGGAGAGACTAAAATTTTAGACATCTCAAAAGCGTTATATACTTGTTACAGACAGTACCTGCCCACAATTTTACAAAAATGATTTCAAAAATTCAAAAAGCATTCGAAATTTCGCGAACCAAAAATCAAAATAAATCCGCGAAATAATCATAAAAGATAGTTTTATTTAAAATGTCAAATATTCGCGTAAATCTAAGAAAGTATTACGTCTTATTTGTGAGCTACTTAGTTTTCTTATTCATGAATAAGGTTAATGTGTGAATGACTGTTTTTCAAAGCTTTATCGCATTCGGGTGAAAGGTTACACACCATGTATTAATGTAATTGTAGCTTCAAAGACGTCAAAAACCTTATCTTTCTCTCCCGTATTGACGTTTTTTCTTGTAAAGCAAAGGAAATGTCGGGGAAAAAAGGCAAAATCTATATATAAATAGGCAAAGATATAACAGTTCAGTACCTTTGTCTCGTCTGTTTGTCAACCGATTTTTGTTTAGTAGCTATTGACGAGCTTTAGTGTTTAAAAAAAATGATTATGGTCAAATTTCGACCATTGGGCGAACATTAGGAAAATAAAACCGTCACAAATCCGAACATAAAGCTTTATTTAAAACTAGCGACTCATCCTCGCTTCGCTCGGGTTCGTCTAATGTTCTAAAACCTTCCTCTTGAATCACTCTATCTATTAAAAAAACCGCATCAAAATCCGTTGCGTAGTTTTAAAGATCTAAACATACATGCGAACAGACAGACAGATGTAGTAATGTCAAATTACTGTGTAAATCTAAAAATGCTTAATATACGTTTAGTATAGATTTCTCAGAGATGAAATATTTTCCCAAATAAAAAGTATCCTAGATGTTGACCCGGATAACCCGCTATCATAGTTTAAAATTTCATTAAAATCTTTCTAGTGATTTTCTCGTGATGCGTTCCGAAACAAACAAAAAAAACTATAGATTTGGCCTCTGTATCGATAATAATGATTATTTTAATAAGATTTTTCAAAAAATATTTAATGTACAGAGTTGACTCAGTTAGAATTTTATTATATGTATAGATATAATTTTAGGACAGCCTGCCTTTACGTAATACGAGAATATCGATAATTATGATTTAAAGTAGGAAAAATTGCCTCGTGAAGTAATATTTCGTATACATTATAATGAAAGTTATGAAATATTGTTAATAAAAATGTCAACTAAATTTCATTTCGTGAAGATACATTAAGTTTTTACAAAGTCATTTATACTAATTTACATCTGGCGCTAAACACAATAGAAAGTTCCAACTCACATTGGTCATTATGCGAAATATTTTAAGTTCGATTCCCGTAAATGACAAATGCTTTACTAGACTACTTCTGATTTGTTCTTGTTTTTCTTAGTTGAAAAGTGATTATATCTATACATATATTAGAATTATAACTGATCGCTGCCTGTGCTTGGAAGAGATTTGAGAAAAACTATTTTTGGGGATCTTTATTAATGCAATAGAACCCAAGACAATGAATTTTAGTTTTTTTGTCTGTTTGTCTATTTAACGGTTTAATTGTTTATACTGTGTGTTTGTGAGCGCTAATCTTAGAAACGTCTTAACCGATTTGGGTGCGGTTTTCACTAATGTATTGTGGTAAGCTTCACTTAACATTTAGTATTTGTTTTATTTCAATCAGTTTCTAAATAAAAAAGTTATGTCAATTTAAAGAATCACCTCGGGACGAACCCGAGCGAAGCGAGGGTGAGCCGCTAGTACATAATAAATAGGTTTTTTTTATGGTATTCAGTGATAAACGAGCAGACAGTCTACCTGATGGAAAGCGATACCTGTCGCCCATAACACCTACGGTTCATGCACTTAAGTTTTACGTAACAAAACTGCAGAACCGCCGATACGTTATCACTGTGAGGACTAAGATGTTATGCCTCTCGCCTGTTTTAGCGCTGGCAACATGTTATAAATATGTTGGTACATTAACACACAGCACCATCTAGTTCCATGGTAAGCTACGAAGCTTGTGTTATTGATACTAGATAATCGATACACTACACATATCGGATTACTAGTTTCAGAGATTACTCCCTACATACAAACATTGTAATATTAGGGTAGATGTCAAATATTTGAGTAAATCTAAGAAAGTATTAATTTAGAATATATTAAACTAAGTTTTATCCAAAGGTATTTGTTAAGTAATAGCGGAATGTCGATACCTGTCACCACATGTTAGTTCACGTTTCACGTCAACAACATGATCCTAGCGTGACACACTAACTGACAGTTTGATACTCTGAAATTGGCTGGAACGGAAATTTGTTGTTAATCTTTCATATTTTAGATTTAAATACTTTTTGAAATTCAATTATTGTGGGTAGAGACGTGTAGAGTTAAGTATGTATTTCTTTATGGTATGAACTAGCGTTCCTTGGTATGCGGATTTCGTTCCGCCATCCTCCCGCCGCCTCCCATTGAAAGTACCGTCAATATCGGTCCAGCCATTTCAGAAATTAGCCGGAACAAACAAACAGACAGATTGACGGACGGATGGACCGATAGACGAACAACAAAAGTTAAAATTAATTAGTACCGTAACGTATATATTTTCCCAACAATTTTACAAATTTCGAACAAAGGTTTCAAAATGAAAAACTTTATCATAGAAAATTTGTATTGTGAATAAATCTCTATCATTTCTAATATTATAAATGTGAAAGTTTGTGAGGATGGATTTATGTTTGTTACTCTTTCACGCCAGAATAGCTGAACTGATCTGGACGAAATTTGGCACAGAGATAGATTATAGTCTGGAATAGTCAATAAGCTGCTTTTGATCTCGACAAATGTACAATTTCCATGGAATAGGTTTTTTTTCACTAGGGATGAACCATACAACATATATAAATCTCTACATTTTCCTAGGGGGCAGAACTTATTATGTGAAATTTTTAATTCTTTTACTTTTGAATACTTTTTTACAATTATAATAATATCAAAGATTCCTTAACGTCCATCGTTGCGCATGAGTGTGATTCGGGAGGAATTTAAGCCATACATCACATAAATAGAGCCATAGATGTTCTAATTAGTTAAAAGATATGGTGAGTCATGAAAATTATTTAACAAGTTATAAAGAAATAATAGATTTTATTATAATGGAAGGAAGTATAGCTTAATTCGTTGTCAAGCGCTTCAGGTTCAAAACCCGAATCTTGCATATTTAGTATGATAACAGCTTGCTGTTAACTGTGGTTCTGCATTTTTGTTACTTAAAACCTAAGTGCATGAACCGTAGGTGTTATGGGCGACAGGTACTGCTTTCCATCAGGTGGTCTGTCTGCTCGTTTGTCACTGAATCTCATAAAAAAAAAAAAAAAAATTTGAAGAACAATAAGGCGTTATATAATATATTAAGAAGTTACTAATATTATCAGTTAGATCTACAAAGTACAGACAGAGATTTATCTATATAAATATTATGTACAATATACGAAAGTTTAAATAGAGTTAAAATATATATTAGTCGCTTAGGGAACTGAGTAAAGCGGGTTTGAATATCGAGCCTCGTACTTTTGATATTTTTATATGCGAATCATTTTTCACATGATTACCACTTGCCTTACGGTGAAGGAAAACATCGTGAGGAAACCTGCATGTCTGAGAGAACTAGCAAGTTTTCTAAAGACATTTGAAGTCCACCAACACGTACTTGGCCAGCTTGGTGGACTATTGCCTGATCCCTATTGAAGAGACGCCCATGCCCAGCAGTTGGACTTTAAAAAGGGCTGGATACATACATATCATATATGTATGTATAAAATGTAGAATCAAATGTGGGCAAATTTCCATATTTATAACATGCATTTTTCAATCAAAGTGCATGCTTATAATCAACTATTTCTATAATAGTTTGAAGCAAAATTCAATATTCATCAATGTAATGGCTGTTTTCGTAGTATTAATCTAATCTAGTTGCATAATCGTGGTTAGACACTTAATCGATTCATGCAACATAGAATCATTGCTAAACAAAAACAAACTCTATACCCTTAATATAAGGCTTTAATTTGAAGTATACAATTTCAAAGAACAAGCAAATTTCATTTTAGTCCACGAAATAGTTAGTATAAAGGAAAATTAAATTTTAACTTCATCTGAGATCTTAGAAAAGTTTTTGTTTCGATTGCAGTTTGTAAGTTGTGTAGAGAATGGATGTAAAGAAATGTAACAGTGTGCATTTTGCCTTTTTATTTAATGGTAAGCTAGAGTATTTGATTTTTCGTTATACTTTAATTTGTAAATTTGTATTTTTGATTTGTGAATTCTAAACACTAGAACAACCTGAACTAACATTTGCTCATGTTATACATAGTTTAAAAATAACTTATGTCTATTGAAAATAGTGTAATACCACGAATAATCTATACAGATAATAAAATTATAACTGAGTCGAATGTTTACATTGAATATTTTTTGAAAATCTTATTGAAATATACATTATTATCGATACAGAGGCCGAATCTTTAGTTTTTAGAATTTTGTCTGTCTGTCTGTGACGGCATCACGGTAACACTGGAGGGATTTTGATGAAATTTGGTATGATGTATCAGCGCCAACTTCCCAATTTCGGGGCTGCAAGAAATATTATTTAATATTTCTTGACAGAAAACTCAATTACTGTACTTGAACTGATCTAATAAACGAATCTCCGGATTTATTAAAACTTTAAACTCTACACAGTAGTATCATCTAAACACAAATAAACTAACTTTAAAATATCAAAAGTTTTATCAAAATGCATCCATACTAATATTTTAAATGTAAAATAACCTCAGTCTATTTGTTACATTATCATGCTTCAGTTGAACAGATTTTGATGAAATTTGGCAAGAATATAGATTGAATCATGGAGACGAACATAGGATACGCTTATCACGTGAGCGGAAACGCGGGCTAGAACTAGTACGGTATACAAAATCACTCAGAATATTTATATGATAAAATGTAAATATACAAAATAAACGTTATTTGTAACAAAATTCGTGTATTTTCAAGAAACTAAGAGTTAATTGTTTAAAATTTAATAAAGCCGCAAACGCGAGCTTAGTATTTAGAGCCCGATGTAATTATGATGTAATTTGTTTGAAGTGGCATCAACCATAATAACACTTTGATGGATTTCATGTTTTGAATATACAATAATTTAAAAATAATTAAATTATAAAAACTAAAGAAGACTGCGTTAAAAGCTAACTAATAAGATGGAAAAAGGATGACCTAAGAACATACATATTTACTATTATTCTTGTTACATGTACATGTATGTATGTCTTCGTATTCATTTCTCATTAATTTTATTACAATAATTTGATTTTATTTACTTTGGTTTAAGAGAAAATAAAATTTCTAAACGCCTAAAATCAGCCATTTTCTTTTTTGTAAGTTATCAACGTCGAATCTTGACTATATCAAATTATATATCCGCCGAAAGTCAATATATCCATAATTACAAGTAGGAAAACTTATATGAACATACTATTTCATGTATTTTTTCCGATTTTCCCGGAAATAATAATGTTGTCGACGTCAAAGAAAATGATTAAATAATGTAAGGGAAAAATTCTAAGCCATTTCTTGGTAATGCATACGATTCAAAGGATCCGAGTGCACGTTCTGTATAAAAATATTCTTATTTATACAGCAGTTTGTTCGCGAATATGTAAACTAATGCACTGCAGGTCATTCACAAATTAGTGCTAAATAGATAGCGATACAATAGAATCATCAAAATATTTTATATATATCTGCTTCGAAATTCCTCTGTGGTCTAGTAGCTAGAATGTCCGGCTGCAGATTCGCAGGTCCTAAGTTCGAGTCTCGGGTTGGACCAAGTTTAACTACCGCGTTTTTCTGTAAAAATATTAGTAAGTAAAACCGTGTTATTTAGACAACAGACATATTTCATTCTTTTTTAAAGAATTAATTACAAGTAGACCTTTTGAATCGAACTGACAACCTCTGATGAACTGACGAAGAAAAGATACATTCTTTAGATTTTAGAGCCAGAATATTTTGTGTTACTAATAAAAACGAATTTTAGTTTGTCAGTCTTCATACGTTGCTACTACTATTATGTCTACACTAAAAAGGGAAAAATAAAAACTGTTTAAGAAAAAAATAAAAACTGACTTCATAAAAAGCACTAAAAAGTAAAAAATAACTGATTGGTAGTTTTCATATCCTATAGATACCTAATCAGATATTTTCGAAGTCGGTGCCATCCGATACATATCAAAGCACACCCGGGCAGGGCAGGAAGGCCCGTGCCCGGCAGTGGGACGTTAAAAATTGCTGAATACAAGACAATTGATTATTATGTCGGAAATGATTCGCTATTAGAGGTGCGAGACCGGGATTTGAACCTTCACTCGGTTTCCCAGCGCGTTACTGGGCTACCACTACCAGTATACCATTACGGTATACCACACAGTTTAAAACAGTAGTTATTTTAAATACGAAATCAAAATTAAATGGCGATCCACCGGTCGTAATGATAATGTCAGTTATAGAGATATGAGCTACGACGCACTGATAGCTGCTTGTACCAAAGTTATTTCACTGTAAATTACCAATTGCTGTTATTTATGATATTAATGTTTCCATGCTTTATTATAACTTTACCAAAATTGACCTACATTTTGCTATTTCGGGTTTAAATATCATTTAATCATTGTTTTCGTGTAATTGACCGCAAGTTTGGAGGGAGATAGAATTCCTTAATAGTCGATTACTATAATTATAACATCTCAAATTGTCTGAAATTGTACGCCGATTTAAAATCAGCTTCATTTTTTAAATATTTTTTTCTTGTAACCTACACATATAATAAAATTCTGAGTTGATCTGTACATTAAATGTATGTATGTATACAGCCCTTTTTTTTTAACGTCCCATTGCGGGGCACGGGCCTCCCTTCCATACAAGGGTGATTAGGCCGTAGTCCTTTAAATATTTTTCCCCCCTTGTACATTAAATATTATTTAGAAAATCTTATTGAAATAGTCATTGTTATCTCTTTTTTTTGCTTTTTACTGCGGGAAAATATCTCATCTCTGAGAAATCTATACTAAACGTTAAAACGTACGTAGGGACGAACCCGAGCGGAGCGAGGGCGAGTCGCTAGTCTATTTATAAATAGACAAAGACGTAATAGTTGTCAATTGTTTTTTTTTTGTTATTCAATCATATTTTTTTTTTGTGTTATCAATAAAAAAAAATATTATGTTTGAATTTCGTCTACTGAGCATTTTTAGAAAATACATAATTTCTAAACTGAGTGAGTTGTTACTCGAACTTTCAATTCAAACAAACATTTGTAAGAACAATATACATATTATTTACCTTATATAGGAATCGAACTAATGACCTTTTTCATAGTATGCAAATCCAGTCAATATGCTATACATACATACCTAACCCAAGTTATTTTAACTACTTGTTACTCTAAGCTATATTGATGCGCGTCTAGCTTCGAAGTTTAATTAATATCATATCAGTTATTCAAAGCATTTCGAATATCAAATTAGAGGTAAATAATATATTATAATTACATCAAAACGACTGTATTTTGAAATTCATTTATTTTATAAATGTAAATAATGTATAATTACAAAATTTTATATAATAATAATTAATATTAGTCGATAACAGGGATGTATTCATGTAATAATGTATTCGTGGAAGCCAAGTAGAAACGTGATCGCTCGAATAACCAAGCGTAGTGAGTTCAAATCTCGGGTCTCGCGCCTTGGGTATTTTCATGTGCAATTCATTTATACCATGATTACCACTTGACTTACGATGAAGAAAATCTTAAGAAAACCTGCATGTCTAGAGAACTCAACAAGTTTTCGAAAAACTTGTGAAGTCCGTCAACCCGCACTTAGCCAGCGTGGTGGACTATGGTCTTTCCATTCGCATGAAAAGATTGTTGTCATTTCAATACAATTTTTAAAATTTCATATTTAATAAGAAAAATCTTAAAAGTATCATTGGAATATCTTGTTTCTATGGACAAAGTCCATGGACTGTAGTCCATAGATTCAATGGGACAATACTTCAATACAATCGGTGATAGATTAGGTGCACAGGGAGTAACACAACCCACTTTCCAAGTCCAGTCTGCTACTTAGCATTCCGTCATAGAAAAATCCACTGACTATTTTTACCCGACCCGGGACTTGAACCCACCATTCAATCTGTAGCCGTACATGCTATCTACTAGACCAATAAGACAGTACAAATCCCATTAAAGTCTACATGCCATGATTAAATGCTAAGTTTTAAACATGTCCTGTAGAATTTTACAGCTCGATTGGATAATTGAATGGCTGCAAATCCTCATAATACCTTAAGCTCTGTCTGGGTGATCAATTTTAGCCAAACCACTATTATAAGTATGTATTTAATACTTTTTGGTCTTTATATGTTTGAGATGATTAGTTTGAAGTTAAATACCTTTAAGTTTTTTTAGTTAATGTCAAATTCAAAGTTATTGGATATTATGATAGAGGTCACTGGTTCAAAAATAACAAGAAACTTTTAATCCCATAAATAGTTGTAATGATTTTAAGGAACTCACGATGTTTGGAACTACCCTTGTCACTGTCCTATAAGTGCTATTTAATAAGTTATAGCTTATATTGGTTTAGATATGGTGATCATTGCCAATAAAAAACAAAACAATGTATAGAAATGACAAGCGTTAAGTCGTGTGGTTTGAGTAGTTAAACTTCATATATTTATCGTTTTCTATCTTGCTCTAATAGAAAATAGAAAACGATAAATTTTCTCTTTTTTGAATTCGATAAAAAAGGGAGGAAAAGAATTTTATTCTGATATTGTTAATGGCTGTGAATATGTATGTTGATATATAAGTAGGAGATCCTGATCTACGTGTTGGAACCCTCAATTTTTCCAGGCGAAATATATGTTTCAAAGAATAAAACATATTCACACACACGACCCAGGGCGGTTATCACCAAAAATTAGCTCCAGGCTATTTTTAGTTGAATTTTTTTTCTTAGTGTCAGTGGAAAGTACAAGTCTTGTAGAAAATGCCATCATACGGTTGACGGTCTTTTTCGAATTCACATTACCCGACGTTCAAGTATAAACAGGTAAATTGAAGTAGTTAATTGGTCGTATCGGGTCGTATTTCACGGAGCCAACTAAGTATCAAAATGTAGATAATTTTATAAAAAATTTAATGATATGGGCAAATTTTTGGTGACAACCTTCCTTAGTTGTGTTTGTTAATGTTTTATTGTTTAAAAAACATATTTCGTCTGGAAAAAGAGTGAGGGATCCACCACATAGATCAGGATCTTAGACCATATGATTTTTTTTTCTTCTTCGTGTATCTGCAATCTTCAACTATAAGCAGATGTGTTAAAAGGAAAACCCATTTTTTTAACATATGAAAATAATACAATACTAAATACTCTAATATAACTTGCAAATTATTATATATTTACATGGTCAGTTCTGTATGTATACTATTTTTAAAGCTAAATACCATGCAATAGAAACAAAAATATATTTTAAAACCCAGAAAATCCATCTAACATATCTCAACCATTTACCATGTTAGGACTCGTCGCAAACACTGACTGACGTGTCTATAATTGGCATGCATTTAACAGATGTTTTGTTTAAATGGAAAAGTTGCTTGGTTATTTTGGCAGGTGTCACTACAGCTTTATTTATAGATTTATTAGTTCCTGAGCTTTTGAAATTCATAACAGATAAAAGCTTAGCTTGTGATTTTATACTGGTATTTCTAAAACTGATTTTCCAATTTCATCATTTCGGTTACCAGAATTTTGTTAGACAGTAATAATTTTTCGTGTAGCTTATTGAGGTTAGTTTCAAATACGAAATACTATTTTTGGGGATTCATATCGTATGTTTATTGTAATATAGAAACCTATTTACCTAATATCGAAGTAAAAAAAAAGGGTTGGTAATATTGACGTATTTTCATGATTCTTAACATTAATTATAACTTTCTTTTGGTTTAGTGTCGTTAAACTAAAATATTGCTTTAAACTTTCAGAATAAAAGAATCTATTTTCAGAATAGAATATAGGGCTAAGCCAAGATTTCTTTCTACAATGGTTATATTCAATAGAAATCTAAAGAAATATATAGAATACACATATCTAAGCGTTACGTCACGTGATCAAAATACATTATTTCAATATACCTATTGCTTAGTTTCTATTAAATATATATATATATATATATATATATATATATATATATATATATATATATATATATATATATATATCTCGTTGAAGAAATTATACTTATATTAGCTATAACTAGCGACTTATTCTCGCTCGGGAGCTAAGTACGCGGATTTTGTTTACAATTTCATGGGTTTTCATTTTTTGCGCGTAATCCTAATTATTTTTCTAAAATAAAAGTAGTCTATGTTACTCTTTATAAGTCAGCTATCTGAGAGTGAAAGTCTCGTCAAAATCGGTCAAGCCATTTTGGGGATTAGCGGGAACAAAAAGACAGACAGACAGATACAAACAGATTAGATAAACAGACAAAAAAATTAAAAATTGTTTTTTTTTATTATAAGAACCGTAAATATACTTTCATATGCATTTAGAAAAAGGCTGTTATTTTGTCATTACAAACAGACAATTTAATTATATTTATCTGTAAAGATGAAAATAACAAAAAAGTACGTAAAAAAATAAGCAAAGAAAAACAACTATATTGCTATTTCTGTCTAACCAATAAAGGAGAGCGAGAGATGAGATGACACTCGCAACAGAAACTAAGTCAAGATTTCTACACAAACAATTAGATACATGTATTCATATGTACTAGTATGTAGCTTTGCTTCCATATTAATTCAATTAGTAAGTTTATTTAATCATTCCCATAGTTAGTAGTCAGCAAAGTTTTGTCAAACGCCTAACCTAAGCGAGACGAGTTAGAACTTTGAACATACTTTAGCTGTTATTTACGTATAAAATTAATTTACATCTGATGTTATCATTTGTCTCTTTTTGTACTTTTTATTACTCTCAAAGAAGTTACTTTCATATAGTTAATATTACCCTATAATTTTAAATCTAGCGCATTTTTGCGCGTTAGTCGAAAGTTGAAGAAAAGCTTTGAGGAATCAGATTAATTATTTGTAAATTTTATTACATAACTAGCAACTCTACCTCGTTCCGCTCGGGTTCGTCCCTATACATTTTGTTGTTTTTAAATTTTAATGTTTAGTATAGATTTCTCAGAGATGGGAAATTTTCCCGCAGTAAAAAGTATCCTATATGTTGACCCGGATATTTAACTATCATCTTACCAAATTTCATTAAAATCCCTTTAGTGGTTTTTCCGTGATATGGTAACAGACAGAAAGACAAAAATTCTAAAAACTTCAGATTCGGTGTCTATTGAGAATAATGTATATTAAGATTTTCCAAAAAAATATTTAATGCACAGATTCAGCTTAGTTACAATTTTGTTATATGTATAGAAAAGTTTATAAAAACTCTTTATAAACATATGTACATATGTAGGTACGTATGTAAATACTAAATATAGTAACTGTTTGGTAATTTGATAAATAAATAACTATTAAAATTTTACATTTTTGTCATAAATCATTCATTGAAAGTTAAAAACATTTTCGTTTCATACATTACTTACTAACAGTACGATTTTGATCAAAATTTAAACCAATTACTTAACTCTCAGTAGTGAAATAAAAAATTTTTGTATTAAACTTCCCTTGCTATAAAATATCATGTTATTAGTTTTTTTGAAAAAAAAAAAAGTTTTTTTTTTAGTTCAACCTAAATAGCTATCAACCCTTTTTTAATGCATCTTGCATTAAAAAAATGTCTCAGTGATTAATTTAATCATTATAGAATTTTCCTGATTCAATTCGCAGATATTATCATACCAGTAGCATATTTTCGTGAAATATTCATTAATTCTAGGCCTATAGTTATCCTAAATAAGCACTATCTCTTAGTAAAAACCATGTGAAAATTCATAGAATAGTTTCTGAGATTAGCCCGAAAAAACACACACTCAACAGCCAGAGGCTATGATTAAAAATATAATAATGTTTCAACTCATAATGTTGGTTTAAATCAAAACGCAAGAAACACTATAAAAATCTGAATTACACTTGAAGTGACATATTGATGGTTATTCCCCATAATTTATGTGGTATTTGTATGGTGAGGGGTGAAACGAAAAAAGCGACAAATCACCGCTCAACATCGCTGAGAGGACGATTTCTCAAACAGATTGCCTCATGATAGTAGGTACTCTTATATAACCATCGAATCGAGTTTTAATGCATTTATTCAATGTTTCACCAAAGAAAATAACAAATATTATTTGAACATTTTTCTTCTTTGAATATTAATACACAAGCCTGAATAAATGAAATAAACTTCATTCAATTAGACTTATTACAAGTGCTTTTGAATCGTCAATTTAATGTAAGCGTCAGTAGTTGTCCGTGGGGAAGCTACCACCGGCTCGGAAAGCAGCTCTGCTGAGAAGAGCTGGCGAGAAACTTAACAGTTGCTCTTTTAAATATCGAAATTATATTATTTTATTAACATAACAATGTAGATAGCCCCCAATATAGATGAGTCAATAATACTCAATTCCACACATTTTCATCAAAATTATTCTTTCTAAAAAAACCTTGTATTTCTAAACAAAGTTTAAAAAATAGGTACAAAATTTTGATAAAACTCTTTATCTATTTAAAATTAACTATTTAGTCAAGCAACGCAAGGCTAAATCGTTAGTATAAATTATAAAATTGCTTACTTTCCCAATGCTAAAAGCGTTTGTCAAATGACGAGAAACTAACTATTAATATTAATTTCGTTGGGAGCGTCTGTCGTCTCATATAATGCGACAGCTATTATTAATGTGCCGTGTTATCTAAATACATCATGCCGTGAAACTTTTAGAAAACAATTATATCTACATTTGCGAGATTCGCGTGTTTAATTCACGCTGTAATCCCGCGGTATACAGAGTAGTGACTAGTGACTCGTCATTTTCTGTTTCAAATACTTTTTACTGCGTGCTTTTTGAAAGAGATTTATGTATCGATATGAAGTATTTATCTATGTATGTATGTATTTAGCCCTTTTTAAAGTCCTACTGCTGTGGATGATCCTACCTTCCATGCAAAGGGGTTGTGTGCGTAAGCGATCATGCAACGCCCCATTAAGACAGGGAAGGTTTTATTGGGTTTTAGTGGGTAGTACTGGTTTTTCTAGTCGGTGAACCCCATATAACCACCTGCATGTCTACAGGTGGTATACATAAGTGTATTTTCCAACATTAAAAAAAATAACATTTATACTAATATTATTAAAGCTGAATAGTTTGTTTGTTTGTTTGTTTGTTCGTTTGTTTGGTTGAACGCGCTAATCTCAGGAACTTCTGATCCGATTTGAAAAATTATTTTTGCAATTTGAGAGCCCGTTAACTGAGAAAGGTTATAGGCTATATTTCATCCCGGAAAAGTGTACGGGTCCCGTGGGATAGATTTGTTTTTGTCTAGGGACGAACCCGAAGCGAAGCGAGGGTGAGTCGCTAGTATCAGATATGCGAGACTCGGGATTGGAACCCGCTTCACTTGGTTTCTCAAGTGGCCGCGTTACCACTACCACTACCTGTACGATCTTGATATAATGTATATTATGTTAATTAAGTATGTAAGCTCTCTCTAAACGGAATTTCACTCATATCAGCTCAGCCCTTATTATGTAAAAGAGCAAACACACAAACTTCAGTATTTATTATAACAATAGTTTAGTGGATATTTTAGTACTTTACATACATTCATACAAAATGTACTGCGTATAGATTTTTAGAAAAATTTAAACCATTTTTTTGTTGTTTTAAAATAATAATCCCATATTGCATTTATAACTATGATCATTGCTAATAAAAACAAAAAAAAAAATGATTTTTTATCTTCGCTCAAACTATCTTTTTACAAAATTTCATCTAAATTGGATCAGTAGTTTCGGAGCTCATTCGGTACAAACAAACAAACAAAAAAAAATTTCTTCTTTATAATATTACCAGTAGTATAGATAAAGCTTATTTTTGTTGATAATAAAATTCGCCACATGGAAATTCGCTAGTATGAAACAAATCTATGAAATACAATAATCAAAAGAAAAGTATACATGACGTCTTAAGAATATCAAAATCAAAATATTCGGGTTCTTCTTTTACCCAATCCCATTCATCTTAAAGTACATAAGGCTAGACTGAGTAGAACACATCATTCAAGCCGTATCCGGCATCGTGGCAGCAGAGAAATGATACACTATCCGATATTTTTGATATATATAATTTTTTCACCCATTAACACTGTAGGAGTTCATTTGATTTATAGTTTGAATGGGTTATTATTTCACAATATTACACCGGAACTCTGTTTGTTATTATTGTTTCTGAATTTAATGCCTTATTTTGGTTGTGTTTTAAGAAATTGTGAGGTAAAAGTATGTTCAAATGAATTTTACAATGGAAATTAGGTGTAAATCATTTAAAGTTGGATAGAGGAATGTGAATAATGAAAAATAATAATATTTTTGGCAATCAGAAGGGAAAAACAAATAAAAAAAAACAATTTCAAACAACCTAAAATTAATTTATTTAACAATAGACACGATTTTAACAATAATTCAATTAATTATCAAAATTCGCGCGATCACAAACAACCGTTTATATTCAAAACAAAAAGCACTTAAAAAAACAACGAGAAACCACTATAGAAACTATATGGAACGAACTTACTGCAAAGTAGCGTAGGTACCAACAACCTTACAGTCCAACGTCTGAGCAGCAAATAGACCTGTACTCTATCGAGCGCTTGCTTTTATTGAATCGGTGGGTACCCTCACTACCCACAATAAGTTCGGCTTATATCTACCCACAATAAGTTCGGCTTATACGGCCTCTCCTGATCGTGCGCCGCCCTCGGCTGCACCTGAGACTTCTTTTTCGGAAGCACTGGCAGGCACGGCGAGAATTTGATCGCCGTCACCGTCTGATTTGGTATTGTCCGTACTAGAAGCACCTAAAATAAACAACATGTTAACCAGGACTGCGCCTGCCAGGACAACACCTGATGCGTGTTCGGAGAACACGACTTCCGGGACAACACCCGCCGGGACAACACCCGCCGGGACAACACCCGATGCGCGTTCAAAGAATACGACTTCCGGGACAACACCCGCCGGGACAACACCCGATGCGCGTTCAAAGAACACGACTTCCGGGACAACACCCGCCGGGACAACACCCGATGCGCGTTCAAAGAACACGACTTCCGGGACAACACCCGATGCGCGTTCAAAGAACACGACTTCCGGGACAACACCCGCCGGGACAACACCCGATGCGCGTTCAAAGAACACGACTTCCGCAATCAGGCACCCCAGGTCGCCATCCTCGGGGGCGCGCTGTATCCGGTCTGCATCAGCCACCAGCTCCGACCAGCAAGGCAAGCACCCGCCTTACTCTCACACGTATGCTCGGAGCGCGCAGCATCCGGTCCGCATCAGCCACCAGTTTCGACCAGCAAGGCAAGCATCCGCCTTACTCTCACACGTACGCTCACACAACATACGTACTACTAGAACACACAAAAAGAAAAAAAAAATTATAACCGTTCGGTTCACACTCACTTTCAAAAAATGCAGCAAACTCTCAATACGAATCAACACAACAACACGTTTCCTGGAGATGCAGATTAGACAGTGGGAAGTATACCCTCTGACAAATTGTTTCAGGTCAGGGAACCAAAACTGTTTTAGAATAAGGTCCTAAGTTTTATCAGCCCCGATGTGCTCATGCTCGTCGTAAAAACTCGTAATAAACTGAGCCGGTGCCCGATTCAATGTTCTAGAAATGTTATTGGCTTGTGTTCGGCTAGCGAGGCAACTCGCTACGAACAGACTAAACAGCGACTTGACAGTACTTCAACGCCTGTGTTGTGTGTGCTACCACGCCGTATTGGTTGGTGACGCCCAGCACCGTCTGCTTTACGCGCTCGATGAAGGCGACCAGCTGCGCGACGGCGAGCACGTGCAGCGCCACATCGCGTACCGCGCCATCGCCAGGTAGTGCAGCAGGTTGACGGCGAACTCCCGTACTACAGACCTCTTGAGGAGGCACAGGTCACGCGCCAGGCCCACGCACAGCGCCGCGATGTTAATGCAGTACACGAACGCGTCCTTGTCGTACTTCTCTGAAATTACTAGAGATAGATGCGTTAACTAATGCCACGATTTTGTGCGGACTCGGCCTTACCTGACCATGACTAATAACAGGACCCACGTACTACTTTGGTAGTAAGAAATGAACACTTGCGAACGTTAATTGGAAACGTAATAGTTGTTGGATTTGTTTTTTGTTAACACTCCTGATGCATCAACAAGCGCCTGGGTTGTGGAGACATTATTTTTATCTAACGGAGGTGTGGTGTCACGAATTGACGGCGTAACGACGGCGGCTTGTCGCGATTCACTGTGACGGCTACACCTAGGCCCAGAGCGAGGCGGCGTCCTAGCTAGCATTTTGCGTGGCATTCTTATTTGAAATCAACGGTTATTTGTGTAAGTATCAAGGCTAATAATTGTGAGCAAGTAAGTTGAATCCCACTTCTGATTTTGGCAATCAGAAGGGAAAAACAAATAAAAAAAAAACAATTTCAAACAACCTAAAATTAATTTATTTAACAATAGACACGATTTTAACAATAATTCAATTAATTATCAAAATTCGCGCGATCACAAACAACCGTTTATATTCAAAACAAAAAGCACTTAAAAAACAACGAGAAACCACTATAGAAACTATATGGAACGAACTTACTGCAAAGTAGCGTAGGTACCAACAACCTTACAGTCCAACGTCTGAGCAGCAAATAGACCTGTACTCTATCGAGCGCTTGCTTTTATTGAATCGGTGGGTACCCTCACTACCCACAATAAGTTCGGCTTATAATATACTATTAACTGCTCAGTGTCCAGTAGTTTTCTTGTGATGTTTTCCCAGACAGACAGATAAACAAAAATTTTAATAGTAGAAGATAGGAGTGAAGGTCAACTCTCCTTCGCTCTTAGATTATCTATACTTAATATTATAAAGCTGAAGAGTTTGATTGTTTGTTTGTTTTGTTTGGTTGAACGCGCTAATCTCAGGAACTACTAATCAGATTTGAAAAATTCTTTTTGCATTAGATAGTCCGTTAACTGAGGAAGGCTTTAGGTTATATATCATCCCGAGGAAATATACGGTTCCCGTGGGATAGATTTGTTTTTGGCTAGGGATGAACCAGAAGCGAAGCGAGGGTGAGTCGCTAGTAAAAAATTATAAGAAAAATGTTTCATATTCACATATTTATAATATTACCTAAAATATATTCAGATTAAAATATAACAACAACAGTTGTTGTTAGACTTAAAATATACAATTTATGTAAAGTTATGAGCTAGTGTCAGATTTAGGAGCTTAGTTGAAGCGCGCACGAAACAGTACATGCTTCAAAGTATTATTCTTAGGAAAAAAATATTATATGAAACTATGTGTAATATTACTTACTTATCTTTTTTGATTAAACTCTTTCTTTTTTAAACAATGGAGGGAGTCCCCTTTCTCTTTTTACCTCATTTAAATCTATTAAAGGCGAAAACCAGTAACCAATATAGGACTATATATTTATATTACTATATATGTACATTTCTATGAAACTAATTCTGTATATAAGAGTATGTTTTTTTTTCACGTTCAAGCATTGAATATATTTAGATGAAATTTGACTATGACATGGAGTGCATTATGTAGGCGAATGTACATATTATGTTAAACTTTTAATTTAATTAATCATATAAGTAAAACTACAGGTAAAAATGTGTGAGGAGAATTTTTAAACCAGTGTCCTATAACAGCTAATAAAAGTAGTCAGGTATGCAAATTTACTGTAGTTCTTGAAAATAAGAAAATTTAATATGACAGCATGTAGTATAAAGTGACGTTATGTATAGCCGTGTTACGCTTCAAGACTCTAAAACGTTAAGATCGCATACATTAAGGTGCAAACTTTGAAAAATTTTAAAATTTTTCAGAAAACTGCAAACAACTCGTATTAATCACGTCCCGCTGTATATTGAAGTAGATTCCTGATATTTCATCCGTAAGGTCAGCATGAAAAGCTCAGTAAATAAATTAATATCGACAAGCTTTTATATATATCGTGATAAAAAAATAACTTTTTTGACAATTTGACACAAAAACATAGATTAAAATTTCACTTTTTCAAAAACCTATATAAAAAACCCAAAAATTCACACAAAATATGTTATTTCATTAATTTCCTTACATAAACACGTTTATAAATACGATAAGCAAACGTTCTATTTATATAGAGTACACAAGCAACGTATACTAATATTCAAATTTCTGAAACAACATCGCTTCTAACGGTACTTGCATTTACTAAGCTGCTGACGGTACATAACCAGCGAATTAAAACTTTCTCGCTACATAGAAACTTGTCGGGTCAAATTTACACTCTCATTTCAGACGAGAACCGCCTACGTTTTGTTATACAACTTTGCTATTGTGAAATTCTATGATGTATCTTCCTTGTCGTTCGCTAAGAGCTGTGTAATGTATGAGTAAATAAAAAAGTACATACAAACGATCGTAGAACCTCCTTTTTGGAAGTCGGTCAAAAATCACTTTGTTTCACTCTAGTTAAAATTATAATAATAAATAACTCACGATGGTTGCATTTTTGTAGATCACAGTATTATTATTAATAACGTGTAAGATTGCATGTATGTTACCCTTACAAGCTGAAGTGGCTGGACGGATTTGGATGAAATTTAGCATAAAAATAAACTATAATTTGGAGTAACACAAAGGTTTGTAATAATATTTGCCAAAAGGTGGTATTGTCTGTACGTAATATTATAAATATAAAGGGCACCTACGGACGCACCCGAGCTTAGCAAGGATAAGACACTAGTAGTAAAAAGTGAAGTGAAAACAAAACAAAAAAAAAGTGTGAATTTTAAAATCGTCACCACCTGCAAGTCTAGGTCTGCTCCAATTAAATTTCCTATAATTCACCCGATTACATTTTTGTCCATACAAAACTCGAACCCAGACCCCATCTCAAGTTATCAAATTAGCTAACTAACCAACTTTATAGACAGCTTATTTTATCATGGAATCAAAAGTTCTTTACAAAAGTTCACCCTTTTTTATAAGGGAATGTTGACATTATCTATAATATCTATATATTAATACGTGATGCAAAATTTTGTAGCCCTTTTTACGAAAATTGCGAGGATGGAAAAGTATGAAATTTCCCACACTTATACTTTATATAGAAAAGGAGTACAGTATGCTAATATTTTTTTTTTAATTATACATAAAAAATACATTAAATCAATAAAAAAAAAACATTACACACACTACCATCTATTTGACACGCACACGCATATATACTCTTTTGTTTATTGTTAAAGTCTGTGGTCAAATTGAGAATAGATTAATATTGTAATATACGCAAGACAATAAATATATAACTTAATGAACTATGGTTGATTTTCAACCACGCGGCGATCACTAGCTTGTTCAAAAATTTGTTACTGAAAAATTTCTGGATTAGCAAAATTTAACAATTTTTTTATAACAATTGATCGTGTTTTAGAAAACGGAATAACACATTACTCTGCTATTGTATATAGATTATGAGCTTGAAATCCATATGACACAAATATTTGTATTATTCATAAAGATTTTCCATCATCTACAAGGCTGTAAGTAAAATCTAATTTGACTTGTCTTCATTTAGTTTATGCTTTACCTAATATTCAACAAAAATTACTTGATATTTCAAAATAAAAAGTATCTAGTCTCTCTCAGTTTATAAATAATAATATCTATGCAGTAACCCTCAAAAAAACTCTACTTAAAACGGATAATCTTACTTACTTTACTTATCTTCTTTTCTTTCGTAACAAAAACACGGAAAGCCAAACCCCACCCCCGTCCCCAGTATCCACTATCATCCCTTAATTATGCCACCATATTTTGCTTACATGTCAATTACCATTTCACATGATATCAAGTGAAAATCAAGGTTGGCAAACCAATGGCAAACCCCATAAAGATATTACAAAGATAGAATCATATTTTACTCAAGTATCATACTACCTCAATTTACATGAAAACAGTAAAACTTTCTAAAAAAACAACCTTGTTAACGCACATACCGCTATAAAAGGCAAATCATGACGTAAGCGGTGACGTCACGCCGCCATAACGCTCCCAACGATGGTAATTTGGAACCAAATTTCGTATGAAAAAACGAATATATGAAGAACTTTGCTTGTAATATTATTAAAAGATACGATTCTTTTGGTTTGTAAAATATTAATATTATAAAGACAATATATTTATTTAAGACTAGATAATGCCTTTGGTTTTGCTCATCTCTTGGTAATATTTTGTTTTATATTTGGCAACGTTCAGTTAAAATAGTGGAAATCAATAAGGAGACTCAATTGTTTTTCGTACTTCGATTAGTTATTTTTACATATAATAAAATTGTAACTAAGCTGAATCTGTACATTAAATGTTTTTTGGAAAATCTTATTGAAATATATATTATTATCGATACAGAGGCCGAATCTATAGTTTTTAGAATTTTTGTCTGTCTGTCTGTGACCGCATCACGTAAATCTACTGGAGGGATTTCAATGAAATTTTGTATGATGATAGCTGGTTATCCGGGTCAACATATAGGATACTTTTTACTGCGGGAAAATATCTCATCTCTGAGAAATCTATACTAAATTTTAAAACATAAGTAGGGACGAATCCGAGCGGAGCGAGGGTGAGTCGCTTGTCTGTTTATATTTTGTGTGTTATTTGATTGACTTGAATGGTAATAGACTGAACTACTATGACTGTGGTTTATATAATAATAAACTTCAACGATACATGAAAATGCACGTGGACCTTTTTAGGGTTCCAGAACCTAAAAGTAAAAACCTCTACAATTTCATTATGTTCTATCCATCTGTCCGGCAATCATTGGGCATCATTAAGTAAGAAACTATAGTGTAAGTCTGTTAGCAAAATTTTTTATTGGAATTTATATATATGTATACAGAACTGCACAAAAAGAAAAAAGGTTTAATTTCATATTGTAGAGCCTTATTTAAAATAATACTAAATTGTAACCGCTTTCAAACATCCGTCATGTATACTAATTAGGGTTGAACAAACACACAAACAAAATGTAAGCAGAGTTCGTTCCGGAATTCCGGGGATTATAATGAGATATTTTTGCCTTTCGCTTTGTCATTTCAAATTTAATATTGTATAATATGTTGCGAGATTATGTAATGGTTAAAATGTCAATTATTGAAGGGTAGCGCATTCAAATCCTGGAAAGTTATGAGCTTTTGAAGAGCTTGTTTGCTGGTGTATGAAATTTTACGTGAAAAGTGTTAGAGTATTCATATGAGTAAATCTTATATTCATATTACTTAGTAAAGACAGTTTTTGATAGATGGTTCAATGTCATAAAAATACGACATTGTTTAGAGACTTCAAAAATTGATTATTATATCGTTTTTTTAATGAAAATATCTCAGAATAAAGATTGATATAGACAGAAAAATGTCAAAGTCAAAAATAGTAGCGTAATTTTACAGTTTATGCTACTATTTTCGATGCACGTACTGATATTTTTCTTTGACTTCATATTTAGTTCTATAGTTTGAGGAAAATGTTTAAGGATAAGGTAGCCAGCGCAATTACAGGCAAGAGGCATATCACCTTAGTCCTCACAGTGACAACGCACCTGTGGTTCTGCATTTTTGTTACTTAAAAACTAAGTGCATGAACCGTAGGTGTTATGGGCGACAGGTACTGCTTTCCATCAGGTGGTCTGTCTGCTCGTTTGTCACTGAATCTCATAAAAAAAATTATTAGTATGATTTTTCAGAATAGAACATTCACTAATTTGTATTCATTATATGAATGCGATAAATAAATAATTTATATTACCAATTCTAATTCACTTCTATACATATAATAAAATTCTAAATGAGCCGAATCTGTACATTAAATATTTTTTGGAAAATCTCATTGTAATAGTTATTATTATCGATACAGAGGCCGAATCTATAATTTTTAGAATTTTTGTCTGTCTGTCTAACTGGGAACGCATTACGAGAAAACCACTGGACAGATTTTGATGAAATTTGATATAGGATACTTTTTATTTTTAGAAAATATCTCATCTCATCTTCTAAGCGAAAACGTCGCTATATATAAAAATATATAGTATATATATAGTATATATAAAAATCCTTATTGCACCACCATCCTCTACTTTCATTCAGAATAAACACAAAATAGGTTTGAATATCCGAAACTATTATGCGTTAGTAAAATTTTAGCTCAGTATCGATCGTTCTAAGTGTATAGACGTGTTAGCCTCGGAAAATGTTCTGCTTCGGCGGTCACTTGCAACTGTTTGTGAATACGCTCACATTGTAATTTGATTAACAGAATATTTTTAAAGGCGAAAAGGATAAATATTATAGGGTACAGATTTTGGCTTAATGAATAATATGTAATAACAATTAGACAGTGGTAGCCCAGTGGAAACGCGTTCGCTTGGGAAATCCGGTGAAGCGGCTTCAAATCCCGGGTCTGGTATCTCTGATATTTTCATGTGCGAATCATTTCCAACATAATTATTACGGTGAAGGAAAATATCATGAGGAAACCAACCTGAGAGAACCTAGCAAGTTTTCGAAAGACACGTGAAATCCGTCCGCACTTGGCCAGCAAGGTGGAATATGGCCTGATTTCCCTCGTATCGAAGGAAGGCCCATACCTAGCAGTGGGACGTTAAAAAGGGATGAATGCATACATAATAATAATTCATCTTTTTTAACTTCTTAGTGCTGGGCAGACCTTTTTTCCTTTAAACTTAGACTTTCTCAGTCCTCCATTTCCTCCCTATTATGTTTTCCTTTAAAAAATTAGCAATAAGTATGATTACTACAAAACTGTAAATAATTCGCACATGAAGATATCTGCTTAGACCCGGAATTTAATATTTTTGTTATGTCTTCTCGAGCGTGTTATAATTAATTGGGTTATCGCAGCTATTTTTTCATTTACTTATTTATTAATTTTCCACACGTCCTTTAGTAATTTTTACAACACATTTTTTTTTTACGGCTCACAAGGTAAGTGAGGCGTGGACAAGAGGTAACTTATATTAGGCATCGCAATACTCTCCTATACCTCAGGTTGAGGAAACAAACGGACAGATAAAGTTACTTTCACATTTATAATATTAGTATGGGTTTTAGCGATATACTTGAAAAATTGCGATAAAATAGAAGGTATATATCTATATCTATACTAATATTTTAATATTATAAAGCTGAAGAGTTTGTTTGTTTGTTTGGTTGAACACGCTAATCTCAGAAACTACTAATCCGATTTGAAAAATTCTTTTTACATTAGATAGCCCGTTAAAAATGTATGGTTCCCCTGGGATAGATTTGTTTTTGTCTAGGGACGAACCCGAAGAGAAGCGAGGGTAAGTCGCTAGTATATAATAAAAGTGTACAGGTCGAATGGTCTGTATATACGGGCTAATCTTTGAAATTGTTAGATCGATTTAAATGAAATTTTTCATGGTAGTATCTTATATCCTCGGTCAACATTTTAGATACTTTTCATCCCGGAAAATTAAAGAGTTCCCGTGGGATAGTTAAAAAACTATAGTAACTTATACAGCTTAGTACACAAAAACTGCTGATTAGATTTTAATGAAACTATATAATAATATAGTTCATACATCAGAATACTAAATAGGTTACTTTTATCTCGAAAAAAATTACGGTTCCCGTGGGATAGGTTTGTTTTTTTTTTGTCTAGAGGCGAACCGCTAGTATATATTATGTACATAGAATAATCGTATATCTATTACAATAATGCTTCAATCTTTTGCTATTTTACAAGCGAATGTACTCATTATCACACCGCACCTTTAATAGGCCGCATAGCGTCATAATCTGCAAAACATATTTTTTTGTTATGAAGCGAATAATCCAATCTTGACCGGTAATAGATATAAACTGGCGACTCGCCCTCGCTTCGCTCGCTTGCTTCTCAAAACAAAATTAACTAATTAATTTGGTTTTAATTTTTTTTCGTGGGAGCCTATTTTTTTTAAAAATTAAAGTAGCCTAAGTTACTCCTTATTACATCGGATATCTGCCAGTGAAAGCCCCATCAAAATCGGTCCAACCATTTCAGAGATTAGCCGGAACAAATAGACAGACAGACAGACAAAAATATAAAATATGTTGTTTTGGTATACGTACCGTGTATACATCCATATGCATTTAGTAAAAAGCGGTTATTTTAATATTACAAACAGACACTCCAATTTTATTTATTTGTATAGATAAGTTACAATACAAGTGAATGTATCACTTAACTCCAAAATCGAGTACAATCAATACAACCAAACTGATATAACAGCCTACAATGAACCTTAGCCCTAACCATAACCGATAAAAACGTCAAAACAACCATAAATTTAAGAACCAGTTATTTCAACAAACGCCCGAAATTATCCACGACATTACCATCGTAACATAAATCGGGTAATTCGCAAAGTTGCCAACTTTTTGGCACTTATAACCACTTGATCTGTGACTTTGAAGTTACTAAGTTTATATGCACGTTTTGTCTAGTTTCACTCTTGTACTATATGTTATGACTAAATTTGATTATATTTGGTAGTCTTGTTTAAGTTTATGTCCAGAAGGAATGTTGCTATTATTGTTATTATTATCCGACTCTGCATGAGAAGAGTAATGCTTATCTATATTCTATACAGATAAATAAAATTGAAGTGTCTGTTTGTAATGTCAAAATAACAGCTTTATACTAAATGCATATGGAATTATATATCATAATTATAAGAATAACACTATTTTTTTTAAATTATGTCTGTCTATTTTTTCCGGCTAATCTCCGAAACGGCTGGACCAATTTTAACAGGATTTTCCTACGGGAGTAACTTAAACTACTTTTATTTTAGAAAAAGAATTAGAGTTTCGCTCAAAAAAATTAAAATGTACCTAGAGACGCACCCAAGCGAAGCGAGGGTAAGTCGCTAGTGAATAATATACTTAGCTACTTTTATGCTACTTGATCATTATTTTTAACTGTTTGTGTACTATGTGTCAGAGGTACAGGGTTCGATTTCTGAGGGCCTCAAAAATTTAATTATATTAGCCAGTCCTCGTAACATAAAAAATGGAGTATGGTTAGGATTGACTAAATAACACGATGCTATAAAAAATAAACTTCATTACGCTTAAATGTGAAATTATTTCGTCATACTCTCTTTCCTATTGAATGCCAAAAATAAAAAAAAAAAACAAATTTTCCAATATTTTAATTTCAAATAAGTATATACTCAAGTACTCGAAAATTAAAATTAAATATTTCATAATGATATCACTATCAAAAACTCTACTTATTTTTGACTATATATTACAAGCGGAGAGCTAGTTATTAATTATTTTATCAACGTAAATAAAGAAAGTATTATGTAAATAAAGTCGTAATAAAAATTTATATACTATTGTACATGAAAGCCTACCGTTGCATGTGGCAAGTGATATGCGTAGCATGTGTATAGGAATATGAGCCTCCAACTGAATTACACTTAATATACATCTATACTAATATTATAAATGTGAAAGTTTGTGAGTATGGATGTTTGTTACTCTTTCACGCCAGAAAGGCTAATCGGATCTGGATGAAATTTGGCACAGTTATACATTATAGTCTGGAATAATACATAGGCTACTTTTTATTCTGGAAAAATGTACGGTTCCCGTGGGATAGGTTTGTTTTTGTTTACCTACAGGTGAACGCGAGCGAATCGAGGATAAATCGCTAGTGAACTATTAATGTTTAGGTTTTTAATTTATTCAATCAAGTCAGGATCAAAAATCAAAATAAATCTGCGAAAAATATCTAAAAAGTTTAAGGTTATATTTAACAGAAGATACTTATTTTGACATAGTTTTGCAAAATGTAAGAAGATTGTAATGAATGGATATATCTTTTTACTTAATAAACAATTATTTTGTTGCGATTAAGTTATTTTATAGTAAAATAATGTAATCTAGCCATTATAACTTCCAGCTATTCTAATTTTTCGGGGGAAAAAAAATAACTTTTTAAATAACAAAACTCGTTTTGTTGAGGGGGTCTTTATTAGGTAACTTTGTTCATTTGGCACAAACAACTTTGCTCGCTACAATACTCGCCTCTAAAACTGACAAAATAGTTGTCAACACTGTGCGTTAAACGTTTTTATTATATATCCAAATTGGGTTTCGAAAAATTGTATCTTTTTATAGTTATATCTTCATTAATAAACTAATACGTAACTGTTGACTTCTTCATTGGTTTAGTGGCTAGCATATATGGCTATAGTCCGAAAGTCCCGAGTTCGAATCCCAGGTCTGGGCAGACAAAAAATATTTATGTATTACTGAATGAAAGTAAAGAAAGTAGGAGAATAACACTAATATTATAAGTGAGTTGTAGTGTTTTAGTTGTTATTTAGTCACGCTATAACATCTTAATAGCTTTGAGAAAAATCTGGAGTTGAAACAACTTATACCTTAAATTTAAACGTTGGCTATATTTTTGCAAAAATGGTTGACCGTATGTCATACTACTGGTCGAGGCTTTGATGCTAAAACCTACTTTAGTACTACTATGAGCTGTAAGCTTTAAAAGCCTATATGAAAGCACCTTTATTATACATGATGTTTAATGAAAGGTCTTGATGGGAAAGGGGTAGTATTATAATGTCTTCTCTATGAACATTCATATAGAATTCATTTTAATTTTAATAATATCTTTTGTTTCAATACAAAAATATCCAAATTCAATATCGAATTTTATTTGGAAGATTTATAAAATATAATCCAGGCTAAATGGAATAAAAGCCGACTCTAGCTTTAACAAAGTCTGCTTAATTTTGTTCAAATACATATTATTATACAACTAGAGACTTACTCTTGCTTAACTGGGGGGCAGGTGTTTTTGAGCTTTTTCTAAAATAAAAGCTAGGTTAAGTTACTCCAGTCTGAAAGTCCCATCAAAATCGGCCTAGCCGTTTTGGAGACTAGACGGGAAAAAAATTGTATTTTTTTTATAAATACAGTATATAATTTCATATGCATTTAGTAAAAAGCTGTTATTTTTACATTGCAAACAGACACTTCAATTTTATTTATCTGTATATATTAGGACCACTCTACAATTTTTCAGAAGTTAAAACTAACCTATCTTTTTATAAAAAAAGGAAGCAGTGAAATCTAGGTATTATAAGAGCTAGGAGCTTTCTGTACCTAAGGTCGTGGGTTCAATTTCTGGATGATATATTTGTATTCAGAGGCCATTTCTAGAACCATTTATTAATTTTTTATTTTTAAAACTACAAGTTTAAATCTAAATATGAAACTACATATTTGAAAACATGTACAAACAAGCATTTATATAAAAGACGAGGCGTATGCTAACCATCAACAAAATAAACTTTACTGCCAAAACTTTCTACAATCTCATTCTAAAGTTCCAAGCATCCCATCCCATAAATCTTTACAGTCCAAACGTATAATTGGTAACAAACAGCTATTCCTCGAACACTTTCCAAATTAAATGACTTACACGCCACTTACTCTATGAATTGTTACTTTAAGAACGCTCCTTCATAAATTTCTTTGACATTTCACCTTTTAAAAACTATAGCAATAAAAAAGAAGTATTTCAGCCAAGTTCACCCATAAACGTGCAAGTCGGTAATTGGCCGACGTTTTCCCCTAAATTTATGGAGAGTTCGGCGTTTTTCGGTTTGAATCGGACGTCTTCGGTAATCTTGATTTGGAAAGTTTCACGCCGTTCCAGATTTATTGCTTAAAGGTTAATATGAAGTTTTCTTACATATTTTTTTTTATTTTTAGTAAAAAGGGATATGCAAAGTTAAAAAAAAACTGTTAATGTGGTTAAGAAAATAAAGTTTTTTACAAGTTTTATAGTATTTTAAATAAAGTATATAGTGCCTTTGAGACGTCTAAAGTCTTAGTCTCTCCCATGAACATGATTGCTGTATAGTATTTGAAACGTCGGGAACCAAAAATCAAAATAAATCCGCAAAATAATCCGAAAAGATAGTTTTATTTAAAATGTCAAGTATTCGCGTAAATCTAAGAAAGTATCATGCAAACCCATCAATTTATTACATTACTCAACGTATATGGTATAAAAGCTTGTCGCAAGATTTTCCTATTTTATAAATATATTGTTTTTATTAGAATTACTTATGTCAAGATCCACTTACATTATATTGTATTCTTGTTGATCTATAGAGGTATATCTCGCTATAAGCTTTTATATCATATAAATTATGTAATGTTATAAAGTGATGGTTTCGATTTATTTTAAAGTTTATTTTATACTTATACAAAAATTTAAATAAAATCTTGATTAAAAAAAACATTTTTACTATTAGTTTATTTTTTATTGTCTCCAAAACCCTTTCATTTGATATCTATATCATGGGGGTCCATAAAAAAAACATAGTCCGCCATCTTTGGGAGTCCGCCATATTGGATTTAAAATGACGTCACTATCTAACCATGCATTGTCATCTAAACTAAACGCTAAATTGAGGATAACTGCGTTAAAATTCAGTTGCAAGAATTGACGCGAACAAACATTGCAAGCTTGCAAAAAGTGGGTAAAATCAAAAACAAAATCGATATTGAGCTTATAAAATTTGTATTTCTAATATTCATTTGGTTATATTCATCTTTGACGTAATACACTCTAATTAAAATATCTTCCCACAAACCCAATTATAATTCTTCAAAGTCGAAATTTGTCGAAAATAAGTAAATTAATTTTGAAATATTCTATGTTAATTCTAAATTACAAAATCTCGTTAGAGGTGAGCGTTAAATAAAATGCAAATTGAATACAGTCCAATAAACGAGGAAACTCAAAATGTATTACAAATGTGAAAGGTTTAACAGTATTACGGCTGTAATCGGTAATCCTTCGGGTCCGACAAGAGGTCAACTGACCCCAGTTTAATTAATTTGAGACGAAAATCCGTTGTAAGTTATGTTTATAGCGCGGCGGAATCGTCTGCATCGAATAACCTTTTTGTGATTTGTATGTTCATAAATGGTTTTTTTGGGGGTACCGTACCCAAAGGGTGAAAGGAGTCCCTATTACTAAGACTTCGCTGTCCGTCTGTCTGTCTGTCTATCCGTTTGTCACCAGGCTGTATCTCATAAACCGTGATAGTTAGACAGTTGAAATTTTCACAGATGATGTATTTATGTTGTCAATAACAAAAAATACTAAAAAACAGAATAAAATAAATATTTAAGGTGGCTCCGATACAAAAAACGTGATTTTTTCGCTCGATTTGCTCGATATTGATAACGGCAACAGGTAGAAGCTTGAAATATTTACAAAATATTTAGTTATATAATCACTTTAAAAATAAATAATTTAATTAAAATAAAACAAATATTTAAGGGCGAGCTCCCATACAACAGACATGATTTTTTGCCATTTTTATAGATAATGGTACGGAACCCTTCGTGCGCTAGCCCGACTCGCACGTGTTTACATTTTTTACATAGCAACTTATGCATCAATGAGTAGCCTAGCCTAACTAGTCTAGCAGTTAGCCTATGTGTTACTCCAGATCATAATCTGTGTACCAAATTTCATCTAAATTCCTCCAGCCATACGCCAAAATACATACACATATATAAACGTTTGCACTTTCTAATATCCCACTATTTTGCACATACCTCCTACAATGCACGGAGGTTTATGCCATTGACCACATTAGTCTAGTCCTGGTTGATGAACTTACATGAATTATCTTTGATAAAGTAGCAGGGCTCTCTTTCACTTAAAGGCGTAACGATGTCAGAGGTGTAAGACCCGGAGTTCGAACCCGCTTCAATCTGTATTAATAGCAGACGGTATTTATTATACATATATACTCGTAGTTTAGATGCTAAAGTTTATTTATTTTAAGTCTTAGGATAAACTAAACTTATATTATAGTTTACCTATATATATATATATATATAGCAGCAATAGAAATACATAATACATACTCTGTAAAATTTTTAACTCTCTACTTATTACGGTTCGTGAGATACAGCCCTCTGATAGACGGACGGACGGACAGCGGAGGCTTAGTAATAGGGTCCCGCTGGCACCTTTCGGGTTCGGAACTTTAAAAGTTAGCTCGTCAAGAGCTATTAACCAAAAAAAAGAAAGTCGGTTGACAAACGGAAGAGAAAAAAGTTACTGGACTGTTTTGTCTTTGCTATTTATGTGTAGATTATCTAATATATAAATATCTCGTGTCACGGTAGTTACATTACTCCGCAACGGCTCGACCGGTTTAAATGATTTTTTTTGGATATTTGATAGGGGTTTTTTTGTATAGGAGAATAGTTTGTAAAGTATTTTTTAACCTCCTACCCCCATCCCAAATTTTTTAATAGCGATTTTAATATTTTTGTATAAACGATATTATATAAATACATAGCTGTATAAAATAAAGCCAAAGAGTTTTTTTTTTGTAGATTGAATGTGAGCATAGCCGCGGGTTCTTCTAGTTTATTATATTTATTCTATTATCGATTTATTCTATTATCTACTAGCGACTCACGCTCGCTTCGCTCGCGTTCGTCCCTAGGTACGTTTTCACGGTTAGCTATGTTTATACATAAATAGTAGCTTGCTACTTCTAAGATATTCATTTAAATTATATAGCGATTTACCCTTGGTTCGCTCAGGTGCGTACGCCGTACGCGGATTTTGTTCACAATTTCATGGGTTTTAAATTTTTCACGGAACCCTAATCCTTTTTCTAAAATAAAAGTAGCCTAAGTTACTCCTAATAACACCAACTATCTGCCAGTGAAAGTCCCGTCAAAATCCGTCCAGCCCTTTCGGAGATTAACCGAAACAAACAGACACACAGACAAAAATTGTAAAAATGTTGTTTTTTGGTATATGTATCATGTATACATCCATATGCATTTAGTAAAAAGCGGTCATTTTAATATTACAAACAGACACTCCAATTTTATTTATATGTATAGATTTATTATATATCTGCTAATTTATTATATTTATTTTATTATCTGCCAGTTTATTTTATTTAGTGTAAATTACACACTACAGTATTATGTCCATATTCTGTAATACTATCCTCTCAACTTTTTACTTAACAACAAAGCACCATTGCTATTAATTAAAAAAATTACAACATTTCAAAAGCGGGATAAAATGTAGAAAATAATTAGCAAAATTCAAAGTAAATTGGCCTTGTAACTTTACGATGTCTGAGTCATATTGTGGAATCACGCATACCGATGCGGCATACTTAAGTCGTTAAATGGAAAGTCGGTAGAGCGATAAAACTTTTAATCTTTTGCTAATGTAGTGCCAGAAACAAAATTCTTGGGGAGTCCAAAACGATACATGAAATTGTGTAGCGTCAGTAAAAAAAGTGAACATTATTCTTCAAAATATACTAGAAAACCGTATGAGTGATATTTTTTGAAATATTTTCCGAATATTATTATTATATTATGTAGTTTCTTGAATAAGTTTATTTGATGAAAAAGGTTGTGTTTGAAATAATGATAACTTTTTTACAAGCCGACTGCGGTGAAGCACAAAAGAGGGCTATCCGATCCTATGTCCATAACTACTAAATGACAACAGATTTTAAGGATTCACACATATGATCATCGTGTTTTATACTTGCTATGAGTCTTGCCACATGAACATATCACCAACTACATAATTCTATGTTCTTTTGTCAACTTATTTGCATCTTTTAAGTTAGTTTTTGACGCTGTCAGCTTCTTTAATTTTTATATTTTAAAAATTTATTTAAAATATAAAAATAAATTAATTAAAATATAAAAACCTGACGGATTTTTAAAGACTCTTTAACGCTCTCTCTTGTTTCAAAATATTTTATAATTATTATTAATCATATTAAAACTACGTAAAAGTCGAGCAGACAGACAAACAGATACATTTATGTACGCCTATATTATAACATGAACGAAAAATTATGAAGTATGGATATATATATACTTAATACGTAAATAAAAATGCAAGTATGCAGATCTGATATTTCAATTAAATTAAAATTTAATTTATATGCGACAGTACACTCCAAGCTTTAACTTATCAATGATAAAAAGCGCGATTTAAAGATTAATGCGAGTTGTTGTAAAGTTTACAGCAACTGCTATATACTAAAACGTCCTTAAGTTAGAAAATTTCAATCTAGATAGTAGTATATTTTGGTTAAATTAATTACTCTAGTATTCATCAGAGGTGAAAATTCCACCACAATTATTATTAAAAACTTGAGGAAAACATATATGAAAATTAAATAACAAAATTTAATTATATATTTATCTACACAGCCTCACTGTGACCATGGTTGCTCTAAAACATTTGAAAGGTCGGGAACCAAAAATCAAAATAAATCCGCGAAATAATCCGAAAAGACAGTTTTATTTAAAACTAGCGACTCACCCTTGCTTTGCATCGGGTTCATCCCTAGACAAAAACAAATTTATCCCACGGGAACCGTACATTTTTACGGGATGATTTATAGCCTATAGCCTTCCTCAGTTAACGGGCTATCTAATACCAAAATAATTTTTCTAATCGGATTAGTAGTTCCTGAGAATAGCGCATTCAACCAAACAAACAAACAAACTCTTCAGCTTTATAATATTAGTACAGTTTGTCAAATATTCGCATAAATCTTAGAAAGTATTATGTTTCCAAATTTTTTTATTAATAACACTAAAGCTCGTCAGTAAAAAATTAGGTGTAACTGTCCTTAATAAAAATGTGCTTAATAACACGAAATACTAATTTTTTGTTAGAAATACGTCACACAATTAAGGAGACTCAATTTTTTTCATCCCTCAATAACATATATGAATTGCCACCCCTATTCTTCATTTTTAGCAACTTGACTACGAACTTGTCCACCGATTCACATCAACTGCATTATTTATTTATTAAATATCAGTCATGTAAAATAAAAATGACTGTATCAAAAGGATAAACGGACATAACGAAATAGTAAAATATAATTATTATAAGGGTTGCAACTTGCATTTTTGTCTTCAAGCAACGTAACCATTATAAAAAGGCTAGAAAATATAAAAAAGCAGTATACATTTATAAAATAAAATATAAATAATCAATCGACTTTTAAAATTAGTAATAACATACGTAGTAGCCTCCGATTTACTGTATTTATTTTCTAACCAAATATTATTATATAAATTCAATAAAATATACCTTGCGTTATAATAACCATAGCGGTTTATCTCTACCAGTTACTTAAAGATTCTGTAATTAAAATTTTAAAAAGGACTAAGAAAATATGAATGTCATTTCTACGTAAAAATTCTAAAATTTACTTAATCAAACCTATACATAAAATAAAATTGTAACGAAGCCGAATCTGTACATTAAATGTTTTTTTGGAAAATCTTATTGAAATAGATATTATTATCGATACAGAGGCCGAATCTATAGTTTTTAGAATTTTTGTCTGTCTGTCTGTTACCGCCGGGAAAACCACTGGACAGATTTTGATGAAATTTGGTATGGTGATAGGTGGTTATCTGGGTCAACATATAGGATACTTTTTATTGCGGGAAAATATCTCATATCTGAGCTAAACGTTAAAATGTAACTAGGGACGAACCCGAGCGGAGCGAGGGTGAGTTGCTAGTAATAATAATAATTGAAGGTTAAAAAAAGCAGTCTTGAGGACTGCCGACAGAAGAGAAAATTTAAAACTATAAACAAACACTTGTTATTTTTGGATATTCAAATTAATCGTTTGATTTTAAATTAAAATTTGTAAATTAAAACTGTTTACATTTATCTAGTTTCGACATCAGAGATTCGGCTTAGAACTTTTTATATGTATAGATTTTATAGAATGCTTTCATTAGAAATATCCTTGACTCATTATAAAAAAATGATACAAAATATATTAATAATACATATTTTTGTACTATATCAAAGTTACTTGGAATATTTATCTTTAAATATTTCTTTTTGTTCTTCAATATATGTAATAAAAATGCAATACGCTAATGTTGGTAGCGTTGTGACATTTGTTATTCATCAATACTGAGTAAGTCGAATCAATCTATACATATAATAAAATTCTGAGTCGAATCAATATAGAGGCCAAATGTATAGTTTTTAGAATTTTTGTCTGTCTGTCTGGGAACGCATCACGAGAAAACCACTAGACACATTTTGATGAAATTTGGTATGATTATAACTGGTTATCCGGGTCAACATATGTATAGGATACTTTTTACTACGGGAAAATATCTCATCTTTGAAAAATCTGTACTAACCGTTAAAACGTACAGAACGAGACGAACCCAAGCGGAGCGAGGATGAGTCGCTAGTATATATTTCAATATATCTTATTTTTATGATATTATATTTTAAATAAAAAAAATAAAAATAAACCTAATTATGTATATATACAAAACAAATGTACACATAGTTATTGCTGTACAAGTCATGTCCGCGTGGAATAGTGGCAAGAGTGCTAGCCGCATTCCCTAGTTGAATGGCAATGCCGATTCTTTGGGCGAAAAATGCGCCAGCTCTCCTGTCACCAGTAGAGGCGATAAGACGAGGTGTTATGTCTTTTAATAAACGTTTAACACTTTGTGTTCATTGGCCAAGGGTTTCTACAGCAAAATGATATGCATATAAGTAAAAAATTAAGCTATTATATAATACTTTAGTAACTTTTATATAAGAGTAAAGCTAGAATACACCGTTAGGTATAAAATAAACGCAAGTTTGAAGTAAAATCTTGCAAATACAGTATTATGGAAGTTCTAAGCAGGCTAAGCCGCGAGCCGCCTCGCGCGACACGTGCACTTGATATGTTATAAGATATGTTTAAGAAACAATGTAAAATGGAGATATTATTATGTTAAAACTGTATTTTTTAGTTTATTTTATTATATTGTATTAAGCTAGGTTTTATTAAACACTTGCGACTTAACTTCGCTTCACTCGGGTGTAACTCTAGGTACGTTTATTTTTTTTTGAGCGGATCCCTAATTCTTTTTCCAAAATATAAATAACCTATTTTACTCTTTATAATATCAACTATCGCCAGTAAAATTCCCGTCAAAATTAGGCCAGCTTTTTCGGAGATTAATCGGAACAAACAGAAAGAAAATTGAGCTTTTCTTATAAGTACCGAATACAATTTCATATAAGTATTAGTAGTAAGTATTAATATTATAGTAAAAAGCTTTAATCTCGACATTACAAACATATACTTCAATTTTATTTATATGTATAGATCCCGTTATTTTACCTCTATATATAATTGTGTATTGCCGGATTGTTTCTAGTGCAAAAATAAAATATTAACGTATTGAATATAACACTGTTGTGTTATATTCAACATATATGTTGTGTTTAACATACAACAAAAAAAATATTATTAGAAGATAAGAATTAATTCATTCTTTTTCTTTTTTAAAGCAAATATACTATACAAGGTCACATTATGTGGAGACGAAGCAAAGTCAAGCACCTGTGCGACCGAGCTTCGCTCGGAGTTCTTTTTTGTTATATAGTATTTTTTAGATTAAAAAAAAATTAAAACTTAAATTAAAAAAAACTAAAAAAAAACTAAATTAAAAACTTTGCATCCGATCGCGATTCGAACCCGGATACCTGTGATTGTTAATCTTGCATCTCGGTCGTTTAACGACGATGCTTATGTCTGAGTGTAAGAAATTATCGACCATATTCTACGTGGAATAATGGGAAAGAAAACCGCATGAAAACTTGAAAACACGCGTTTTCCCGGACATAAGACTAATCTAGATCGATTTTTCGTCCCCGAAAACTCCCACATGCCAAATTTCAGCGAAATCGTTAGAGCCGTTTCTGAGATTGCTGGAATAAATAAATAAATATACAAGAATTGCTCGTTTAAGTATATTAGATTAGATAGATTTAAAATATTTGCACCAATCGAAATTCTAACAAATGACATCTAACGTAGAAAGAAATATTCTCACCATTATGCCAGTCTCGGACCCAATTATGGAAAAGAATTTATTTTTTTTGCATAGATACTGTTTTCTGTTGGACTACGTTTTTTTTTTTTTAAAAGTTATTTAAAGAGGTTGCAAAAGGCATTGGTAGCCTTGTGGTAACGCTCTCGCTTGGGAAACTAACTGTAGTGAGTTCGATATTGTTAGGTGTGAATTATGTTCAATAGGACTATTACACGTCTGACGATGAAGAAAACTTTGTGATCTGCAAATATTCAAAATATATGTTAATCCACCAACCCGCACTTGGCCAGCGTGGTGGACTATGGCTTGATCTCCATCCTATAAACAGAAGGCCCGTGCCCAGCAGTGAGTCGTTAAAAAGGGCTTAATTATTATTATATTGTTAACTTTAAAAAAGATACAAAAACTTAGTACCTTTTTAAAACAGAGTCTAGTTTAAAATTATAAATCTACTGTCGCATTTTCAGTAACTGATATAATAAGCTTTTAAACCAATTGCAAATCAATCGAAGGTATTTCGATTTACAGCTGTGGTTTTGCTATTAGTTGGATAATCCTAATATCGCCGTCACACTTGTCACTTGCAGGGACAAACAATGTTGCGTTATAAGATATGAAATTACAGCGGATAAGTAGTAAAAAGATAATATATGGATGCTGTTCTTAAAATATTTTACACATAATATGTACAATTGTACATTCATACATACTTACATACATATATACATACATACGTATATATTATATATTATAGACAGACTTCAAAAATGAAGGTACATTTAGGAAAATTTGAGGAAAACATATATGAATAGAATTTACCTGTCTATAGATATAAAAACCTAAATGTTTCCACATTTTATTTTATTGATAATATTCGTCAATAGCTATTAAACAAAAAAATAAAAGAAAATCGTTTGACAAATAGAGGAGAAAAAGATACTGAACTGTTTTATATATATATATATATATATATATATATATATATATATATATATATATATATATATATATATATATATATATATATATATATATATATATATATATATATATATATAAACACACAGCACCATCTAGTAAAGTTAGTAGGTCGTAAGCGAAGCGACAAAGGGGTTCTAGCTTACAGAGTTTTTGACCGCGATTCCGCTCAATAAAGAGTATGTCGATAAGAGTAACTTATGTGTATGTCAATGCATAATGTTTTTATTGGTTTATCAAAGATGTTATAAATACATAAATACATATGTTCTGATATTAACACACAGCACCATCTAGTTCCAAGGTAAGCTACGAGGCTTGTGTTATGGATACCAGATAGTTGATACACTACACATATATAACTTTAAATAAATACATATTATAAATATAAACACTCATGACTGGAGTACAAACATTCGCGCTCGTCACACAAATGAATAAATGATGTAGTATCTCTTATGCCTTACACCATCTATACGTGGTAAGCGCAGTGATTTTATTTCAAGAAAAATCGTAATTCCAATGTTAGTGAATTTTCTTGTTGAAATTGGAAAATAGAATTCTTTTTTCTGGTCCGTTTTGAAAGTTTTTAACGTAGTTCCGATATTATCTGGTAAATTTGTTGATTTTATTTACTTCACTAGGTATTTGGGAATATATCGTGGATTGCTTTAATGCATTTTATATTTATTTACGTTTGTATAAAATGTACTATTTACCTTAGTTTGGTACCTATTTACTAATATTAAAACTTAAATAAAAAAAATAGAAAATGTTTCTTGTATTTTGATGTTATTACTTTTATATTATATATAAATGTTTACATGTTTTGCTTGCGGTGTACCTTCAAAAAAACGGCCTATATGTTAGGGCAATCCAGTACATCAGCTACATATGTATTTCCGCTCTAAATTCTATACAAATCCATTGTGCTATTACATTGTGTAGTAAAAAAACAACTACAAATACATACTTTAACTTACGAATCATCGTATTTTAAATAGTAGCGACTCACTCTCGCTCCGCTCAAGTTCGTCCCTAGTTACATTTCAATGCAGTACAGTTTTCTCAGAGATGAGATATTTTCCCAGAGTAAAAAGTATCCTATATGTTGATCCGGATAACAAGCTATCATCATACCAAATTTCATCAAAATCTATCCAGTGGTTTTCTCATGACACGGTCAAGACAGACAGACACAAATTCTAAAAACTATTCGATCTGTATATCGATAATAATAACTATTTTAATAAGATTTTCCAAAAAATGTTTACTGTACAGTTTCGACTCGAAATTTTATTATATGTATAGATAGATGATATATTTACGTGTACAGAATTTTGCTTCGCACGGGTGCAACTCCAGGTGTATATAGTCCTTAGTAACCTATATGATATTCCAGGTTACCTATATGCTACTCCAGTCTATCTGTGTATTAAATTTCATCAAAACCTGTTAAGCGGTTTCAAAATTAAGGAGTAACAAACACATATACATATATATTTTCATTCATTCGCATAAATTAACTAATCATTTCTAATTTCATTCACAGATCACGCATCGGCTCTCGTAGGCAACACTGCTCGCCTCAGATGCAGGATAGATGGCAAGTCCTGTGGAGAAATGCACAGTATCAAATGGTATAAAGGCGATACACGAGTGTACGTGTATTCTGCTTCTAAAGATGCAGCCATTAATCGACCTGAAGGGGATATGATGGACAGGTAAGGATAGACATTCTAAGCTTACATTTTAAGAAATACGTTTGTCCTTCTAGTGATAGTCAATCCCATGGATGAAAATAAAAACATACTTTACTCATTAATATACATACTATTTACAGGGTTTATAAAAAAATAAGTAATTTTTTAAAAGATAAAATATTATTATTAATACAAAAAACATTTACGGGTTGATAATATTGAGCTTTTTATGGTAAATTCTAAGTAAGTCAAAATAATATATAACAAATAGATTAAATATGAAAATTCTCGTTCTGCTCTATACCTATAACATACATCTATACTAATATTATAAACATGAAAGTTTAGATGTTTGGATGGATGTTTGTTACTCAATCACATCCAGAACGGCTGAACAAATCTGGATGAAACTTGGCACAGAAATAGACTGTAGTCTGTATCGCACATAAGTTACTTTTTATCCCGGTTAAATGTACAATTTCCGTGGGATAGATTTGTTTTTGTTTTTCTAGAGGTAAACCCGAAGTGAGGGTGAGCTGCTAGTATATTATATATGTATAGTAGCAGATATTTCAGTTACTATATAAAAAAACCTTTACATTTGTGTATAAATTTCATAAAAAAAGTAAAATAAAAAACCGTACAACGCGAAAAAGCTTTCTCATCACCATTATCTTCAATTTTAACTTAAACTTAGTGAAGCTTAAAAATTACCAAACCTTGAATAACATAATCTGATAAAATCCTTTACAAATTTACCGGCGGTGCGCCCTCACTGGAACAAAATGCCCTTATATAAGTAAAGCTGTGTAATACTAGCTTTTATTGTGGCTTTACTTATCAAAATATCTCTAAGATGTATAACTTAACAAAATAATTTGCTTATCAATATATATCTTGATCTAATCTGTATCAGATTATCTTATAGCCAGGACAGAATTATCTACTAAAATGATCAAGATTATCTCCTAGTATTTACAATTTTATATAAAATATTATCTATATATGTATATCCATACTAATATTATAAAAATGTGAATATGTGTTCGTTTGTCCTTCTTTTACATTGAAACAGAGTAATGAATTGGCGTGATGTTTTCGTGTGGAGATAGCTGGATGGCTGGAGAGTGACATAGGCTATTTTCTACCGTGGGAGATTAACTTATTCCCACAGGAAAACACTTCATAAACAACCCACAACAACTCATCATACGTATGTATATATATAATATATAGTCTATCTATTCTATACTAACCGTAAAAAAATACCCAGGGAACAATCCAACTGAAGTGAGTGTTATATTAATAACTAGCGACTCACCCTCGCTTCGCTCGGGTTCATCCCTAGGTGCGGTTTAACGGGTAGTACAGCATAGACTATATTATATATGTACAATGAACATACATATGTTTTTTTTTATTATTAGAAATGGGCTTACTCTTGACCTTAATCTTAGCTCGAAAGCACAGATAAGGTCTACGAAATAATTGATTTTCCATCCAATCTTCCAGCACCCTTTTCACCCCTTTATATATGACATGTTTTCCGGGATGAAAACTATCTATATCCATACCAAATTTCATCTAAATCGGTTCAACGGCTAAGCGTGAAAAGATGACGGACAAGAAGACAGGCAGGCAGACAGACAGACAGACAGAGTTCCTTTTACATTTAATATTAGTATGGATATATAAAGCTGGCTTTTCTTGTGGTGCTGGTCTATCATCATCGGCTTGGGCTGAACGTTGATAAGTCACTCAGTCGCGAGTAGTTAATAAAAACATTAATTGTGAATGTACCTTAGGAGATAGACATAAACTATTGCGAAATTGTTGATATAACTTTTTAAGACCTACAATTTTCTAGTACATTGTTCTGATGTATCTCTTAAGGTTTAGCCAGCGTTAGCCGTATAAATTTCTAAGGACGACTCGATAGAACCAGTCATTGCGTTATCCCGCGGGAATAAAAAATGTGCCTGTAGATAAAGGTATTTTAAATGTTGACTCGAGTAATAAGTTATCACTATACAAAATTTAGTTAAAATCGATTCAGTACTTTTTGCGTGAAACGCGCACATCGATTTGACTAAGTTAGTTTTATTATAGGTATAGATAAGAATAGATATTGCGAGTGTACCTTATGAGATAGACATATACTGTTGCACTTTTTTCTGTTGGCCTTTTCGAGACCTACAATTTTTTAGTACATTGTTTTGATGTATGTCATAAAGTTTAGCCATCGGGAGGTTTCTAAGAAGGACTCGATAAAACCAGTTATTGTAATTTCCCGTGGGAAAAAAAGGTTTTCATGAATTAAAAGGTATCCTAAATGTTGACCCGAATAATAAGTTATCACTTCAAAAAATTTTATTCAAATCAGTTCATTACTTTTTGCGTGAAACGCGCACAGACAAAGAGACAAGCAGACAAACAGACAAAATTTTTAATAACTATTGTTTTGGGGTCTATATTGTATACATAATACGTTACAGTATTTTTTTTTAATATTTCATGTACGGATTTCGTTAAGTTACAGCTTTATTATAATATAGATTAGAAGTACAATGCGTTAAAAATAAAACTCTACATTTCTTATTTTAACAAAAGCTTAGAAGAATTTTTTATATCAGAAACATTAAACGTGTGATGAATCCATCAAAACAATTATTAAATATAAATTATCTATGTATAAAAATAATAGTATTAAAAAAATGTTTAACTCAGTTTGAACCGACGATCCCTAGTTTTATGGCCACAAAGTACTAGGACCGCAGTCTAAAATTATCTACAAACCTTGTTTTCTACCTATTTCAGGAAAATAGGTACGTGCATGGTAAGGACATGACCGTAAATTTTCGACGTGACATTTTACGTCACGTACACTTATGAATGTTTTAACGGAACAGTATTTTTGGTATTCTTATGATAAAGGACATGAATTATTATATTTAATTTTTAAATTTTGTTGTGAAAACTGTGTAAAAAAATCGCTTTGTTTTTTTATAAAAGCCTCTTGATTGGTGACCGGAAGCGGTTTTCTCGCGTATTTTTGTAATTATACACTTTATATTATTTTATTATTACTTACCTACAAGTAATTTTATTTTTAATTTATTTTCACTTATTCTTAACATATTTATATTAAAAAAACTGGTGTTTAGTATTTTCACATGAAATTTCACCAAAATCTGTTCAGTCATTCCAAAAACAAAGCAAACAAACAGATATTCAGTTCGATGCCTGCGTAAGGTAATTTATATACAATGCCCTGATATAGTACAAAGATATGTCAATTTCACATTGTTCTCTATACTGTATCGAATCCTCTATTTTCCTGTTAAATCGTATATAAAACGAGACCGATATGTATTTTGAATAGAACAACACTATCAGGTATTTAGTGTTAGGTAACTTATTTACAATCCAGCCATTTTATATTCACAGCCTAGTCTACTTAACATAATAGGATTATTATTAGTTTCATCGATTTCCTTTAACAACATAAACGGTAAAATCATACGCATTCACTAACGTATAATATAATATACTAATATATCTGTCAAATATTTACACGCAAATACCATCAGTATTATGTAAACAATAAAGCAGTTAATGCTTTGAATAATTTACATAATACAGTCGTTATATAGGGTTGTACCAAATGAGTTTTAGAATAAACTGGAATATTTTTAAAATATCTACAATTTTTTATCTATGTTTAGTGCTTAGATCTTGTGGGATACGAGATCACTGTGTAGTGTATTCAATGGTGAGCTTAGTTGAGACTATATAAGTATATTTTATTTAGGTATAAACATCTTTAAGTGTGGCTACCCATAATTCATATCTTATTATAAAATTATAAGTAAAGTTATTTGTACACGTATAGTGCGTATGTTTATTACTCATTCACGCTGTAACGGCTAGACCGATTTGGATGAAACTTAATGCACAGATAGACTATGACAGAGTAACACATAGGCTACTGTTAAGCACTTTGGAACGCGATTAATTTTTTAAATAAAGAAAAATTTAAAGCTAAAGTCACAGGACTAAGCCAGTGTCAGTTAGATACTACACCATACTACATTTTTCTATGCAGACTCGTCCTGAAAACATCTGTTAGGAATATATTTTTTTTAGAAAAGTTTGTATTTTTTTAAAAACAGTATTTTTATTTAACTGTTAGGATGATTAAACTTTAAGTGTAACTAGCTATATAAAATTAAATACAATAATATTATCTTGTATGCTTTTACAAAGTAGGATTATTCTAGCAACATTGAAAATTCACTTGAATCAATTATGAATACTTATGACCTAATAGAAATTTATAAGAAGGAAGAAAGAATACTAAAATATTTTCTGGGAAAAATAATGAAAATCCGACAACCCTATCTATAAATGTCATGCTGTCTAAACAGCCATTCTACTACTTATTTAAATAAAAATAAACCTTATATCGTAGACATAAGAGCTGAATTAATCGAAAAAATAAAACGGTATGTTGTTAAACTAATAGAATGTGGAATGAGACTCAAATGGCGTGTCTATTACGTGTGATTGCTATTACTTATTTACAGGCGTTGTTATCGAAACGCCATGATTAGACAGGGGATACTTTTTTACGGTTTTTACCAAAATTACTATTGTTTATGTAGTTTTTTCTTTATTTATTGAGTTGTTATTTCTAGAGATTTATTATGAATACTAATAAAATATTAGGCTATATTTTATAAAGTATACTTATTTTTCAGATACACTTCGTTTTTGTGTAATAATTATAATTTTGCAATTCTTACACTAGCATTTTATCGTGAAATATATAAATCTACGTTTAAATTTACTCAGTGTCATTCTTTAAAAGACATTAAAATATAATATGTAGTTTAATCCTCGTATATTTGACAACCACACAAATCTTTGGCTTCAAAGCAATCGCGTTTAAAGGTGTTTTCTATATAGTTTAATATTATAATATTTGAATGGCATAAAAATTTACCTAAAGTTACTGAAAATCTCAAAGGGTCAAGCATAATCACTGCATGTATTATTTTATTCAACTCCAATGAAATAATAGTTTCTTAAGTCAAGTATAAAATAATTAAAATTATAAAAATGTTTACAAAAAACTTTAAAAATTAAAATTAACAAATATTGTTAGGTACTTTGATGCCAATTTTCAAAATTTTGAATTCATTTTTGTTATTTTGTGGGTAGGCTGTCTGTAACAACTATATAATGCTTTTAAGACATCTAACACTTTAGTCTCTCCTGTGACCATGATTGCTGAAAAGCAATCGAAACGTCGGGAACCAAAAATGAAAATAAATCCGCGAAAAAATCCGAAAAGATAGTTTTATTTAAATCCCATGTTATACATTTTAAAATAGACATTTACTAACCTTTGATGAACATAAGATAAACATTATTCTAACCACCAACTCTCACTATGAGGCTCTACATTTGTACAACAAAACTTTGTCGTAGGTCGTAGCAGCCCGTAGCACGTCTACGATTCCGTAGCGTAACAGTGCATATGGCTTTTAATAATGGCTACTGCAATGTGAAACTTGCAATTCATGTAATGTAGAGTCTTTGAAACTCTGCATATAGTTAAGTACTTACTAATTCTTACACAGAATGTTAATTAATTTTGACAATATTAGTAGAGCTTATTACATTTTGTAATTTTGAGAGTCTGTGCTTCAAAATAATTATAAAATAAAGAGAATTAATAAAGAGATCAAGATGCCTTTGTATTAGAGTGACTTTGAAAAAGCTATGAAAGCCGAGATAATAAGTTTTTATGTATTATGCCTATGTTAAGTTAAAAACCGAAAAAATAATTTTATTTAAAACAAAGCTTACCAAAGTAGTATACTAACGATTGTCTTACTTTTTGAGATTTTATATGACAACTAGCGACTCCCCCTCGCTTCGCTTCGGATTCATCCCGAGCCAAAAACAAATCTATCCCACGGGAACCATACTTTTCCCGGGATGATATATAGCCTTCCTCAGTTTACGGGCTATCTAATGCAAAAAGAATTTTTCAAATCGTATTAGTAGTTCCTGAGATTAGCGCGTTAACCAAACATACAAACAAACAAACAAACTCTTCAGCTTTATATATTAGTATAGATTTCAATGCATTTTTATTATTTATATCTTACAGAAGAAATATTTTGCATTCATGTAAATAACTATAATAGTTTATTCATAGGAAACATCTTCCAGAGTCTGGTGTTATTAACAAAATAATCGAGTTTACGTGACTAAAGGCAGGACAGGTTGCTAGTTGTTTGATAGAATCAATGTATTTAACAAGCTCACGATGTGAGGTCTCATATTTGCACAACAAAACTTTGTCGTAGCTCGTAGCTATTTCGTAGCACGTATTCGTAGCACTGCATATGGCTTATAATAATGACTTCTGGTATAACGAAGTTCCATTTCTTGCTTATACATTGTATGATGAAAAGAACTAAAACAGATAAAGTTATTTAAAATACTAACAGTAAAAATTTTAAAATAAAAAGGCGAATAGAAAATTCTTTGTCTTTTGCTTTTTCATGGAATGTCATGGAAATTGAAAAATGTCGTATCGTTAGGGAAAAATATTTCAATATATTTTAGGATACGTCGAGAGCCTAAGCTTAGTTGGGGTGTGTCAGTAATATAAGATAATATATAATGAAAGCTTGACGCTATATTAGCCACACAGAGAGGACTTAGCGTGGCGGTGCATATTAAATGAAGTGAATTTTGTATGACTCTTTTGTATTTTGTATCGGTCTTTTATTTTATCACTCGATAGAACTATAACAGCTACGCTTTAGCGTTATACAATTACTCTTATAATAGTAAAGCTACATTAAAACAAAAACAGAAACGTATATGGGATTCAATGGCAAGTAATAAGGAAATGGGATTTATTAACTAGTGTTAATGGAAGCAAACAAAGTATATAGAAGAAATCAGAAGTGTCAGAACGCTCAGCATGTTTTGTTTTTCATTAATTTACACAAAACTACTGACTTACCCTCGCTTCGCTCGGGTTCGTCCCTAGATACGTTTTAACGGTTGGTATAGATTTCTCAGAGATGAGATATTTTCCCGCAGTAAAAAGTATCGTATATGTTAACTCAGATAACCAGCTATCACCATACCAAATTTCACTATAATAATGTCTATTTCAATAAGATTTTCCAAAAAAATATTTAATGTACAGATTCGACTCGATTAGAATTTTATTATATGTATAGATAAATAAAGTATACACACATAATATATACAATGTTAATATTATATTATTTACTCATCGTAAATGTATTATTTTCTAATATATTTAAAAAAAAAAAAAACGAACAATTTTATATTTAAAATATGTATGCCTAACATTAAACAACAAGACTTATTAACGTTATAACAGATTCAGTCTAAAGCAAAAAAGATGCCAATATATGTATAAACTAAATACAAGTCAACCCCTCTGCATCCTTTGTATACAAGAACAGTGACCTCATAAAATGAACTTGCAGCTTACCTTCGGATATTGCAGGTCATAATAGTCTATCCATGTACTAAATTTCTTCCAAATCAGTTCAGCCATTTTAACATAAAATGTAACAAACAAACCCACAGACACATACAAATAATCATATATTTATAATAATAGTCCAATTAGCTAGTATATTCTACAAAGTTCTAATGCTTTATTTTTATATAAATTTTAGTATAATACTTTTAATTCCTGCCATGTCTATGAAATATTCTAAGGTGTTGCCACGCGACGTTGAAATTTGATTTGGTTTACGGATTACTGGAAACAAAGGTAAGCTTTTATATACAGAAATGGAATTTTGTTTTTAATAAAAAGACTTAGACTGGATGATTTAATAAGATAAACTATAAATAAGCTCTTGATCGATAAAGCTCTTTCACTAATACTTAATCAAATTGTTAAGCTTTCATTTCTAAAGTCACATGAATGTTATATATATTTTAATTTTAACGATTATTAATTATAAAATAAAATAATTTTAATCATATGTTACATAATATAAAGATAGACAGTGACATAATATAAAGATAGAAATTCAAAATCAAAATTTTATACAGTGCATAGCAATCAATTTCTTCCGATTCGAAAAACAAAGTTTATCAATACTAATCTTATAAAACGGAAAGATTTTTTGTTTGTTTGTACCGAATAGGCTCCGAAACTACTGAACCGATTTAATTAAAATTTATTTAGAAGATAGTTTGAGACCTTGCAAAATACATTATATAGTTTTTATCCCGGAAATCATCCCTTAAAGTGTTAAAAATCAGGATGAAAGTTTGTATGAGGAAACAATGTAGGGACGAACCCAAGCGAAACTATGTAGGGTGAATTGCTAATTATAAAGATAATTTTATCGTTAACATATTAAGGCTTTCGTTTTTTTCTTTTATCTCCACATCTGTATTCAGCCCTTTTTAACGTCGCACTGCTGGGCACGGGCCTCCCTTCAATATGAGGGGAATCAGGCCATAGTCCACCACGCTGGCCAAGTGCGGATTGGCAGACTTCACATGTCTTTCGAAAACTTGCTAGGTTTTCTCAGACATGCAGGTTTCCTCACGATGTTTTCCTTCACCGTAAGGCAAGTGGTAATCATGTTAGAAATGATTCGCACATGAAAATATCAGAGGTGCGAGACCCGGGATTTGAACCCGCTTCACTCGGTTTCCCAAGCGAGCGCGTTACCACTGGGCTACTACTGCCTAAATTGCTAAATTTGAGTCATTAATAAATAGGTAAAATCGTGCCTGCTTTACTTCACTGCCTTTTTTATGATTATCTATATTATTCTATCTCCACATATGGATTGCAAAACAATAATGATAACGTTTATTTTAAGCTCTATCTTTTTACCTGGAGACAAATTAAATCTGACGGGCGAATATTCAGCATTCAAAAATGCATACGTATCTTGGTAAGAAATATTTAAACAGATACAGATACGGAATGTGATATTTCCAATTGAAATTTATTCAAAATTCATCTCGCTTTGCATTAAGCAAAAATATCTCAATACTCGCCAATAAATGCTAGAAACTGAAAGAGAATCTTATAAAATTCTAAATACACTCTAATCTAGATGGACATTGGACAGTTCAGATGTTTATTATTTTTTCAGTAACTACCTACACGTTAACGCGTATCAAATATTCAGTGGCTGCTTTCATCCCACTTGTCGAGTGTCTATTATAAAATAGACCTACGATAGAAATTTTCAATTTATTTGTTTTTTTTTTTCTTTAAATTGCTGAGAAATTGTTTTATAATATAATATTTTTTAAAGCAAACTAAGTGTATTAAGCTTAATTATTAACAGAGATTGGTATATCTTGATTTTAATATCTGTATAAATAACATTATATAGTTATAAAATTTTTAAACAAAGCGACTTTTTATACAAAAACTATATTATGGCTCTTGATGAATAGAAAATCACAACTTTTATATATTTGTTTGGAAGCCATTATAATATGTGAATATTTTGAGATTACGAATACATACGTATCGAATTGGTAAGCTCTTTTTTTGTAAATGGTTAAAAAAGTTTATGTGTTATTGAAACTGTACTAATATTACAAAGCTGAAGAGTTTGTTTGGTTGTTTGTTCGTTTGTTTGTTTGGTTGAACGCGCTAATCTCAGGAACTACTAATCCGATTTGAAAAACTCTTTTTACATTAGATAGCACGTTAATTGAGGAAGCCTATAGGCTATACATCGTCCCGGAAAAATTTACGGTTCTTGTGGGATAGATTTGTTTTTGTCTAGGGACGAACCCGAAGCGAAGTGAGGGTGAGTCGCTAGTAAATATATAACACTTAGTTGCAGTTTCAACACCGATCTTTTTCTTGAATAGATACGATAAAGTATTTAAATGTTCCATACGGATAGATATTATATATTAGATATAATAATTCTTTGTCATTATTAGTAAGTAACGAATCTTTGCTGGTTTAATATAAATGGACCAGTTCGACCGCGTAACTACTAATGTGTCACAGAATACATACCTTTCGCTCGATTAGTGGAGAAATTGGGGCCGAACCACAAATTTCTCTCAAATCGCCTGTTTTAATTTTCACCACTTTTCCAACCTTTTATTTTTGTTCTTTACTTTTCACCCTTTCCGATGGAAAAAGATGCCCCTGATGTGAATTGAAAAAAAAACTAATCATTATTTTTTTAAATAATTTAAAAATAAAACGTAAAAGTCTAAAACACTCGACCTCAATAAACCCATATAAAAAACTTCAAGCGTAATTCATTAAAAAAATGTAAAATGTAACATTATTAATAATATAACTGCTTTAACCATTTTATTTCACTGAATCTCAATTAGATAATGAGAGCAGGTTTTTCAATGTTGAGTTTTATTCATAAAAAAATATTTTATTTAAAGTGTAGCAATTATTATCTTTAATGCTGCCAGCTATTTAATAAATTAAAATGAGAATATTATATACTATCGACTCGCTACTACTTCACTCGGGTTCGTCCCTATGTATATATAATATATATAGTTTTACAATAACATATAGAAGTCTGCCCGATTTGTTATCATTTATGATTCCTCATTTGGGTATAACCTTCCTCAATAAATGGTCTATCTAATGCAAAATAATTTTTCGAATTGAATTAGTAGTTCCTGAGATTAGCGCGTTCAAACAAACAAACAAACAAATTAACTAACTAACTCTGCCTCTTTATAATATTAGTAAAGATTAAATAAAGTATAGGTGAATAGTTAGGAATACTTGTCAACACCCGCGGTTTCGCCTGACTACGTCGTAAACGGGTTGACTATAAATAGAGTGAGTTTTATAAGTCCCCATGATACAAATTGTTCTAAAGTCCTTGTTAAACTTTATACAAATCTGTTTAATAGTTAAAGCGTAAAATTGAATGTTGTTTGTTTGTTACATCTACGAACGCACACGGTCGAAGCTAGAATAAGGTACTAGTAATAAATATACAGCCCTAATTTTTGGCCGAGGCTTTGGACGTGGGGTTCAAGGGCATCCTATGTCAGATCCCAGAATGCAATATCCTTGCAAAATTTTATCGAAATCCCTTCAGCAGTTTAAGCGTGAAAAGGTCACAGACAGTGTTTTCTTTACATTTATAATATTAGTATGGATTAATAAATAGATAGTTTATTATTTACCTTCATTATTACAAATTACAGCATCGTTTGAATCATCTGAAGCTGTTCAGTGTCCATCTCGTCCTTAATGATAATACTTTCCTGTTTAGCTTCTCTCAGTATAAGAGAGCAATTTTTAGAAATTTATCAGGAACGATAAAATGTTTAAGAAGGTATTAGTTATGCTACTATCAATAGTTAATATAAGAAGTAAATATGTATCATCTATATATAATGAAATTCTGAGTCGAATCTTTACATTAAATATTTTTTGAAATATCACATTGAAATAGTCATTAATATCGATACAGAGTTTTAGAATTTTATCTGTCTGTATGGGAGCTCATCAAGAGAAAACCAGTGGACAGATTTTAATGAAATTTGATATAATGATAGCTGGCTATCCGGGTTAGCATATACAATGTGACCATGCATATAGCAATGATCATGATTGCTGTAAAGTATTCGAATCGTCGGGAATCAAAAATAAAAAAAAAAAGCCGCGAAAAAATCAGAAAAGAAAGTTTTGTTTTAGATCACCTTATCTCATTAAAAGAGGGTTTGTAGAAGTTTACCAGGAAAAATGAAAGTATTGATAATTTCATGTAAATATTAAAATATTATATATTATATATACGTATATGGGTAATAATAATTCTTGCCTTATTAACATTTTAATTCAAATCGCTAATAAAACTACACATTTAAAGAAAACTCTTGCTTTCACCAAAAAAAAAAAAAAAGATTTTAACCCACTTTTCTTTAAAATAGGTCAAAATTCAATAAACAGAGATGCTAGTTATTATACACAGTTAACATTAACTACAATCTAGTATTTGTCCGGGCAGCTACGACACTAGTAACTTGATTAGTTAACTCGTTGATAATGTGGTACGTGAGCGTTGGGCGGTCACGTAGACTGTGAGGTGTAAATGGGAGCGATGAGCGGTAATAGAACTGAACTAATTTTGATAAAACTTTGGGTTTTTACACTGCTATATTCAGGGGTTTTTTGCTTTTAAAATATTATACATACTCGTAGTAATAATTAATTTAATGTGTTTATGTCTCTAATACGTTTTACGTATAGACTAGCTATTGCTACTAGCTCTGGCTATTTTATATTAAAGCTTCAAGTGTACAATATAAAAAGCTCAAGCTTTTTTCTTTGGAATTTGCGATTCTATAAAATATAATAAAAATAAATTTTTAGTATATATCTTCTCAACTAATACGTGTTTAAGCTAATGAACTAATAGTAATTTAACTTTTAACTACATATTTGTACTTTTATGTTACCTATCTTCTAAGTACCTCCAAAACATTTTTGCTAAATAAATACTAATACTATCTCACATACTCTCCCGAAACCATGATTGATGTAAATCATTCGAAACGTTGAGAACCAAAAATCAAAATTTATTCACGAAAAGATCCAAAAAAATAATTTTATTTACAATAAATTTAATATAAAATATATAAATAAAAACTTTTAATACACGCACTCTTATAGCTTGGACCATAACAAAACACTACGTTGAATTTAAATTTATATAACTTTAGTTCTTCGAGTTATGAGGATTAGAGTCTCCTTAATTCCTCTTTCGCTTGTAATATTGACTATATAATTGCTGTTCTTGAGCCGTAACTGCATTTAATAAATACAACGTTTCAGTATTATTTCGCTCATACTTTTCTTTTTAACCGTTTTTAAAAAGAATAAAGCTTAAAAGCTTTTTTATATAACTGTTTATGTTTAAATGATTTTAGTATTTTGGTATTAATTAAGACTATATTATACATATGTTAAGGATTGTTTAGTAAAAAGGATATAAAAAAATAACAAATAACTCCTTTGAAAGTGGAATAAAATATATTTTTAAAATAATTTTGAATATGAATTTTAAAATTTCAACCTTTTAGTGGAAATACTTTTCACAAATCTTCAAAAGTAGGCTGACAAATTAATAATATATACGTTATGTTGGTTTCATAAAACAAATATGAAAAAACCTTTGTGAGTGGAATAAAGCACATTTTTAAAATAATTTTTTACATGATTTTAAAACTTTTAACTTTTAAAAGCTCTAAAAACTAGAACTAAAAATACTTTTTATTGGTTATCAAAAGTAGGATGACACATTAATAATTTTATTAGCTGAATATTTTATAACTAGGGTCTCACCCTCGCTTCGCTCAGGATCGTTCCTAAGCAACCTAGGTTGCTTCCTTATACAAACTGTCATCCCAATTTTCACCCCTTTAAGGGATGATTTCCGGGATAAAAACTACCCTTAGTCCTTCCCAGGGTCTCAAACTATCTTTCTACTAAATTACATCTAAATTGGTTTTGAAATTTTGGAGTTTATTCGGTACAAACAATCAATCAAACAAACAAATCTTTCCTTTTTATAATATTAGTATAGATTAGTATAAATTACTGAGTGTATAAAATTAAATTTATTCTTATAATATTTAATGAATAATTCTTGTATATTATATAAACTAGCGGCTTAGCCTCGCTATACTTGGGTTTGTCCTTAGGTACGTTTTAACGGTTAGTATGGAATAGATAGAGTACATAAACATATGTATATTATAATACTGTTCCGCTCTCTTGGGTTGTATATAGCCTTACTCAAAAAACAGGCAGTCAAACGCAAAAAGGTGTTTTATCATCATCGGATTAGTAGTTTACCTGTGATTAGGACGCTCAAACAAACAAAATCTAACTCTTTATAATATGATTATATATACATATGTGTATATATATACTAGCGACTCACCCTTGCTTCACTCGCTTTAACGGTTAGTATGAAATACATATCTTTGAATTTCTCGGCTTTTCTGTACTATAATCTGCATGTATAATACATAATACATATAAACCTTTGTCTTGAATCACGCTATCTATTAAAAAACCGCATCAAAATCCGTTGCGTAGTTTTAAAGATCTAAGCATACAATATAGCATAGGGACACACAGCGGAAGCGTTGTTTTGTACTTTGTAGTGATTTGTAAATAAATAAACTTATTTCGTGTATCTCGGAAACGGTTCTAACGATTTTGATCAAACTTTGTACCTATATAAACTTTTGCTTTCTAAGTTTATTTAAAAAGTTGTCTTATCTGAAAAAGCCCAATTTCTATATCTTTTCTGACAAAACACCGATTGAAGCTCATTCGCCCATATACTATATATAAATGTGCAACCAATATATAAAATTACCAATTTCCATAAATAAAATTAAATCTGTTTAAGCATATCTAAGAGCTTATTTATAATTTTTAAGTTCAACCTCACACTAGGGTGACTTTCCAGCAAGTAGCAATGACAATAACGATATCCGGCTAAAATTATCATTAAAACGGGTCTAATTAGCGAGGAATGCAGTTAAAACTAAATTCAAACAGTAACAGTCAAGCGAACAGGGGAACTTGGGTAAAAGCTCTCAGTTTGAATCGTTACGGTTATGACAGCAGTTTGTAGAGTCAAGTGTGAGTTCGTGTGTAGAAGTAGTTAAATGTAGAGTTCTTGTCTTTTATTTTAGATAGTGATAGGCTATTTATTGGAAGTTTTGTGATTGTTTCGTATTGATTTTATTTATTTATTACTTTATGTGCTACAAAAATATATACATATTAAAATAAATAATACACCTTGTATACGAAAGAAAACTTATCTTGATCTCTACCAGAAACCCTTAAGACTGAGAAAAATTAGGTGCGGTGAAGGTACAAACTACAAACATCAATATAAACATACATACATTTGTATTACTCATACATTAAGAAATCTATACATATAATAAAATTGTAACTTAGGTGAATCTGCATATTAAATATTTTTTGGAAAATCGTATTGAAATAGACTTTATTATCGATACAGAGACTGAATCTTTAGTTTTTAGATATTTTGTCTGTCTGTCTTTCTGTCTATTACCGCGTCACAAAAAAACCACTGGAGGGATTTTGATGAAATTTGGTATGGTGATAGCTGATTATTTGGATCAACATTTATACTTTTTACCACAACCCAGGATATTTTTTACCGTGGGAAAATATCTCATTTTTGAGAAATCTATACAAAACGTTAAAACGTAACTAGGGACGAATCCGAGCAGAGCGAAGGTGAGTTGCTGGTATATTATATAATAAGCAAATTATGCGTAGTAACTTGGACAAAGTGTTTTTGAGCGAGATTTATACAGTTTTGGCGATGGATTATCATTTAGAACCTTATCGCGAATACGAAAGGAAGTTCCATGGTTTAATATTAAAAGATGAGTTAAATTTGAGTTTTTATTATATTATATTGAAATAATATCTGGAACTTATTAATCAATAATATAAAATTGTATAATGAGGGAGCTTCATTATTCATAAGTAGCGATTCACCCTCGCTTCGCTTGGGTTCGTCCCTAGCTTGCTTCCCAATACAAACTTCCATCCCCATTTTCACCTCATAAAGGGATGATTTCCGGGATAAAAAGTATCCTATGTCCTTCCCAGGGTCTCAAACTATATTCTTACTAAATTTCATCTAAATCGGTTCAGTAAATTCAGAGATTACTCCCTACTACCTCACAATTTCACAAACTTTCCCTCTTTATAATATTAGTATAGATAAATCAAACTATTTTTATTAAAGTACTAGGTAAGTAAAGCCAATGATAAATATTAGTTTTAAATAAATTTAGAGTATAATCTATTGCAACACTGAGATAGAACTAACCATTTAATCCCATTAACATTGTAAATGCGAAAATATGGATGGATGTTTCTTACTCAATCACGCCAGGACGGCTGAACAGGTCTGGATTAAATTTGGCACAGAGATAGATTATAGTATGGAATAGCATATTTATCCCGGAAAAATGTACTGTTTCTGTCGGATACAATTTCGTTTTGGGGGCGAAAAATCGATCTAGATTAGTCTTATGTCTGGGAAAATGCGTGTTTTCGAGTTTTACACTCAGGCATAAGCAATAATAATAATTGACAATCACAGATGTCCAGGGTTCGAATCCCGGTCGAATACAAAGTTTTAACTTTTTTTGTATTCATTAAAGTTTTTAGTTTCTTTCATGTTAAAAATACGATATAACAAAAAGAACTTCGAGCAAAGCTCGGTCACCCAGGCAGGCGGCTATTTAAATAGACAAAGACAGAACATTTCAGTACTTTCTTTTCAATGTCTATCTCGATTTTTTTTGTTTAGTTAGTTAGTTAGTAGTTACCATAAGATTTAGTGTCATCAATTTAACATTTTGAAAATTTTTAGTATTTTTTTTTTATACATAGGATATGTCAATAATGATTATACTTGAATTTCGATCCCCGAGCAGACAGTATTAGATATAAAAGCGAAATAAATGCACTGAATACGTTCACATCCGTTTCGTATCAGATAGTTTAAATTTCCGCTCCAAATTTCAGCTGAAATCCTTACAACCGTTTCTATTTCGGACACAAACAGACGGCACAATTAGGCTGTAATAGACTGAGTAGTTATTGGATGTCGCAATGCCGTAGCGATACTCGATGCATGTAGTGGAGTCGTTATTTCAATTGTTTGTGTATTCAACCCTTTTTAACATCCCACTGTTGGACACGGGCCTTCCTTCAATACCCGCTTCGCTCGGTTTCCCAAGCTAACGCGTTACCACTGGGTACAAAGTGAATACATATCCCAACCTTAAAAAAACATCTCTATGTGAAAAAATAACTCACTGATTAACTTAGAAATTTTCATATTTAAATAATTATTAAGGTTTCGTTTAGGTTTTATACTAGAAACTCAACCTCGCTCCGCTCGGGTTCGTCCCTAATTACGTTTTAACGTTTAGCTCAGAGATGAAATATTTTCCCGCAGTAAAAAGTATCCTATATGTTGACCCAGATAACCAGTAATCATCATACCAAATTTCATCAAAATCTGTCCAGTAGTTTTCCCGTGATACGGTAACAGACAGACAGACAGACAGACAAACATTCTAAAAACTATAGATTTGACTTCTGCATCGATAATAAAGTCTATTGCAATAAGATTTTCCGAAAAATATTTAATGTACAGATTCGGATTAGTTACAATTTTATTATATGTATCGATTAACTATTTATTATACAGACTGTAGATACAAAATCACTACCAAATCCCAAAGCCGATATACATTTACGGTTTTACTATATACTATATACGGATACTAACAAAATGCTTTCATTTTAACTAGACCGAGATATACATTTGTGTGAACAATACGTTACGCTTCACGTGGTAATCGAATCCGTTACCATTAAAATAGTGGATAATATATAGATTTAACTAATTTCCTTGCCAGTAAATACTTATAATCACGATGAAAAATATAAAAATAAGAATATTTATTTTTAACGGATTAGAAAACAAATGTTTTAAATATTTTATTATATGCTAAAGATGTATTTATTCTTGAAATTTATGTGAGACCACCTTTGATATATGTATATTGTATAATGTGTGGCAAACCTTGGCTCAGTTTCTTGTGACCCTACTTGCTGTGCCAGCGGTCGCGGGTTCGAGTCCCGCTGGTGGCATTCATTTGTGTGATGAGCACGAATGCTTTTACTCTACTCATGGATGTTTATATTTATAATATGTACGTATTTAAATTTATATATGTGTAGTGTATCAACTATCTGGTATCCTTAATATAAGCCTCGTAGCTTACTATGGAACTAGATGGTGCCGTTTGTTAATGTCCCGACATATTTTAAACACAATATCATTTAAACACAAAAACAGTTCTTATATGTTGTTTTATTTCGCCCGATTCGAAAAGAAAAAAAGTTAAGTTTATTTTATACGTCATGTACTATTATTATGTTACCTTATTAAACTGGTATAAATAATATTCTATTGGAGTTCATGTTAATTTCTCCCATACCCTAACAACGTACTAGCGCCTTACTCTTGCTTCGCTTGGGTGCGTCCCTAGGTTTAACAAAATAGCAGTAGCCTTACTCCAGAACATATCTGTGTACTATTTCCATTTCAGCGTGAAGGAGTAACAATCATACATACAAAAACAAATAAACAAACATACATACATACATATATACATATAAAAACAAACTTTCGCATAGCTGTAGTCCGATAATATTTCAAATCATTAAAAATTGTTACAAATTCGCTTCATAGTTGCCAAGGACATCACGTTAGGTATATAGAAACAAAAAAAAAACCAATATTTTGAAGTCGATCAAAACAAGGTACATTCAACGTACAAACAAACACGACAAAGTACTTTATATATATCGAGTGGTGATATAAATAAGGTCGCTATTAGTGCAAAATTTGCAAAGTGGTAGATACATACTATGTACGTACATAGATCGTAACAAGTGAAGCCAATCGCCATTACGTACTGATACGTATCGAACGATTTATGTGAATTTTTATTTCCTTTATGCAACACCTAAGTAAACGGTTATTATATACTGTATACATATACATATAAATTGTTAGTGATTTCCTTCGAATTCACTCGATTTCATTTTTTTTTACTTAGACGTCACGTTTGGCTCAGTTTGTAGTGACCCTACTTGCTTTGCCAGCGATCGAGGGTTCGAATCCCACTGGGGGCATTCATTTGTGTGATGAACATGAATATTTATACTGCAGTCATGAGTGTTTATATTTATAATATGTATATATTTAAAGTTATATATGTGTAGTGTATCAATTACCTTTTATTCATAACACAAGCCTCGTAGCTTACCATGGAACTAGATGGTGCTATGTGTTAATGTTCCAACATATTTTGGAAAATATTATTTCTGATAACGACTTTTACCACCCTTTGTCGAAATCAATATGTATATTGCATTATAAAATGTATAATGTATATGTATAATATATATTTATGTATATTGTATAGTCTTAACAAAGCTATACGGTTCAAAGACAAGTAGAGTTGCGGTCATATTTAGGCTTTTACAAACGCTGAAGCAGTGATAATTATAGTTTATCAGCGATTCAACCAGTTCTGGCTATTTCCACGTTGGCAAATTTTCCGACCTATTTCAAACGTAAATGCAATTTAGTTATCAGAATGTCGATTACACATTTTTAACATCCTTCGTATGCTATGGTATTTTAAGTATTTAGTTTTATAATATTATAATGAAATAGTGTAGCTTCGGCTACACTGTAGAATATTATGATTTAGATGAAATTTGGTAAGAAGATAGTTTAAGAGTCTGGGAAGGACATAGGGTACTTTTTATCCCGGAAATCATCCCTTAAGGGGGTAAAAATGGGGATGAATTAATATTATTCGTATGTGGTATCAAGCTAGGGACGAACCCGAGCGAAGCGAGGGTGAGTCGCTATTACATATAATAAAATTCTGAGTCGAATCTGTACATTGAATCTTTTTGGAAAATCTTATTGAAATAGTCATTATTATCGATACAGAAGCCGAATCTATAGTTTTTAGAATTTTTGTCTGTCTGTCTGTCTATCTGGGAATGCATCACGAGAAGATCACTGGACAGATTTAGATGAAATTTAGTATGATGATAGCTGGTTATCTGGGTCAACATATAGGATATTCTATATATGACATAGAAACCTATACTAAACGTTAAAACTAACTAGAGATAAACCCGAGCGGAGCGAGGGTGAGTTGCTAGTTCTTTATAAACCAAATATATAATCAAACTTTTTCCCATGCTTTTTGGTGAAAATGAGGAGTATATTAGCGGTTTCCGACATAACGTTTAAAAGGCCTTAAATCAACCCTTTTAGACCAATTTCCAATGAATAGTCACAGTGAAGGTTCAATAGTCGACGAGTCGTAAATCTAAGTATTAATTCTATACAGCATTTAATCTTACTCCTGGAGTGGCCATAAATTTTCGAAATGTCGGATTTAGCCTTTTCAACAGGGATTAATGCTGGGCTTTTTATGATAAAACTTTATATAATACAGGTATTAGAGTGGAAAACGTGATTTAGTACCTAAGTGAGGTCCGTCGAGTCACCACTTAGATAAAAGCTAGATAATAAAAGTATACCTAATAAAAGTGATAAAGACCTACGAATATTGAATAGTACATGAGTAAATTTCTTGTGTAGTAGAAGGTATATTACATGAAAATTGTCAAAATTTTCTCTTTTTAATACACATGAAGTCGTATTCGAAAAAGCACTTCTAAATTTTGCACAGATCCAAAACTTTAGGTTAAATTGAGATGATAATACAGAAATTTAATGCTATCCTTTGCATCTGATGATTTAGAAAAGGGAAAGATAAGTTCTATTTTACCAGTAAATATCAGTTTATTTGATTTACTTATAATCATTTTATTCAGCCTTTTTTAACATCCCACTGCTGGACACAGGTCTTCATTCAATACGAGGGGGATCAGACCATAGTCCACCACGCTGGCCAACTGTGGGTTGGCGGGCATTACAGGTCTTTCGAAAACCTACTAAGTTCTCTCAGATATGCAGGTTTCCTGACAATTTTACCTTTGCCGTAAGATTGCTTAAAATCATTTGATTTCTTTAAAAATGAGACAAATTTAGGATACTTTGACAATACTTTCAATCTTGCTAAAACAAGATTGATGAATTATTTACGCCTATTTAAATTGATTTATTAATTATTTATGCCTATTAAGTAGTTAGCAACGATTCTAAGTAACATCTCCTTAGAGTTAATTATCTGTTCGGGTATTTTAAATTAAATTTAAAAAAAATTTTTGAAGCCATACTGATATTATGAATGTGAAAGTCACTCTATCTGTCACTACATTCTTAAATCGCTGAACAGATTTCGATAAAATTTAGTATTAATATAGATTGCATACTGGGATCGGCCCAGCAGACAGTGTTTCAGTTTACTGAAACAATAATTACACTACTTTTATAAATGCTAATTTGTATGTGTGTAAGTAGGTTTGTTATCTCTCCACACTGAAACGACTGGATGAATTTAGATGAAATTCAGTACACAGATAAATATAAAATTGGCAACA